>JAIGNY010000696.1:307500-465000 GCA_020152595.1 Chiridota heheva
TTGATGGCCCTAATGATAAGTCTTCCAATGCATATCACAAAAATAACATGAAATGCAAGAAAATTGAATACAAAATAAACAATGAAATGTGGCGTACCAAAGGTGGGATTGGTGGTCATTTACCCCTACCCTACATTTTAAAGCTTAAACTGCAGGACTTCCAGGAACTTTAACACCTAAGCCCTCAATATTTGACCGTCCCATTTAAAAATTGTTTGAGAAGAAGTATAATTTTGTCCCCTTACTCTGCAGGATCACATCTCACCCCTAGTGGTAAATAAGATGATACATTAGTAAAGCTTGAATAGCAGAAGTGAACTCTGATTGACTAACAGTCCATACCATTATATAAGGAATGCTTTATTTTGGAATGGCAAAAAGAGTACCACCTTTAACAACGTAAGAACTAAAAGGAACATTTGGTTGAAAATAATGAACTGAATGCATAATACCATACATGTCACAACAATGGACATACTTAATGTCACCAATGTCACTAATCCGCCAAAAACAAAGGGGCCATTGTCACCAAAACCATTTTTATTATGCTTATTCATTCAAGGGATGATTACCCATAAATTATGGTTGTATCTGAGAAATTAAGAAAACCTACAATGTAGGGCCATGCCGGGCCCCGCTCTGATTCACCAAAAACAAAGAGACCATTGTCACCAAAACCAAAAAAGTATTTTCACCAATGTAACTGAAGTTCATTACATAAACCAGGGAGCAAATCCCCTTCATTGCATAACTGGTGGCAGAGGCGGATGTAACTATGTTTCTGTTTGAAGAATGAAATATAATAAAGATCTGGCCAATTTCAATATTGGATTAAAAACTGTCTGATTCCTACTAGCACACACATTCTGTACCACACACATACACCCAACCAATCACACACATATGCAACCACCTTTGGTCAGAGGTTGTGTCAAACAAATCTCCGCACCATTCATCCTAAATTTAAAATTAGTATTTGTATTGAACACAGAAGACTTTGAATCACATAAGATTTGGTAGGAGTTAGTAAATGGGTTCTTCCAAATGAGTTGCACATTGGCAGGAGTTGGTAAATGAGTTGTTCCAAATAATTGCACATTGGCAGGAGTTAGTAAATGAATTGTTCCAAATGAGTTGCACATTGGCAGGAGTTAGTAAATGAGTTGTTCCAAATGAGTTGCACATTTTAACAGATTAAATCTTGCAGAGCTTTCTATGTATCACTACGTTTCTATAACTCAACCGAGCACAAATGTAGTCATACAGTATACTGATATGTCAGCTTTTGCAGACATTCAATCTTTCTTCTGTTTAGTTAAACATTGATTTCCCCAAGACCTTCGACACAATGCAGAATCTTGAACTTCTGGGGAAAATTTAAAGAGAATTTTATTAAACAAGCCCAAGACCTTTACCTATAATATTTCATTGAAAAACCTATTTTTAAAGCAACAATAAAAATAGAAAAGAATATCCCTAAACTAATTTCTTGTCTGGAATTTGAATTTAAGTGATGTTTGCTTTTTCGGGTTGCGGCGAGTAAGTCCTAAAAAAGTTGTGTGTGTCAATACCCTCCTCTGAAACACTACACTAAACTACATCCTTGAATAACAGGAGCAGCAGCCTCTTTAAACATATGCACAATACAAGAACAAAATTGCAGCACTTCACATGCACACACATAAACACCCAATGAACTCCGAACTACTTAGGGAAAGGGCGCTCTTTCACTAACAGATCAGCACAGTACATTTAGGTTTCAGCTTGACTGTTAAAGCAATAATACTTCAGTTTACAGCATTTGTACACTTTTATGCCATTTAAGAAATAGTTTTTAAGATGAAAGTGTTCTCCATAACTGCATGGCCATTCCTGTATGGCCTTGCTTAGGCTAATTGTGCCATTACATTATGAACTAGAAGGCACTTTCTAGAGGGCATACCTCTACTGCCCTGACCAATTTCACCATGTTGTTTATTTCTTAGATTTCATATTTATTTATTCCTCTCAACACAATTTACCCTACAAATCCTTGGCCTGAAGTTGAGGAAAACTCCTTAGCCCACTAAGTTTCACTCAATTCCTCAAAACTCTCTTTCCAACTTTTGATCTGTCTTGCCGCTCTACACCTCAGGACCATCCATTTAACTCAGGACCATCTATTTCATGGTCTATTTATTTCACTCTCATACCTTTGTTTTCAGTTTTATTTAGTAAAGCACTTGTTTCAAGATCCTTCCTTCATTCACAACAGCTGTTTAGGTTACAATGCCTTGAGGTGAAAGAGGCGCAGAACATCCTAAGTCATCATATTTCATCTACACTGTACTTGACCAACTGCAGAATGATAGTCCATGGGTCTTACAGTTTACACCGTGACAAAAAATGATCTAAAATGGGTCTCATTAAACCTTAATTAAAACGTTAATTAATTTTAATGATTATTTGGTAATTAAGGTGATACATTATGACTTGTTGTTCTCTATACCTTGAAATTCTTTTAAACACTAGCAGCATGCTTATCAATAAATATATGAAGATATAACACCAAAGCTCCACCATAAGCTTTCCTGAATATTAGTTTGCTCTTTCACTTATCACATATGATACATAGAGAAAGATTTCTGGGCTACTGGGTGCAGCAAGCACCATACCCTATTAACAAACACCTCACATTACCAATAAACCTTTAACTTACACAGCTCGGACAATTTCTTTTTACAGGACCTTCCTGAGATGCTTGACTAGGATCAGCTTTGACCCGAATTACCCGATGCCTTCTTGCAGATGAACGGGCACTTCCTGATGTCCCACCAAAGCTCCTTCCCACTGATGCTGGTACAAATGGCCGTTGCATCTTTAACCTCTTAGCAACGGACATAAATATCTTATTAACAGTTTGTCCTTCCTCGTCCATCTTGGCGGATGTTTCATAGAAAGGCATGTGGTTTGCTTCCGCAAACTTTTGACCTGCACTGGTCGTGATCACTTTTCGTTCATGCATATCACACTTGTTTCCGACGAGTATGCGAGGGAGATCTGTTGAGAGGGCGTGCCTATCACATTCGTCCACCCATGTTGGTAAATTTTCAAAGGAGCTCAGTTTGGTGACATCATAAACAAATATAACTGCATGTACATTTCTGTAATAGTGTTGTACCATACTTTTTCTGAAGCGTTCCTGACCTGCTGTATCCCATAGTTGTAGCTAGAAAAAGAAAAGAAGAAAATTAAGTATTAGTTATTCAAAATCATAAAAACTCACTGAAATCATAAATTATTTTTTAATTTGCTTGAGGACAGGGAAGATTGCCCCCCTCAATGGGGTAGATTGCCTTCCTCAAAGGGCTAGATTGCCTCCCTCAAAGGGGGAGATTGCCTCCCTCAAAGGGGTCAAAAAAATTGAATAATATATCAGTTCCACATAATGTATAAGATGTAATAAGCACCCATGCTCTAATAAGTGCTCACCCAACATGTTCTTAGACTGATAAGACAAGATCAATACATAATAAATGTTGTTTACATTACTTTTTTTGGTACACGCTAGGTGTTGTTTGTTTGTTTGTTTGTTTGTTAAGGGCTTAACGGGTGTTGAAAACCATGAGAAGCACAACCAGATTAAAGGTGTCACAAATTTGTATAAAATGGCTGGTGTAGACAGTCTATATTAAAAAGTGTGATATCTCAAACTTTCTTACAATTTTTGATATAGGCCTACAGTATGTACAGTAACCTAATACTACTGTATGCTTACTGATACATACATGTAGGCCTAATGTTTCAAAGTTTTTCTTAGTGTAAATTACACCACGACAATCCTTGCAATTGATTTACATTACTTTATCTTCACCCGCCATACCCGCCATACCCAGTGGTTAAAATAAACCCACTGTGAAAATTTCATTAAACTTTCAGAAAATAAAAGAGTTTTGAAAATTGTGATATAATTAATCCTAAAAAATTACATATCGGTCACCTATCCGTCAGTCTTGATTATCTCACTACTGAAATAATATCTTTGATTAATTCCTTCACCATTTTGTTTTTGTTATTTCACTTTATTAAAAACTATTTGACCTCAAACTCAAACTGTAAATACTGTATTTAGGTTAGGCAACCATGAAGGTACTGTATGAAGATTGTTTGGATTCAAAGACACAACAATCAAAATCAACTCTTTTATTACACCCCATAATTAGGTCAAAATTTGGTAAAAAGACAAATTGAGCAAACCTTTATAATTACTCTCAATTTTAATAATTGCTTTCTGTAAAATATAATCCTCAGGAGTAATTTTTAACAGCCGACACATACCAAGATAATTAACATACTGTACTGAATACTCCAGCTCAATTTGCATGACTTATTTTCATCGAAAAAGTCACTCATTAACGGCAATTCCTCGTTAGCATATGTATTGTGCATGCCATTTATATTTCTTCACTGTATTATGTAGAACAAGTACAGCACTGTACCTGTATTTAGGCTGATAATTTGTCCTAATCTAGCTATAGCCATCAAACTGAAGTGTTCCTGTCGATACTGAGTGTACAATATGCATGAGCTGTGGTGTGGAAACTATCCTTATTATACAATGAACTTTAAAATAATGTGAAACTATGAGCCTCAAGAGGCAGATAAATTAAGCCACTGAATGATTACTTCTGGGTGTGAACAAAAGCTGATGAAAACAATAGAGCACGACTTCTTTCAGAGCGTTATGTCTGTAATCAAACGTAAGAGAGAAAAGGTAAATAACAGTCATGGATGTAGTCAGGGTGGTCAACCTTTTATCATTTTCTTTTGCTTTTTTCAGACAAATTTAGCCTTTGAAAAGTGTAACTGACTATGAAAAGTATAATTTATATATTTTTTAATTAACAAATATTTTAAGGCCTCAGAATTGTATCCTCTCTGCCCCCTCCCTCCCCAAAAAAAAAAAAAAATATATATATATATATACATATGTATATGTATATATATATATATATATACATATGTATATGTATATGTATATATATATATATATATATATATATATATATATATATATATATATATATATATATATATATATATATATATATATATATATATATATATATATATATATATATATATATATATATATATATATATATATATATATATATATATATATATATATATATGTATATATATATATATATATATATATATATATATATATATATATATATATATATATATATATATAATATGTATATAAATATATATGTATATATGTATATATATATATATATGTATATATATATATATATATATATATATATATATATATATATATATATATATATATATATATATATATATATATATATATATATATATATATACATATATATATATATATATATGTATATATATATATATATATATGTATATAAAATATATATATATATATATGTATATATATGTATGTGAGTGTGTGCATGTGCGTGCGTGCATATGTGCATATGCATATGTGCAAATGCGTGCATATATAACGCAAAGACGTACATACATACATACATACATACATACAGATACATACATACAGATACATATATATATATATATATATATATATATATATATACATATATATATATATATATATATATATATATATATATATATATATATATATACATATATTTTATGGGCAGCTTAGATGTTTATATAGAGCAAACAAGTAGAACTACAGTTTATATCAAACTAAGTTCTGTAGTCTGGTATCCATCAAGTGTTTGACAATGAAGTCTGCTTACATTGTAATTTAAATGTCATAATATGACATTTGTAAACTCATAAATTTTGATATGCTTACACTTTAAGCCAAGACTTGTATGTCAAGGTAAACAAGCCTGACTGAACATTTGATGTGCTACAGTGTGTGCTTTCAAATACAATAAATACATAATTTGTATTCAACATGAATTAGGATAATTAGGACATGAATTAGGAAGTGCATTAATACAGTAGGACAAGTGACATCTAGAGATCTGCCAGTACCTTTAAGTATGTTGTGCTCAAGAATGTAACATTCATGAGCACAACATATTTCAAATTTTGTAAAGAGCTTAAATCTAGTTTCTGAGTTATGTGCCTGGTCAATGGTTAAATTTATTAGGCAAGGGCTTAGCGGAATTTTCTTGTTTGGTCCAATGCCACCCTCAACCTAAGTATGGCTGCAAAGTTTAGTTTCAGACAATACATGTGTACAGCTTACTCAGTTCAGCACTACACATGGCACATAAAATGCACCATGTCAGCCCACTCCTAATGTATGTGTATATACATATATTACATTTATGCTTCCATTTACATGTACTGCAGACCAAAAAAATATAAAGTTCAAATCTTAGGTCAATATTCATGTTGGTTTTTTTACTTGAAAATCCTTAAATTTAATGAATCTGAAAGATTTTCTGAACATAAATCATTACAGTATGTTCTGGCAACATAACTTAGTGATTCAAATCATCTACCATGTTGGAGTATATTTTACCATCTAAAAAATCTTTATGGTGTCTGACTTTTGGTCCATCAGTGTTCTCAGATTTTCTAATATGGGCAAAACAATTAACATGACAGATACAGTGTACATATTATTATTAGACATCAATTCATATTGTGCGTTTTGCCAGGGCCTCAAAGGGCTGGACCCAATTACTGCAGCAGCTACCTAATAAGTTCTCTTGCAGCCAGATGAATCGACACACAGGAACTCGGGCTTGACTGGCCCAGAATTGGAAGTGAATAAACGCCGCATTTTCATGCTTCTCTTCTCAACAGCAATGAGTCCTCAACAGCTGAGAACCAGGTAGGTCCCTCAACAGTGTGACTAATGGACCAATGGTTTAATGTCCCCCCTGAATGGGGTCCCTCAACAGCTGAATGGGGTCCCTCAACAGCTGAATGAGGTCCCTCGACAGCTGAATGAGGTCCTTTAACATCTGAATGAGGGAGCAGGAACTGCATATAATGTAATGTACTTATGATTTGATGGTGTTCAGCACATCTGTCTGCATAGCCAGGGAGCACTTTTTATTTTTTATTTGATTAGCAGTTTTGCTACTAATTTCATAAAATGATTAGCAATACATTAAAATTGATTAGCAATAATGATGCATATTTAGGCCTTATTGATTTTGTATTACTGTTTTAATACGCTTCAAATAGTACTTTTTCAATGCAGTTTTAGTTTTCCGGCTATTAAGTTAAAATTTCGCGCAACCAGTGTGGCAAAAGTATTGACTCCATTGCCCAAATAGACACTGGATTTTGGCTTTCCAAATTATACAAAGTTTACTTCTACAGTATGAATCATCATTTTTATGGAAAATGTGCATGGAAGATGTGCATGGAAAATGTGCATGGAAATTTGGCTTAGAAAGAACAGATAACTTCCTTTCAATGTCATTTAAACTCAACATCGCGTGACATTTTTTGCCGTACTCGCAAGGGCTTTCATGGTGAAAATCTTACATACTATGATACCTCGCCGCAAAACATTCCAAAACTACGCCACCACCCCGGAAGTTCTGATCGCATAAGTCCTCTCGAAATGGTTGCCATCTTTTGCGAAGCACGCAGAATTTCAGCTCTGTTAAAACCTTTTTCTGTTTGTTTATTTTACAATATTTTTTCTTTCTTGCAAAATTTATTTGACTCACAGGTAATATTTACATGTAAATGTACTGACTGTGCAATTCAAGTATTTTGACCTTGTGATTTTTGGTCGATTTAACAGCTTGTAAAATGGGCTTTGATTGAGTATAATCTAAAGCCTTATATTATGGCTTATTTTTAGCTTCAACTTTCACTATTTGCTGCTATAGAATCGCCTTGCATTTCACAAGTTACTCACATTTCAGCAAAATCAAAGTGCAAAATATCCCCATTCATGGGTGATTATTGCACATTTGTAATTATCGTATTCAAAAGTAATTTTTTTAATTTTTTTTTATTTATTTGAAGGCTGAAAACTTCAATCAGTTACTTAGGGAATTTATTGTAGGGAAATGAATCGCTAAACAACGTTATGCACAATTTTTGCATTGCAAATTGCAATGGGGAACCCAAACAAATTACTCCCTGATAGCTGTAGAAAAATGGGTTGACCATGGCTTGAACCGGTACCTTCAGCATTTCAGTCGTGCGTGCTACCAACTGAGCTACCTACTCTACCTTATAGTAGTAAGTTGAAAGGATTAGATAAATTGAGTTTTTAGATAAGTTGAGTTCTTCAAATAAACACCCCAAACCAACTGATTAAAGGAGCTTTCAATCAAACAGCAACGGCGTCTTTTTATGCTAATTCATGAATGGGAATTTTAAAATAACAAATATCCGACTTCTTTTTTTTTTATCTGTAATACTCTTTCATTGTAAAATGATTTAAGTACATACTGAAAATTACAAATGATTAAAGTTGAATTGAATATTCATATTGGCTGCGACTATATCATGTACAAGAAATGTGTGTTCGATTATTCTGGAGACTCAAGGATAATATGTCCTTACAATTTGGCAGAAGACGTTCCTTTAAAGAAGTGAGTAACCATAACTTTTATCTTAAAATAATTTAACAGAAACTTTTGTGGTTAAATATTTTCATCTTATTTGAAAGAAAGCAATAGAGGAACAAAGCTGCAAAGAAATCGTTCAGAAATTAGATTACGATTTACAAATAATGATTTTGTAGAAATTGCTGAAATCAGAGAGGAAGTGACATCATTTAGCGCCGCACAATCATTAAAAGGAATAACATACTTTTATATGGTTAATTGGTGATGAGGATTAACTCGGACACTGATAGTCAACTTGTGCCAGAGAGGTAAGAGGTGAAGAAACAAATAAGAGGAGATAATGAGGTGAAGAGAGGTTACAGTAGGGAAAGAAGAGAGTTCAGATATTATTGTAGTGTACAGTAATTAATGGGTTGTATATGTAGGAAGAAGAGGATAGATGGAGTTGAGGGAAGCTCTGAGGGAGAAGAGAGAAGCTCTTGAGGGAGAAGAGGGAAGCTCTGAGGGAGAAAAGGGAAGCTCTTGAGGGAGAAGAGGGAAGCTCTGAGGGAGAAGAGGGAAGCTCTGAGGGAGAAGAGGGAAGCTCTGAGGAGTAGAAGTAAGCTTTAAGGGAGAAGAGGGAAGCTCTGAGGAGAAGAGGGAAGCTCTGAGGAGAAGAGGGAAGCTCTGAGGGAGAACAGAGAAGCTCTGAGGGAGAAGAGGGGGAAGCTCTGAGGGAGAAGAGGGAAGCTTTGAGGGAGAAAAGGGAAGCTCTGAGGGAGAAGAGGGAAGCTCTGAGGAGAAGAGGGAACTCTAAGGAGAAGAGGGAAGCTCTGAGGGAGAAGAGGGAAGATTTGAGGGAAGAGGAAGCTCTGAGGGAGAAGAGGAAGCTCTGAGGGAGAAGAGGGAAGCTCTGAGGAGAAGAGGGAAGCTCTGAGGAGAAGAGAGAAGCTCTGAGGGAGAAGAGGGAAGCTCTGAGGGGAGAAGAGGGAAGCTCTGGGGAGAAGAGGAAGCTCTGAGGAGAAGAAGGAAGATTTGAGGAGAAGAGGGAAGCTCTGAGGGAGAAGAGGGAAGCTCTGAGGGAGAAGAGGGAAGCTCTGAGGGAGAAGAGGGAAGCTCTGAGGGAGAAGAGGGAAGCTCTGAGGGAGAAGAGGGAAGCTCTGAGGGAGAAGAGGGAAGCTCTGAGGGAGAAGAGGGAAGCTCTGAAGGAGAAGAGGGAAGCACTGAGGGGAAAGAGGGAAGCTCTGAGGGAGAAGAATGGGCAGACCAAGAGGATGTGTTGTATATTTTCTTCAGATTTTGTTGCAAACAACCATTGTAATTGCACGGAGAGTATTACAAGTCTAGTAGAATAATTTCTGATCTGATCTAGATCTGAAGAAACATTAAAAAATATTTTCAATGAAATGAATACAATTGTTAAAGGAATATTCCCATGGTTTTGTAAAATTTTATTTGGAAAGAGCATACTTTTAAAGCCAATTTGATACAAAAATCATGCTGATTTCATATTCCATTCAGGAGATATGGATTTTTAAAGATTTCCCAAATGCATTTTAAAGTTTTTGTACAGTATTATGAATTTGTGTTTGATGTCATAGAGGCATTTCCACGTAATTCTTTGAACGTTAATTGGTTGTTTCTGTATGATTAGAAACAATTTTCCAAAAGTTATTGAAGTAAGGAATATTTGGCAATGTATATAAATACTGACTTTCTTCAATTTATTTTTCTAGCAAGTTTTACTAATAAAAAAGGATGATAGATTTTAATAAAATACATCAACTTTGTGGAAGAATGTGTTGCTGTGATGTCATACTGAGCTTTTTCCTATTTGTTTATTGCCATTTTTTGTGAACCTTAAAATTTGAACATCTCCTGGTAGGAATAATATATCAACATGATTCTTATACTAAATTGTTTCTAATTTTTTTCTCTTTTTATAAAAGGCTACGAAAAAACATTGGAATATTCCTTTAATAAAATAAGTGTGTAAAAGAAAGAAACAAAGATACCCTTCTACAATATTGTCTACTTTCTATATCAGTCACTTGCATAAAAAACCTGTGACATCTTTAAACATTTTATTTCCTGAAACAAATTTGAAGAAATCCTCTGAAGTCTTCTTCTTCTTCTCCAGATTATGTTTGAAACATTCACCGCTTGATCAAAATAGAAACAGTACTTGGTTTCACTGGGATTAGCTTCTTCTAGAGCTGTGAACGGATTAGCTTCTTCATACGTGTACGAGTTAAGTACTGTAATTTTCGAAATACACCAAAATTGCTCCAAAATTATGAGGTGAAGTAAAAAAATAGTATCCTGTATTTGAGGCTAAATTTTGCTTTCCAAATGGCTGTATAAACCATCTGCAAAATATGCTGGAAATTCAGTTTAGAAAGAACAGATAACTTCTTTTCAATGTCATTTAACATCTGTAACTTTTTGTCCTATTGAGCACACACGGCTTTACAAGTTCTGTGAAAATCTTGCATACTAAGGCCTATGATATACCTCGCCATAAAACATTTCGAAACTACGCCACCACTAGGAAGTTCTAAAACATTAGTCCTCTCGAAAAAATGGCCGCCATCTTTGCGAAGCATGCAGAATTTCAGCTCTGTTGAAACCTTTTTCTGTTTATTTATTATGCAATATTTTTTCATTCTTGCAAAATTTATTCGACTCATCAGGTAATATTCACATGTAAATGTACTGATTGTCACAATTCAAATGCTTTTTGGTCAATAAAACGGGCATTGATTGCGTGGGATTTAAAGCCTTATGGCCTAACGTTATGCCTATTGTTAGTTTTACTGCTGCACATTCGCGGTGCATTTTACAAGTTAGATTACTCAGATTTCGGCGAAATCAAAGCGCATAATATTTCCATTCATTGGTGATTACTGCGCATTTGTGATTCGCACATTTAAAAAGGATTATGCTAATCGGGTTTACAGTTTGTAAAAAGTCATTGATCGGAATTTTGTCAGCCGAATGTGTGTGATTTGTATCATGAATATTGATTTTCAACAGGAAGACACTGATTTATGAAAAACGATTACTCGCAATGAAGTATTTAGTAAACGTTTACAAGATTTGCGAGCGTGTAGCGTGTACACGCTAAACGGTCACAGCTCTAGCTTCTTCATACCTCTTGTCTAGTTGGTCCTGTATCACACATGGCTGAACACTAAGCTAATTATGTCTTCTTTAACTGTGAACACTTTAAGCTGTTTGATTGAAATAAGGTGTCAATTCCAAATTTGCAAGGATGACAAGCTAGTCTCTATTGTACCATCAATCTGGATCCTCCCAGTTATCTAATAAGTGTACTTAACACATTATTGACAGATTATCTCTGAAAGGCAGATAGGGTGCACAGTATTAAATGCAGAATGGACAGTTGGACTTGATGTGCAGTACTGTACAGTACATACTAGGGAAGTGCATTTTCCAGTGACTTTGTGTCAGTGGTATATCTACAGTACATGTACTGTACATGAAAGCATACTGTATACAGTATATTCACCTAAGTTCAAAATTTGGTGGGGATTTCCCCCTTGTGTGATTTTTATTTCTTGGGGGTGGGGGGCAGGGGGTATTTAAAAAAGGGGTAAACTTGAAGTCTACCAACTGTGGTGTAGCGGTTATCATACATGTCTACAGACCACGAGGCCCTGGGTTCAAGCCTGGGTTGGGTAGACACGCCAGTGCACCACAACTGGGTTATCAAAGGCCATGGACATTGACTTGGTTGTCGATGTTATGTCTGTCCGTACGTCGTACCTGTGTTCTCGTCCGGGTCGTATTAAGCGTTTCGTGATAGCATTGTTACTATCATAACCGAATACGCAGGCGACGACCCCGTCATTGTAATTGTGTGTTTAAATCTAAATCTGAAGTGTTAAAATCATCAGACATCTTAGTTTTCTCTTGACTGTGACGTTATTACTGATTGTTTGACAATTAAAATTTACTCTTAAATCTGAAAAGTAACTGTCATTGTTTTTAATGGAAAAACAGGTTATGCATGTACCAATTGTCTTTCTATTGCACTAGTCTCTTCATCATGTGTTGAGGCATTTGAGGCCTTTGCATTTTGCTGGTCAATAATTAGTACTTGGAGATCGAATAACTTGTGAAAAATTGAAAGTAAGACATATTTAACAGGGATTGGGATTGACACTGCAGAGCAGAGCCCAGTAAATATAAAACGTAAAACACAATCAGATATCACTAGACAATAATTACGTGCTTGTGTAGAAGTTCCTCAAAATCACATCATTTCAATTCCCTGCATCATCTACAGTAGAACCTATTGTACATAATATTCTCAACTAACATACAATATGATTGCATTACTATGTTTACAGTTGTAAATTTCATCACGTTCATCACATGTGCACAATTTAATGCTACCATTGAGTGAGAGGCCTGTACTGGGCCTGTTATTTTGTTCCTTTTGCCAACTTTTATTAGAGTTTGCCAGTGAATGAAAATGATTCTAAATTAGTTTTTTTTTATACTTTTTACATTTTTTCGCATTTTAAAATTAAATTTAACTTGTGTCGTTACTACCGTAACGTATGAAGTAGTTCCGCAAAAATTTCTTTCTACTGTATAATAAGTTAGGTCCTTACATTTTATTTTCTGGTATTTTCCCCCTTTATAATTTTTATTTTGAGGGGATTTTATATTTTTGTTGTGGGAATCCTGCATCTTAATGCAAACATTCGTATTCGCCTGTTTCCAACACCTCACCACTAGACAGGGAAGAATTAAGGGAGAGAGAGCGAAGCTCTTAAAACTCCCCTATACCAGAAATGTTGGTCCAAACGCCCCTTGACTGATTAATACTGTTACAGTAGCATCAATAATAAAAGACTGTGAAAGGGCATTCCCTTGAATTTACCTTGAACACCACCCTCTGAAATTTTAAAGGATTAGTAAACAAGAGCATCACAGTATTACAGTAAGTGAAAGAGGACAAAATGAAACAAAAAGATGAAAAAGCTTTACTTCAAGCTCTCATTCAGTATGACAGGCAGGGATGTTTAATGTTTGACTTTGTGATAGTCAAGGCAGGAAGTAATGTCCCTTACCTCATTTCTAATCCCTTCATCCAGATTCAACCATACATAAATATCTAACTGACATTCAAATGAACAGTGAAGATAATCTGACAGCTAGGCACCATACAGTAAACTGCCAGTGTCGCAGGTTACCAGTTACCAGGAGGTTGCAGCTACTAAAGGCCCATGCGGTCATCCGTTTCCAGTAGAGGCGATCATCTGCATCTTTCACACACTTCTTAAGGATGAGACTCGTCCAATTTTGACATCAGTCAGCCAGGTCCTCCGTGGTCTGCCTCGAGCCAGTCTGCCATTCACCTTCCCCGTAATAAGTAGCTTCTGAAGTTTGTCTCCCCTTACATTAACATGTCCAAAAAACTGGAGTTTCCTTTGTACTATCAGGTTATTAGATTTAAGCATTTTCCCTTTACTCTGATTAAGACATCTTTGTTACTCATATGTGTTGTGTTTGGGATTTTAAGCATTTTCCTATGAAGCCACATTTCCAGAGCATCAATCTTCTTCATGGTATGTTGGTTTAAAGTCCAGGTTTTACTAGAATATAGGAAAGTTGACAAAACATAGCATCTAGTGAACCGCTTTCTAGTTGCTATTTTTACTGATTTAGAATTTAAAATGTCTTTCATGTTGATAAATCTTTGCCTGGCTATTTTGATTCTTTTGTTATCTCTGTGTCTGTTGTTCCATCCTCTGTAATTGATTGACCTAAGTACTTAAACATCTTAACCTGTTCTAAGCACATTCCCTCTACCACAATGCTAACCTTCGGTTTCACCACTGCTCTACTGACCACCATTGTTTTGTCTTTTTTCACATTCATCTTCAAGCCTCTCTTCTTACTTTCTTCATCTACTATGTCGATAATCTTTTTGTAGCGATGCTTCTGACTGGGCAACAAGGGCAGTGTCGTTCGCATAGCACAAGTGTCGCAGGTAGTCTTCCAAAACTTTCCATAAATTTTTGAACATTTGTACTGATTTAACTAATATTTTCCAGGTACCCAAGTAGGAACTGAGTAATGTGAACTGAGTAATGTGAACTGAGTAATGTGAACTGAGTAATGTGAACTGAGTAATGTGAACTGAGTAATGTGAACTGAGTAATGTGAACTGAGTAATGTGAACTGAGTAATGTAAACTGAGTGATGTGAACTGAGTAATGTAAACTGAGTGATGTGAACTGAGTAATGTGAACTGAGTAATGTGAACTGAGTAATGTGAACTGAGTGATGTGAACTGAGTAATGTGAACTGAGTAATGTGAACTGAGTAATGTGAACTGAGTAATGTGAACTGAGTAATGTGAACTGAGTAATGTGAACTGAGTAATGATGGCAGTTACCCACTTCTTTTTCTTTTGCTACCCAACTCTATAGTAGGGTATGTGCACAGTGTACACAGTATGTACACCATAATTGCAAGACACAAAATATTACAATGCAGTGGGCTTGATTCTAGATCTGATAAACAATCCATACTTTTAACTCACAAATTAGCACAAAAATCAAAATATGCAGTAAAATGGTCAAGTTTTTTAATTTCATTTGCTGCTTTTATGTGTTAATAGTTTATAAATCAATTAGGCTAATGCTTCCTCTACACATCTATTGACGTCAGTAATTTTACTACTGCTGCATGATGCATACCTTTCATGATAACTAAATCTACTCAGATCAGATTATTCATGATGGACTTTACCTATAACAAAATTCTTTAAAAAAACTATATATAATTTGTTTGATTTCATTTGCTGCTTTCATATGTTTTAATACATTATAAATCAATTAGGCTAATGCTTCCTCTACACATCTATTGACTTCAGTAATTTTACTACTGCTGCATAATGCATACCTTTCATGATAACTAAATCCACTCAGATCAGATTATCCATGAGGACTTAACCTATAAAAACATTTCTGCTACACCTTACCTTTATAGATTCTCCATCGATCTCGATATCCTTATCTCTAAAATCCACACCAATCGTGGCCTCTGGTTTCTCTGGGAATTTTTCTCCGCAGAATCGAAAACTGAGACATGTCTTTCCAACATTTGAATCTCCTAATACTATTATCTTGAATATACGGCGTTGAGATGGTGAAGATTCTTGAGAGTTTGGTTGTGAGCTGGCATTTTCAACTGTGTTGGCATTTTTGTCCGCAGAGACTTCCATTCTTCAGTGCAGACTGTGTAACGCCTGAGGATACCCACTCTTCAACAAATGCAAGTTTGTTTGGGCAAGAAGAACAACAATAGAGACTTTACAGAACACAGATATGAAATAGCACCATCATTATTCAGCGTTCCTTTATCTTGAATGCAATTAACTTTTACGACATTGTGCGATGTGACAGAGCTTAATCATGTCATTGCAAGGTATCCATTTTTCTCGTATGTTCCTTTCAGCCAAAGTATGTCTGCAAAAATGGAAGCAATGAATCAGTCAGTATTAATTTGCAATACTTTTTTTAGTTGATTATTCTCACTAAAAACTCTTTAGTAATAAAGTGAAACAAATTTGACTTCTCTGTGAATACAGTGTGTCCTACATGTATGTCACCCTTTCCTTCCCTTACAGTACAGGTGTTTCAATAAAGTAACTCACACAAAAGCTCCCAGACTGTAGATTATCTACAGTATGTACACGAATCATATAAGTTTGCACAACTTAAATTTTAGTATCAAAACCTTCAAACTGTATTTTCACCTGAAACCCACCACAACAAACATTAAACCTGCAATAGCTCATTGTACAGTAAGTGTAAAATTTGGTCAAATTTTCATTATAATTCCTAAAAGTTTCACACCCTCATCACTTCTTCTTTGACATGTTTGACAGCTTTAATTACGTATTCTCCCCCATTTTCCCCAATCAAAATTAAACTTCAGTGTTGGTGTTGCTTCATAAGGCAATATTTGACCAACATAAGGACATTTTTTACCGTTGATCTCCTTCCTAAATCCAACAGTGGAGGACGAGGTATGCTTCTCCTCTATACAATCATCTCACCAGAGTCAGACTGGTCATTGTACTATTGCCACATGCCATTGTGGCAATGGTACAAGGGACCTATGCTCCAAGGATCCTCTTTCCCTCCCCTCCTTTATTTGGACTGCACTGACTTGTTGTACTTATGTATACACAAACAAAATGTTCACTTATGTTATTACATCTGTTCTGTTGGCCACACTTCAAAAATTGTGTTTTGAGTGACCCATTTTGTCTGAAAAAGTTGGTCAGTAAAGCGGTTATCATACCTGTCTACAGACCATGAGACCCTTGGTTCAAGCCTAAGTTGGGTAGACACGCTAGTGCACCACAACTGGTTATCAAAGGCCGTGGACATTGACTTGGTTGTCGATGCTATGTCTGTCCGTACGTCGTACCTGTGTTCTCGTCCGGGTCGTATTAAGCGTTTCGTGATAGCATTAGTACTATCATAACCGAATACGCAGGCGACGACCCCGTCATTGTAATTGTGTGCTCACTCGTCGTCGTCGGTAAGGCAATTTTGTATTGCCAAATTCAAGCTCTTTTATACACTACAAGGCTATCATTTCAGACTAAATTTTCACAAATTATTTGAGTGGGTAGCAGTTTTGTTGGGTAAGTAGGGTTAATCTGAACAAACAATTTTTGAAGGATGGCCTTACCTATCAGTTTAATGAGTATTTAAGCATATTTTCATAATTCTGATACTTTAGCATCCTTGGGCTTTCTTCAGTCATCCCAGTCCAGCTCTCTATCTCACACACTCCCACTTACAGACTCAAAGTAAATACTTACTGTACTGTATTTGCATAGGAACATCTAAGATACGTGTACTGACCTGCACAATGTTAACTTTTTGAACGTGCAATCAAGCATTACAATCTTTACCAAAGTAGATTTTATATTCCAAAATAATGTTAAGGACTTTTTTTCCTTCTTTTTTTAAGTGGAAAAGCATTAAGCCTTGGGCCTATAGTATGTCTTTGTGCAAAAACAGATGGCCTGAAAAAAATGTTCTATTGTCTTTTTACTCTTTTACACCATCTGTTTTAAAATAAAAAATATAATAGAAAGGTCACTTTTTATGGCTATCATATAACATGGACCGCACTCAATTTACTGCTCAAATTTTGCCCTTAAAATTAGGTTTTAGGATTAAGTTTTAGGATTAGGTTTTAGGATTAGGTTTTAGGATTAGGTTTTAGGATTAGAATTAGGTTTTAGAATTAGGTTTTAGAATTGGGTCTTAGGATTAGGTTTTAGGATTAGGGTTCAGGATTAGGTTTTGACATTGTTGACATTGTTAAAATTCCTCCGCACCCTTATTCAGCTTTTTTTCTTTAGTTTTATTCAGAATGGCCAACAAGAATGCAAAATTTGTGAGCTCGTGATTTATTATCCTTTTTTAACAAGATTTGCACAAAAAGGTATCAATTTGAAATTATTTTGAAATAATGGGATGATAAAAAAACAGTAAAATTGCTGAAAGGTAAGAAATATTTCAAAATGACTCATAAGCATGATTTTCTTGAAGCCAAAATTTTTCCAAATTTTCTCAGATTAAAATAAAAACTTGTTTTTTGCCCCAGAATTCCAAGATTGTTGACTTAAATTGATGTTTTAAGATTTTGTAATCTTTCCTTTATAAATCCATACGTATTAAAAATGTTGAAATTATTTCCTGTATTACAATTTACCGCTACACTAGGATTTTTCCAAATTATGAGTCACTGTCACAGCACCTCCATATTCCATTTGATAGGCAGGATGTTAGTGAGCCATCATCTCAGTATACTGCAATGCAATGCAATCCAACTTGCAACAGCACTCGATTCACCTTACTTTCCCCCCCCCCATCCCCACCTTATAAAATAGAAAAACTTTGTCCTCCTTATTGAGGAAACTTTCCTACAGTACATGTGCAAATCAGAAGTTAATATTGCATAGATATTTCTCAAGCAGCCTAAAACTAATGACCCATATGGCTGCCCTTTTAAGTATAGTGAACTACAATCTAAATACACTGCAATTATGCAATCGAACTTGCAACAGCACCCAATTCACCAAACTTTGGACTTGTGACGATTGCCAATTTCTCCCCCTACCTTATAACAAGTTTGCCCTCCTTCAACATTGAAGAGACCTTCCTGAAAAGACCCGAATCAGCAACAGTATCACCTCGTCAAATTAAATTTAATTAAACACTAGAATTTCCAGACAGCAATATTTTCTCACGAGTTTTAGGTCCGTAATCATCAACAGTCGAATGACTCAAATTCCTGCATGTATGATTAAGTTTGTAAATAGTACACACGATCAGTCGCGTAAATGTGGGAAGAAAACGGTTAAATTCTCGCAACATGTGGGTGTGTATGCTACTCAATACACATAGGGCTGTGCATTTTTGGTTAATAGCCTAAATGTTTGAACAGCCAAATTTCTGTTCGTTTAAATGGAACCCCCTTCCCCTCCCCCCTCAGAAGTGTTGTGAGTGAGAACAAAATTTGCAGAACTGGTTTTATCCCTACAATAACCACTGCATAACCATCATGATGGCCCTCCCAAAAATAAGCAAGGAATGTCATAAAACTTGAGTAGGGGCCCTAAAATAAGTCTTCAAATTACCCATAAGGCTTAAAAAAAAATGACCCATGGTTGCAACCCGCTTTAAACAGATGCAGAAATAACATACTAATAAGTCAATTTGTCGTTACTTGCAAGCATTTTTAATATCTTTTCAGCACTTACAACCGTGCCGTAAAAGATTCCCAAACTTTGTATTTGTTTGTGGTGAAAATAACAATCAAACTTGTTTTATCTGTGAATTCCTGGGTCAGTTTTACAGCTTGTAAAACAGGTCTTAACCTTATGCAGATTTAATCCTGTTGCTATGCACTTCTCAGTTGTATGACTCACCCCTACTACCCCTGGCAATGTCAGTCAAAGGTGAGTCATTGACATGAAAAAAGTGACTCACATGTGTGTCATTGTACCAAATTGTCAGTCACCAGAGTGACTCTAAGGTGGCTCAATTTACTTCAGACCCATTGACTTTGTACAGAGGGGACTCATTTGGGGCAAGTCATTTCACCATAAGCTTAGGCGGTATACCGGTATTTCAGTATTTTTCAGTACTTAACCATACCGAAATGGTCGATATTGAACATTTTAGTGATACCAAAATACCGATAATATATATAACATGGCCCGAAATTGAGTGATTTTCTTAATCAATTCCTTGATTGCTCACGATAATCCACAGAATATTTAAAAAGCATGTCAAGTAAAAAGGTTAGCAAAACTATTTTCCAACCTTAAAAGACCCAATTCCTTAAACGAGACAGAAAAAAGCTGTGCTATGTTTATTGCAGCGATCAGCAACTTGTTAAGACTTTAAAATTCGGGAAAACATGTACTGTACAAAGCACACTTGAAAAAGTATGGGAGAATACAGTGCAAAATTAACAACATTAACTTACTCAGATCTCAGATATTATTCCAAATATTACATCCTGGTCCATAAAAATTGTTTCAAACTTAAAAACGTTTCCAAAGACATAGAAAATGAAAGAAAACAAAAAATATAAAAGCTGTAAAACTGCAAACAAACGTTATTTTCTTGTTTTGAAAACAGATGTTCTACTTCCATCTTTGCAAAAATTAACAAAGAATGAAAAAACTTCCATACATCAGTAGCACATAATTTCCATAATTTCATTAATTGTCGCCCCAGTTAATGGCCGCCAAACAATGTATAATAGCAAATTATTACCACACACCGCACGGGAGATCGCTTCCATCATGTAAAATTCCTACTTTTTAATGCAAAATCATTAGGACTGTGTCAGAAAAACAACAACAAAATATCTCCTTTCATGATATGCCGCCCGCATTCCCCCTTCACACATTACTTCTGGGCGGTTTATAACCTGGTGCCAGGTTTCCTTGAATTACTCAGCCATGCAGCCTTAGTTGTTGAAAGACAAACTACATAACACTTTTATGTAAACATTCAAAATGGAAAAAAGGCATACAAAAAGAAATTAAAAGACAACAATATCAAAACCATTAAACTGGGAGGGGGAATGGACATCTAGAATTTTGCGAAATGAGAAATACTGTATAATGAAATTCACTGAGCAGGGGACAGGGATGATGGAAACAGCGCCTTAGACTTCATTCAGAGAAACAAATCATGAAAATGGGAAGGGGGGAGGGGACAATATCATACCAAAGTATGTTTTCACACTAAAAAGAATTCCCCCACCTCATATTCAATGGTTTGGTGATCCAATTTGCCATTTGAAACCTGCAAACGGGGAGATCTTTGCAAAAAACCCTCCCTTACCCCGCCCCTACCCCACCCCTTCTTCCTAATCGTAATACTTCCATTTTTGTGGAGAAATTTAAAAAGATGGGGGAGGGGACGATATCATCTACAAAATTATGTTTTTATACAAGAGAATGCCCCCCCAAATTAAATAGTTTAACAATACCAGCTTGTCGCTTTAAACTTGAAAATTGGCTAGGGATCACAACAAAGATCCACTCCCCTGCCGCCTTTGCCGCCCTCGCCTTCCCTGCCCCCACCTTTTTTGTGGAGAAATTGAAGAAAATTCTAGAGGGGACAAGATAATCTACCAAATTACGTTTTCATAAAGGAGAATGCCCCCATCCAAATTCAATAGCCTGATAATATTAAATTCAACATGTATATGAAGAAGGAATCACTCTGGAGTACCCCTCCAAATCACTTTTAACTACTGTGAACCCTTTCCCCACCAAACTCAAGTTTATGTCTTTAGACTTTAAATATTTGGAAGACAATATAAATGAAAATCGGGAGGGGGCACATATCTTTGTAAGTATTTCCCTTTAAATGTGTCAATCTAAATTAATTGAACCACCTAGCCCAAAGTCCACACACAGCTGGGTCAATTTGTAAACAAATATGTCATGCCTGGGAATGGAGCAGAGGCATTATTCATAATTCTTTAGAAGTTTGCAGTGTTTTTGTGGCATGTGTTTCAGAGAGATTAATGTTTCCAGTAAAAATGATAATATTTATGATGGAAGGAAAAACATTTTACAATCTAATTCATAAAGAAATAATTCCTCTGCACCTGGGCTTATAGTGGGACTGGGAACAACATGTATATTTTTGTTTACTTAGTCACTGATTTCTTCAGCTTTCGGAAAAAGATTTTGATGCGTTCTTTTCAACAATGGAAGTCCGTATTACAAACACTGAGTGAAGAGTGCTTAGTGCAGAATTGTATTTGTTCTCATTTTATTAATTTTTCTATACTTTTCTTTCGTATTTCACTTTTACTGTATATGGAACTACATATTACAAAGTTTTTGACGTTTCTCAATATTTTTGTGGACATATTTCAGGAGTTAAAATCTTACCCGACTGTTTGCAATACTTTACATTTCAGAATAAAACATGGAAATCTTAGTAAAGTTATTCTTGTTTATTTTTATTTCGCCGATCCTTTTTATTTCGCTTATCATTTTAGTTTTAGTTTATATTAATTTATTCAATTTTCATTTTATGATTGATACAAAATGGCCACGCCCACCCCGATAGTGGTGAAGCAAGTTGCGTTGGGGCATGGTTCCTTACTTTTCAGGTAGTATTTTTTTTGTTGAACTTATTGAAAGTAAATATTGATCGTAATTCTCTGTGTACACTCTGCATTGTCGCTACCAATTTATTGTAGGCTGAACTGTGTCCTTTGAAAAGACACAGGAAATAAAATCCTTTAAAAAAATTGAAAGCGCAATTTGCATGAGTTTAAAAGTATTATCCAAACTGAAAATGACTGAGTGAAATTTGCAGGTTCGGTTTGGTGCAGACGCTAATTCACACAGTAGACCGAGGTTTGTCGAGAACTTTTCACGCTGAAAGAAATGAGAGTTGTGATCGGAAAATAACGCTCATGATAGTATCTTTGTATTTAAAAATTAAATTGCAAGTTCCATGAAAACCAATACTACGTTTTTGGCTTTAAGAATTTTTTTATTTTTTTTCGGCGCTTTACCGGCGTTAAAATTACTGGTGCAATTGTCAAACTGCTTGCATTGGTACTGTACTGTGTAAATGAACCTAATTTCATGCTACTCCCAATTTCAAGCTCCTTTGAAATATTACATAAATACTACATTGATATTTTACAATAAATTCGACATTTTTTGGTACATCTGCGTACATGTATATAAATTGAACAAAACGTATTTTTATTCAAAAGCTCATTTGCATACCGGTATTTCAGTATTTTCCCGCTGATATACCGGTATTCCGCAACAACCAATACCGCCCTAGCTTATTTCACAACAAACGTCAGTCACCCAATGCACTTGTCAGTTGTATGACTCATCCCTATTACCCCTGGCAATGTCAGTCAAAGACGAGTCATTGACATATGAAATAGTGACTCACATGTGCATCATTGTACCAAATTGTCAGTCACCAGAGTGACTCTGGGGTGGGTCAATTTACTTTAGACCTATTCACTTTGTACAGAGACGATTCATTAGGGGTAAGTCATTTCACAAACAAATGTCAATCACCTAATGCACTTTTCAGTTGTATGACTCACCCCTACTACGCGTATCCCCGGCAATGTCAATCAAAGGTGACTCATTGACATGAAATATTGACTCACATAAGCGTCATTGTACCAAATTGTCAGTCACCAGTTACTCTGGGGTGGGTCAATCTACTTCAGACCCAGTGACTTGGTAGAGGCAATTCATTTGGATTAAGTCATTTCACACAAAAATGTGTCACCTATTATTAAATTAAAGTGACTAAGGCGTGCATCAATGTACATGTTTTGTCCACCCAATTTAATGCTTGTTTGTTTGTTTGTTTGATGAGGTCTTAACGGCACCACGACAACGAAGGTCAAATTGTGCCTGAGAGGTCAGATCATTTTAGAGGTAGAAAGGAAAGAAACCAGGGGGAGAATGAGAGAAATTCAAGAACAAAAGCCAGAAAGCTGTGATCGAGAGAGGAGGTGCATGGGTAAAACAAAAACAAAGTAGAGAGGGGGTGGAAGAGGAGAATTAAATATGGTTGTAGAGGGATGCATGCTGAAGGAAGGAGATTATTTTATCCGGAGGATTTTTCTGGAAGAACTCAGCAATTGAGTTGTGGGGAGCGAGGGAAGCTCTGGGAAGGTTGTACAGGGGGCAAGCAAGGAGAACGTGTTGGATTGTGAGGATGCAATGGCAGTTGTTACAGAGGGGTTGGGGGGAAGCAATAAGGAGGTGGGAGTGAGTGAGGTGGGTGTGACCAATTCTAAGACGGGTAATATAAACGTTGTCGATACGAGAAAGGTTGTTGATGGTGGATTTGATCAAAATTGTGGGCTGGATGACATGGAGTTTGTTATCAATTTGGGAGTTTCATGAGGTTTGCCAGCGGTCACGAACAAGGGAAGCGATAAGCGGTTTGATGTCAGAGAGGGTTTTGGGAAAAGGGGAAGGGAGGAGGTTAAGGGCAAGCTTAGCGGCTGTATCAGCCCTGTCATTGCTAGGGATGCCAACATGGCTGGGTATCCAGAAAAAAAGAACACTTTTCCTGCAGAGGGTGGGAGAAAAGAGTTTCCGGAGGAGGAGGTGGCAGGTGAGGTTATCCCATTTAAGATTGAGTAATGAAGTAAGAACAGCCTTTGAGTCAGAGAAAATGGCAAAGTGATTAAGAGGAGAGTACTCAATAAAGTTGAGGGCGAGGAGAATGGCCTTAGCCTCGGCTGAAAAGATGGATAAGTAGTCAGGAAGTCTGCTACTGAGGGTGATGTCTTGGATGATGGCAGCAGCAGCTGTCTTGTTGCCTTCCTTGGAGCCATCAGTATAGATGGAGGTGTAATTTGAGAGTTGGTCTTTGATTTGGTTGTGGAGATTGATGAAGAGGTTAGGGTGAGTTTGAGTTTTGTGATAAGTGGAGAGGTCTAGGTGGACAGAACGGAGGGGGGTGGCCCAAGGAGGAAAAGTGGGCCAGGAGTAGGTGCCGAGAGTGGCGGGGTTGATGCCAAGATGGAAGAGGTCTGATTTAATGCGTAAGCTGAAGGGAGGGGATAGGGTTTTAGTCCTATCAAAGAGGGAGGAGAAATTGGGGTACCTAATGAGGTTGTAAACAGGGTTCTGGGTGTTGGTGAGGACTTTAAAAGCATAGGAGAGGCTAAGCTTTTTACATCTAAGTAGAAAGGGGGGTTCGTTGGCTTCAACATGAAGGCTAGTGATTGGAGAGGTCCTGTAGGCTCCTAGACAAAGCCTGGGGGCTTCATTTTGGATGGTGTTAATGTGGTTGAGGTATGAGTTGTGAGCGACACAGTAGACAATATTGCCATAATCAAGCTTGGCACGAATAGTGAGCCTGAAAATTTTGAGGAGAGCATAGCGGTTCGCTCCCCAAGTGGTGTTGGAGAGCAGTCGGAGGATGTTGAGGGAGCTTTTGCATTTTAGTTTCAGGTTGGTGATGTGTGGCTTGTAGGTGAGCTTGGGGTCTAGAGTTAGACCAAGGAACTTTGTGTTTTCAACTTTAGGGATGCGATTCCCATTGAGCACAAAGTTCGGGTTGGGGTGGAGGTTGTTGAAATGACAAAAGTGCATGCAGACTGTCTTGTCTTTGGAGAATTTAAAACCGTTATTGTTGCTCCAGACTTGCAGCTGGTTGAGGCTGGTTTGGAGCCTATTTTCAACAATAGGAATGCTAAGGAAGGAGTAGAAGATGGTGAAGTCATCCACGTAGAGGGTACGTTTGATGCTGGGGCCAAGGTTATTCGCGATGTCATTAATGCTCAGGTTGAAGAGAGTGGGGGAGAGGATGCTACCTTGGGGGACGCCCTCTTCTTGGGGGTACGGGTTGGAGAGGGTGTGGCCAATACGAACTTGGAACTGCCTGGGTGAAAGGAAGTTTTGAATAAAGATGGGGAGGTGGCCTCTGAGGCCGATGGTGTGAAGTTTTCGGGTAATGCCGTATTTCCAAGTAGTGTCGAAAGCTTTCTCATAGTAAAAAAATATGGCAATGAGGTGTTCCTTTTTTGCAAAGGATTCCCGGATAGCGGTGTCGAGCGTAATTAACTGGTCTAGGGTATTGCGACGTTTTCGGAAGCCGCTTTGGTGAGGAGAGAGGATTCTGTTGGTCTCGAGGAACCAGTTAAGTCTCTGATTAATGATCTTTTCCATAATTTTACAGAGACAGCAAGTAAGGGCGATGGGTCGGTAGCTGGTGGGGTCGATACCATCCTTCCCCGGTTTAAGGACGGGGATGACAATAGCTGTCCTCCAGATAGAGGAAAAGGAGTGTGAGGACCAAATGTGGTTGAAGATGGTGAGTAGGGTAGTGGTGGCCTTGATGGGGAGGTGTTTCAAAAACTGATAAGGGATGTTATCTGGGCCCTTGGAGGTGCAGCCAGCGTCGTTGATGGCTTGGTTTAATTCAGAAAGAGTGAGAGGGGTGTTGTAGCTTTCGGAGTTGTCGGAGGGAAAAGTGATTCTCCGGGCTTCATCGCAAGCTTTTTTGATTTTGAAAGCATTGGAGTAGTTGGTCGAGGACGAGATGTTGCTGAAAGAGGCAGCGAGGTGGTCAACGATGTCCTTTTTTGCTGTGAGAAGGTCTCCATTCCAAGAGAGATGGGAGATGGAAGATTTGCCTACTCTGCCGTGGAAGCTGTTAACCATTCTCCAAATCTTCTTAGTGGGGGTGTTGGTGGTGAGAGAAGAGATAAAAGTTGTTCCAAGTGTTGGTTTTACTGTCCTTGATAATGCGTCTGGCCTTGGCATGGCTGATGCGAAAGAGGTTAAGGTTATGGGAGGTCGGGTTAGTTTTAAAGTTCCTGAGGGCTCTTTTCCTGTTCTTGATGGCGGTTTTGCAGTCATCCGAGAACCAGGGGTTGGGGGGATGATTTGGGGGTTTGGAGGTTTTGGGAATTGAGCAGGTGGCGATGTTGATAAGGATATTACTGAAGTTAGACATGAGATCCTCATCCTCGAGGAGATGGGGGAAAAGGTGGGAGTCACAGAGGGTTTCAAAAAGGGGCCAGTCAGCCTTGTCGAGGTTCCAATTGGGGGTGTGCTCAGTGGGGATTTGAAGATTGGAGTGTATAAGAAGAGGGTAATGATCACTACCACAGAGGTCAGCAGTGACTCTCCATCTAAAATCAGGGAGGAGGTTAGGGGAACAGATAGACAGGTCAATACAGGTGAGGGAGCCTGTGGCAGGATGAAGGTAGGTTTGGGAGTTAGTGTTCAGTAAGGACAGGCTGTGCTGACGAAGAGCGTTTTCGATGAGCTTGCCCCTAGGGGTGGTGGTATTAGAGCCCCACAGAGGGTTGTGAGCGTTGAAGTCACCAAGAAGGATGAAGGGGGTGGGAAGCTGAGAGATGAGGTTGTTAAGGCTGGTTGGTTGAATGTTGGTGTTGGGAGGGAGATAGATATTGCAGAGAGTGAAAGTTTTGTGGAGGGAGATAGAAATACAGATGGCCTGAAGGTCGGTGTGCACACGAACAGGGCTGTATGGGATATCGTATCTAACAAGAGTGGAGACGCCACCACAGGCCGTCAGCATCCACTTGATGTTTGTGATAGCAAGCAAAGTTGTTGAGGGAGTAATGGTCAATTTAATGCAATGACTCACCTTGTTTGGTTGTGTAGGGGTGAGTCACACAATTGACAAGTGCATTAATTAGGCCTATTAAAGTCTCCACATCAAGTAGCTCCTAAAATTTGGCAAAGCAAAGCCAAATATAGCCCCATTCATAGCTAATCAGTGCAAAACGCAACTCCTGCCTTAAAACTGGGATTAGATCATTTGTTGATCTATTCATATGTAAAGACTAAATTGTAAAAGTCATTGAATGAAAGTTTTGTGTGTGTTTGAATTGTTATTGTTTTTCAATGGCAAGTGTGAGTCGCGAACGTTTAAACTTTTGGGAGGATTACCAGTTAGACGTTTAATCGAAGGTTCGTTCATTTAAACATTTACACTTGTAATCGTCACAGCCATAATTACGCAGCAAGTGTATGATATTCCAAATGTGATGCAATAGGGCCTAGCCTACTCTTTAATATTCAACTTGCTTTCGCTTTGCTGGCACTATTTAGAGCGTTTCACAATTTTCAACGAATGGGGAAAAAGGATGTCATTTTTATTTGATTCGTTCTAATTTTGACCTTTTTTTGTGGATATCTATGTCATATAAACCAATAAACTTTCTATGACAGGACCCCGACAGGCAGAATACAAATGATAGCTTCCAGGCTCCAAAAAATAAAAATTTACGCGTTTTTAGTACATTTGTATTGTCCTAACGTTAGTAGGCCCTATTGTATGCATTTTGGGGCTGAGCACTGCCAACGTTAACGTCATTTTTACTAGGCATACTCTCAAAAAACCATAACAAACGTAAGATTTAAAATTTCCATAATACAAATGTTAAATGGTTTTAATTAAATAACATATGTTTGGAAAACCTACCGTTAGGCCTAAGGTTACTTGCTTGAAATCAACGAGTCTATCACTGGCAGCACGGTACAGCTTTCGCTTGGTAACTTTTCCGGTCTTTTCCTGGTAGCTGTTCAGATCAGAGGTCATTTTAGACTTTGCAGCCAACGTTTTCAATGATTAACGAACTCTTCAGAAATTCAGCCAAATTGTAAGTGCAGTGCAGCGCACTCTTACCGGGTCCCCACATTTTTCATATAACACTTCAGTGCATTTTTTTTATTAAGTTAAATGGTTGATTATATTTATTAATTGTGAGATCAAATTTACATGTACAAAAATACAAAATGATGATGAAGACCTATTGTAAAATAAAAATGAATAAAAAAAAATCATAAATATTATTATTGCAGAAGAGACAAAAATGATACACGATGAAAAGGAAAGCCTATTTTTTCGGAATTGATCATCTTGCTCGCCTCCCCCCCCCCCCCTCCCCCACCCTCTTATTTTGACAAGCGAATCCCGACTGTAAGGCTGGAGGTCACTAGTATACAAGCGCAAAGAGCTAGAGTCACTGACAGTTTTCCATATTTCCCCAGCCAGATGACATCACTTGAGATTTTGTTGTACCAAAGTCGTTATACCATAGGGGCCAGCAGGGGCCCACTCGCCTTACGCCACTAGATACATCATGAAAACGGAAATGGGGAAGAGACCCTAACATTTTCGCAAAGATGTATGTGACGCCAAAATACCCCCTATACACCTACGTGTGAGATTGATTACTTTTTGTGAATGCTTGCATGATAATTGAGCATTTCCCTCACACATTTTCTTCAAACTTATATCTTTTGTACACAGTTGTATTGCATTTTTTTTTTTTTTTTTTTATCTTTAGTGTGATTTTATGATTCTGCCTCCACTTCCAGTAGGCAAATTCTATTTTGTGATTTTCTTTCCCCCACTTTCAGTGGGCAGATGGCCAAATCAAGTCCATGGATCTGCTGCTGCATTTGCCTATATACGGGCATGTACAGGCCCAACATTATCAATCTTTCCTTTTTTAACACATTTTTTGACGGATTTACATCAAATTGTGGCACGCAAAATTGGTGCAAACTAGTGGCGCAACAATAGGGTGTGAAGGGTGGGTTAACCTAATGGGCCCAAGCAATGGGGGCCCGAGCAATGATACTGTATGTTTGTTACTATGTTGTGGGGCCCGACCTCTATATTCCCTACTCAGAAATCTAGTTGCGCCACTGGCAAAAACATACCAGCACAATATGCAGTTAACATTTGTCTTGGCTATCCACACTTTTGTGACTGTTTTCATATCTTTTATCCAAATAATGAAATATATCCAACAATATTTTGCCCAATATTGCTCAATTTTAAGGAGAAATATCTTCTCTACCTGCTAAGAAACTTTTTTCTGCCACTTTTGTGTCTTAATTTTCTGCCAGTTTTTTTGGGGGCATCAAAAACAAGAAATCTTCAGCGAGGGACTTCCCTTTGTAGGTTTTGCCCCTATACCTCACTTTTACGTCCGAATTTGTTCAATTCGCAGGGGAAATTTCTTCTCTGCCTGTTTAGAAATATTAATCCGGAGCTTAGTGTGTAGTCTGTTAGTAGATTTTATCGTTGTATGGAATTTTCTTATTTTCATCAGATGAATTTTAAGCATAATTTTAAGGAATTTTGGGGCATCAAAAAGTGAAAAATCTCCAGAGATTCCTGGGGCTTTGCTTCTTGGCCCCTACCAGCGCTTCGCACTAGGGTCCTTTAAACGGGCCACGGGATCCACGCCAATACACGTAAACTGGTGGCGCTATACGTGCGCAATACTAACTTGGCCTTTGTTTACAATTCGCAATGATTATGTCTAAAAGGGCGTATTATCAGAGTGTGTGAACCACTCCGAATGAGTATGGAACGCAAAAGGCTTCGACAAAAACAAAATTAGGGGGGGGGGAGGCTACAACATTTTGAGGGGTTAAGTCTCTCCCCTCCCCCAATTTGTGTAGAAACGACTGAAATCAGTCTAGTTGTGATGTCACCGCCTCAGATTGCTTGAAGTCTTGATTTTGTCCTGCGATTTTGTGGCCTAAAAACCAGATATGTCAACAAAAGTAGTAAAACTGAATCTAGGAAGGGTATTTATAATATACCACCTCGAAAAAGTTTGAGGAAAAATAATTTATATAGTGAACGAATTAAATAAACTTTCTTTGAAATACACAAAGATTTTGAGAAATCTGAAGCTTTGACATCACGACTTCTGATTTCAGTCGTTTCTACAGGAATAATTCCGTACTTTAAACTTAAATATCACCTTAAGGGAATAAGATTTTGCAATGCTCTTTTCACCATTTTGTTTCTTTTGAAGTCCGCTTTCATATAAGATGGACAAGCTTGACCACTGAACTAATCCTTTAAAGGACCAAGAAAAATGTCATGTTAGTAAAACATTAAAGGGGACGTTTAGGGGGGCCAACTCTGCAAGAATACACGATAGCTTCTCATGGGCTGCGGAGTAGAAGGGCCGGGGGACACGTTCCCCCCCCTCCCCCCACACACACTTTTTCGCAAATCATAAGAATGATGACCTGCAGTTTTAATACAATTATTGTTGCAAAAGATATGAACAGTTTATGTCCACTAAAAGCTGATGATTAGAAAAAATCAAATAAAATGTAGTATCTGATTATAGGGCGTGATTATTTCTAAAAGAAGTGAAGGCTGCGAGAAGTGAAAACGTGAATGATGTGGCAAAATATTTGGTTAGATTACTATAGAGTACAACGCCGTTTTAAATGTAAGCCAAAAAAGACAACATGCAGTGGTGTAGGAACTGGGTGATTCCCCCTTCCCCTTCACCCCCCCTCCCCTTCACCCCACCCCTTCCAGTTATCATATTGGAGGCAATTGCCATTTTGGCCACGCAATAAAATGAACAAACGAAACTGTTTCAGTTTACCGACTGGGCTCCACGGTGCTACAAAGTTAAAATCGAAAGGATACAAGCACAAATGAACGAGTGGAACAAAAGAAAACACCAACTCAGAAAAATATACTAGGACTAGGCCAAAGAAATAGCTAAATAAGATTTGCCGAAAACGGGCCTTTTACTCTAAGCTGATAGATATTCGAGAGGATCAACTGTTCTGCATTAATACAAGTTTGAATAAAGTGTTTATCAGTGGTGAGACGGTTTTTACAATAATTACTAAGGAGTAAATCAATACGAGATTAAACGTTGGGAAGGGAGTGAAGTCCGACAAGTGCTAGTGGTGAAACCCAACGAGGTATGTACATTGGGGAGGCCGACAAGTGCTATTGGTGAAACCCAACGAGGTATGTGGAAAATTGTTTTTAGGGCATTAGTTTGAATTTGCTCCAGTTTAAGATAATTAGTGTTGGAGAGCAAAGGGAAAACAATACACGAATAATCAATAAGTGAGCGAATGAGGCTGGTATATAACATTAAGGTTGTAGAAGGTGGAGCTCTAGGATTGTAAGCAGTCCCACAGATAGTATACAGTTGGGAAGTGCGGACTTTGAGTTCTCTAATCAAAATATCGTAATGCGGCTTGAAATTAAATCAAGTATTATCTATAATTATAATTCGGTATAACAGTATCAATAAAAACTAAGATCGGACAAAAAACTGGACGGCGAAGGGAGAAAACAATAGATTGAGATTTGGAAGGGTTAAGGAAAATTCTCCATTTACTGCACCAGCATGTAATATTGCAAATCGTCCCTGGCAGCAAGAATGTTTTTGGCCGACGACCAGACAGCCAAGTCGTCTGCATACCAAGAAATATGAATGTAGTCAGAAGGGATTCGGATATTGTCGTTTACAAAAATAAGAAAGAGCAAAGGACTAAGTGGGCTAACTGAGGGATGCCCTTATTCACAACCAATGGATCAGAAAGAAAAAAACATTATTGATTTTAAAACGAATTTGTCTGTTGGATAAAACGTCTGCAAATAAACAAATAAATTTTACTGGGAGGGAGATCTTGTTGAGTTTAAAAAGTAGACTATTGTGCCATAACTTATCGAGAGCCTTTTCGGCATTGAAGAGGGCAGTAAACACACAATTTATCTCGGGTAGGTTTAATCTGCGGTGCTGAAATTTGAACGGCAACCAGCTTGAAAGTTATTAAACAAATTAAAATTGTTAATAATAATAATAATACATAAATTTATATAGCGTTAATTTTGTAAAAACATTCAAATGCGCTTTACATACAAGGAAATTAGATTCAAAAACAAAAATAAGAATACAGAAATGACAACATAAATAGAAATACAATGGATCAAGCTGCACATTAGATTAATGTTTTTTTAAACAAAAAAGTTTTAAGCTTAGTTTTGAAGGAGGTCAGGAATACATTATCAATACATTTGAGTTCAGTTGGGAGTGAATTCCACAACCAATGACCTTTATAAACAAAGGCCCTTTCGCCAAGAGTTGTATGCTTAATACCGTGAACAAATAGGGACTTGAAAAGAAAGTCATAGCGGGATGGTTTTTCAACTACCATTTTACAAGATAAGTAGTGAGCCTAGAACAGATGACCCTCTCGAGAAGTTTGCTTAGAATAGAAGAAAGTGTAATTGGTCTATAATTATTAGGTTTTTAGTGTTTCTTCCCCGGCTTGGGTATGAAAATAACTTGCCCAGTTTTCCACTGAATAGGGAAAATGCCAAACTTAAAACAAGTATTGTAGAGTTGACAAAGAAAAGTTTTAAAATTTGATAGAGCCCTTTTTAATATGTAAGTAAGTAATTAATTACAGGTGCCGTCTGCTTAGTATTCTTGAGAGCTTTTTCGAGCTCAAGAACGGTATCAGAATAAAGTAGCGGTGGTTGTCACCTCTCCTGCATTTGAAATTACAATAGAGGTTCGAAAAATTATTCTTTCGAACAAAATTATTAACATAAATAAAATGATCATTGTCAACTTACGGCCCGTGGAGAGGGGGCAGAGTCAAAGTACATACGAAAACAATTGGATCTCTCGAGGTCAGTAAAGTATGACGAGTTATTACAGTTTAACGGAGTAGACTTAGTTTTAGACTTAGATTTATTAAGTAGGTTGTAAACACTTTTCCAGAAATGGCAACTGTCAGACTTGTTGTCCAGTTTAATACATTTATTATGAAGAGTCTGATTTTTCAAGAATTTAATTTCAGCGCTTATATTCCTACCGATAACATTGATATTGTGCTTAAGTAAGTGGCATTTATTTGTATCATAACTCCTAGATAAACTGAGACACTTGAGGAAGGAATTTGAGATAAACCACTGAGTTGGAACGGAACTTATCCAGGAGATCAGAAATTAACACAAAAACTTTCTCAGCTAATTCCTTAACAACTTTACTCAAAATAGTTGAAATCAAAGAGGTGAGGCTATTTTCAATTTCTATTTGGATTTTACTAGATTAATCTATAATTTCTTTTTGAGCTTTTGCAGTGTTAGCTCTTATTTCTGGGAAGACAGCTTTAGGATATGAAATAATGGGATCATTTATTTCTTAGGCATCAAATTTTGCCTTAGATTGGACTTTGTCGTACTCCTCTAGGAAGGCGAGATAAGTTTTGTCAGAAGCAGGATGATCACCACCGCAGTTGGTGCATTTCTTTGGTTTGGGTTGAAGGACAATCTTTATATGAATGGCTACCAGCGCAAATATTGCACTTAGTTTCACCGGCACAGTTGTTGACTTGATGGCAAAACCGTGGCGGCACTTGAAACAGCGAGTTACCCTTACAAAATCATTTGATTCAACAACATTGAAACGGAGGAGTTGGACAAAAAATACCATCAGAATTGAATGATCTTACGATTCAGCTGGTATGCTTTTTAAAAAGATCAGTAAATGTCTCGATTTTGATCCCTGTGTAGTCAATTCAAAAGTTCGATGATATTTAGCATATTTCCGATGCATAGTAAGATATTCGAAGGTCACAGTTATAGCAAACTATACCTTTTTTAATTCCTAATGACCAGCCGAATAATTTGATATATTTGTCGACAGGATTGAGCCATATTCAAATTTTGACCCCATACTGACCTTTGACCTTGATTTTCTTCTGACCCAGACTTCGAAATTCGAGCACATCTCTCTATAATTTTTCTATATGATCTAAGCAATAAGTGTGCAGTTTGGTGCTTTAATCCAGCAGGTATAGATTTGTTTTGCTTAGCCACCGAACTAATTGGTCTATACCTGAAACGGATATATTCATTTTTTAACATTTTGGAAAGTTAAGTTGCTTACTTTCATCATAAAACATGGGTAAAATCATAATTGTATTAAGACCGCCAGCTGTTCTTTATAAATTTAAAGCTGCCCGGTTCATTATGCTAATTTTGCAGTAAAATTTTGTTTTCAAACTTCCAGCTTTTCCTTGTACAGTATTTGACGTTTCCAAACGCACGCCAAATTTGAGTTTGTGTTACAAGTATACGGGAAAGAGCAAGCACTTATGGGTAACGTTGCATTGTGGATTGCTAATTTAAATACGAGTTCTTCGAAATAAACCAGTTCGTCGATTTCGAGGAATTGCTTGGACTGCTAAGGTCCAAATTTGGCTCATATCTATACACGTTGGATTAAAGTACCAAACTTTGTACAATTAATGTTTAGGTCCTACAGAAAAATTCTAGAGAGGGGTTTCCGGTTTTTTAAGTCTAGGATTTGCTTCTGACTTAGACTTCGAAAGCCGGGCACATCTCTCTAGAATTTTTCTATATGATCTAAGCAATAACTGTGCAAAGTTTGGTTCTTTAATCCAGCAGGTATATTCTTTTTTTACTTAGCCACCGAACTAATTGCCTATACCTGAAACGGATATATTCATTTTTCAACATTTTGGAAACTAAGGTTGCTCACTTACATTACAAAACATGGGTAAAATCATAATTGTGTTAAGACCGCCAACTGTTCTTTATAAATTAAAAGCTGCCTATTTCATTCTGTTAATTTTGCAGTAAAATTTTGTTTTTAAATAGCCTACATTAAACAGCAGACTTTTTGGAGAATATTATAAGACCAAGTAAAATAAAATATATATATTCTTTTTGTATACAGGCCCGTGGCTAGGACTTTGAAAGAGGTTCGTTTTCCGAATGAAAGGGCACTACATTCCTGCACCTCGGAAAAACGTCCTACATCACGTTTTTCCCCCGAGAGAAGGCTATAGATTCGTCAAATGGTCAGGACCATCCCAGTATCCTTCAACAAGCTTTAAAATTCCAAGTGCTAATTATGTATTTAGATTTCTAAAGTGCACTTTCTCAGAAAAAGAGCGTTTTCAGAGAAAAGTTTGAAAATGTAAAATAATCTATTAGTAATATATTTAGTGTGCGATATTGTATTTAATAACCGAACTAAGACACTGAGACAAGAGGGGTGAGGCGGGATAAAACAGGTTCGTTTTAAAAGTTTTACCAAATTTGGAAGCTTATTAAACATTTTTCTTTTAGACTACACATATTTTTCAAAGAGTGACCATAGACCTATATCCATGTACAGAAATGTGAACAATAAAACATTATATTTCCACATTATTTGTTTTCATGATTTTGTGTTTTGTATATTATATCTCTCTTTGACATGAATTTTGATTTGTATAATATACTTTCTTCCTATGCGTTGTGACATACTTTTTTTCCCCTTCAAATGTCAATTTTGCAAGAGCTTCGCCCCCTGGACCCCTACCAGAGCTTTGCTCCTGGACCCCACCAGGGGCCCCTGGACCCCACCAGGGGCCCCTGGACCCCACATCGAAAGCAATCACTGCATGCTCGCAATAACACCTTCGGTGTCACCTTTCACGCACAAATCTTACAAATCATCCCCCACTGTTTTTTAATGGATTTATGCCTGTTCAGTGTCCCCCACCCCCAATATTTTTTTTCTTTAGCTGCTGTTTCACAAACCCTCTTCCTCTTTACAAATAGTTTTTAGACCCTGTTAAGACCCTGCGTGCAATTTCATTCATTTGAGGAAAATGTTCATCAAATTTCGTGAAGTTTTTTTCAATTTTCGCGAAATTTACTTCAATTGTCGTAAAATTTCCTTAATTTTCGGGTATATGTTGCCAAATTTGCTTGATTTTGTTGTTGAAAATTTCATCTTTCATGTATGCTATTTATTAATTGACAGGACAGTGGCGTAGGAAATGGCGGAACCCCCTCACCTCCACCTCAATAATTAAGGTCTGGCGAATTTATTCCCCATGCGTCTTTTCTTATTCCATGAGGAATATAAGGATTTCACAAAGGCCTGAGATTATTTTTCTACACTGCATGGAACATCAAATCATGTTCCAACTGTCCAAATTAACAATATAATGCAAGTTTCCTTATAGGTGATACATATAAGGTGTTGAGAGGGCCTTTCACTAGTGTGCAAGCCACTCTGAATTAATAGAAAGAGTTACTTCGATTTGGAGGACTGCGGCTGAGGTATGGTAACAGCGAGGACTCCGTGTACAGACAACGAAGATACATTTTGTGTTTGTTCATCTAACATTTACCAAATTTCATTGACTTTAAGGTAGAAAATGATTAAAAAAATCATACAAAAAAATTCCTACAAAAGCTTCCGAGGACCTCTTTTTCATTGTCCTTCTGATCTGAGGGCAGCCCACTATACAGGTAGGTCCAAGTTTTGGATTTCAAAGCTTTTCTTATCCCACGATATTGGTGTTGGTATAGATAGACTATATGGGGTAAAGACATTTATTCTTTTTTATATCCATAATTATGGCGGAAATTTTCTAATATTTCTACATCTAATAATTTCAAATTTTTTAGAAATTTTGTCCTGAATGTTCTGATTTTCCATCTTTCATGGCTACAAATTTAGAATTAAAAGGAACTTGAAAAGGCCACCAGCAATTTTCAGACCAATCAAATTTCTAAATATTGGTTGGGTTGGGGTGAGGTGGAATTGGCCTTTCAGCTATGTCATACTACCGTACGTATGTTTTCAAAAATAAGTCCATGGTACTATTATTGCTCCTACATATCCACATATTTTTAAGAGCAGAAGTTTAATTCTTTTAACTGTAAAAAGTTGAATTCTTCTGCAAATCATGTTGATATATATCATGGGAAAATGTACAAATCACACAAAGAAACCAAAAACTGAATTGATCAATTCTCAATATATTCACTCATTTATCTTCTACTTATAATGTAAAGAATAATAGAAACTTCAATACTGGATAAATCTAAACAATCAATTGAATCACATTCTGGCCAAATAGTTACAACAAATAGAATGATATTTTAGTAACTTAATTACTACTTTATGATCATTAACATGAAATATTAATTCAAGAGCACAAATGGCTGATATTTTGCTATCTTCAATTATCATATAATCAACGGAAATATCAAATATAAATATTCTTCAATAATCTTCAGTTTTTGACCAAAACAATTACGTTTGGACCAAAATCTACAACATAGAGCCCAAAAGCTTCAGATAGGAGATGAAAGTATTAATATTATCAGGGCCATGCCCAGCCACCCCCTGCTCCCCCCCCCCCACACACAATCATTTTCAAATACGCCTTTACCTTTTCACCCAATAGTTTGCCATGGCAAGGGGTATGGGAGGGGTTACCTCTCAGGGGAGCAAGAGCTCGAGCATTTTCCATATGAAAATTGCACTGGTTAATTTGCATAAATTGTTGCTGCTTATTGGGAAATCTCCTCAATTTTTTGGGAATTCTTGAATTTTCAGGAATTCTTCTTGAATTTTCGGAAATTCTTCTTGAATTTTGGAGAAATCTTCTTGAATTTTCATAAATTCTCTTTGAATTTTTGGTTAAATCCTCTTAAATTTTCAGAATTTTTTTTTCATTTTTGGAAAATGTTCTTAAATTTCCACAAAACTTTATTCACTTTTTTGGGGGAATTTTTTCATTCTCGTGAAATCTTTAATTTCTGCAGAAAATTCTCTTCAATTTCCAAAAATTTCTTCAATTTCCAACATTTTTATGCGTTTCCTTCAAGTTTATTATAATCGGAAAATATAAACCCTTTCCGGGAAGGGGGAGGAGGGGGTATGAAAGGGAGGAGGGGGTATAAAACGGAAGGTGGGGATATGAAAGGGGGAGAAGGTATGAAAGGGGGAGGTGTATTAAGGGGAAGGGGGTATGAATATGTGTTTCTCAGTAGGAGGCTCAAGCCCCCTCAGAAATGAAAAGCTAGACATAAGCAGTTATTGGTTTAGCGTGTAAGCTGGCTATTTAGTCCAGGACCCTGAACGATTCTGTTCTGCCATCTATTCGACCCAGTGCCACTTTCAAGCTATTTTATCTTTTTGAAAACCTGTTTGGACCTGTTGATGTCCAGTTTGGCCGATTTTCAAAGCATATTTGGTTGTTACTTATTTTCCAACTGACAACACTTACACTTATTCCACTGGATCTATCATCATAGCAAAGGCCATTCAGTGCTCAGAAATTGCATTAATTGCTTTTGCATTCCTAACAATGCCAGTTATTGATTGATAGATTGATTGATTGAATAAAAAGATTGATTGCATATTCTCAGTCGATGATCAGCGATAGAAACAGAAACATATCATAATGCCATTTCTAATATAAATATAAGTAACACACACATTATAATCGTCTGAAGTGATTCACCCATAACCAACTGTGTGTATAACCATTAGAGGCAAATCCCTTCCTTGTGAAACGAAATCACTTTCTTAAGATTTGAAATCATTTGGCTACTATCATGACGACTGATTATACTGTGTATCGCTCCACCTCTGTGACTTCTCCAGATGACCTTGCTTCACTCTTTTATCAATGACAGATTGGTATACCAGCTTTATCGATGAATAACAGACGCCACCCGACAAACAAGAAGAGAAAAAATACATAACATTATCAGAAAATGTTAGACTTGCATTAGGTAAAAACAAGGTTGTAACAAGTGGTGGAAGAGGTAGAGGGGTGGGGATAATTTGCCCTTATATATTGTTATTTTCTACAATTAATGCAAACAAGAGAAACATGACTGTGGAGCCTATACACATCTTGCCATTTTCCCTCTCCCCACCACTAAATGTAAACTAGCTGGGCCTGGGCACTGGGTAAACTAGCTGAGCCTAGGCCCTGGGTAAACTAGCTGGGCCTGGGCCCTGGGTAAACTAGCTGGGCCTGGGCCCTGGGTATGAACATGTAATGCATATTTAGCAAATTCAGTAGTGAAGCTAAAGTTCAAGACAAGAAGAGGATCAAGAGGCAAGGATAAACGAGAACCAGTAACTTTGAATCTTTCTGTATGTACTTGAAAGTCTAACGTCATTTATAAAAGCACATTATTATGATGAAATGCTTCATGCATACATGGGTGGAATGTGTCGACCAAAATGCACAAAATTCACAAAACCCTAATAACAAATCTCCATACAACAGAAGCAAATATGGAAAAATGTACAGGGGCAAATTCCCCAAATTGATCCCATAATCCTGACCAAGAATGTGGATCAATAATGCCATTCCTGATTTGATTCATCAACAAAAATTTGGTCAGAATAAGGGCCTCATGGTAAAAGTGATCAAATTGTGAGGTTAACAATTAACAAAGAGTTTAAATTGACGGTTTTAGTGGCTGGTTTCTTTCATGAAAAATCAAATTGGGTTTATGTTTCATTTAAAGGATAAGTTAAGAGGTCAATCTTGTTCATTTTATATGATACATGACAAAAGGGAATCAAAACATTGACGGAGGTATTTAGAAATATATTCTGATAAACGGAACATTTATGTATAAAGCTCTTGCAGATTTGTATAGAGATGACTGGAATCAGACTAATAGTGGTATAACAGCTGCAGATTTCTCAGACGTCTTTGCATATTTTATTGCAATATTTTTAAAGGCTTTTTTTATTTATTAGTACCCATTGGTCTAATCCTCTACCAGAAAAGAAATCGAAAACCATTTTCAATTACTCAATAAAGCTCTTTACAAGACATGAGCAAAATGATGAGTCCGTGGGGATATAATTGAAACGTATAAGATACTATCTGGCAGGTATGATGAGAAGGTATCTAATTTTTTACCTCTAATACAAAACTCTCTCACTCGTGGGCACAGTTAGAAAATCTTCAAGAGAAGACCAAGCTTAAATATTAGAAAGAATGATTTTTCTCTTTGCTTGGTAGACTTATGGAACAATTTACAATGTGATGTTATTGAATCACCAAATATTCAGGCCTTCGAGAGAAGGTTGGATAAATTTTGGATCAATCAGCCAAAGAAGTACAGTTACACTGAAAGCATCAAATCTTCCAGACAACATCTTGTGGCAGAATTAGATGATTCAGAAGAAGAGCTGGTACAAGAAGAACTGAGGGGCCTTCTACAAAGCTGGTACAAGTGGAACTAAGGGGCCCTCTACCAGAAAAGGATCTGTAAGAATCTGTAATAAAAATATCAAAACAATTTCTGCACTGCACTTTTGTCTTCTGTCATACAAGATAAACAGACCTGAAAGAATATCTATGGTTCTAGCTGCTATAACCGTGAGAAAACATTTTTGTTTTGTCATTAAAAAAAAGATATTTTTCTTAGATTTCTTGGGTACGCAACAGTATATGTGGTAACTATGTTCTTTAAAATGCCCCCCATGTAATTGTGTGATAAAAAGTACATTAAATTGCAAAAGAGGGATCATGTGGGGTAAAGTGTGAGCATATAAAGATGTATTTACTACATTAATATTATTTCTGTCAAGAATGTTTGTGGGACAATTTTCGACACCTTTATTCAGAACTGTGGGAAATTTTATAATTAATTCCAAGTCTGAAAATAAACATCAGACCACTAATAACACTTTCATCTTATCAGACCACTAATAACACTTTCATCTTATCAGACCACTAATAACACTTTCATCTTATCAGACCACTAATAACACTTTCATCTTATCAGACCACTAATAACACTTTCATCTTATCAGACCACTAATAACATTTTCATCTTATCAGACCACTAATAACACTTTCATCTTATCAGACCACTAATAACACTTTCATCTTATCAGACCACTAATAACACTTTCATCTTATCAGACCACTAATAACACTTTCATCTTATCAGACCACTAATAACACTTTCATCTTATCAGACCACTAATAACGCTTTCATCTTCTCGGACCACTAATAACACTTTCATCTTATCAGACCACTAATAACACTTTCATCTTATCAGACCACTAATAACACTTTCATCTTATCAGACCACTAATAACACTTTCATCTTATCAGACCACTAATAACACTTTTATCTTATCAGACCACTAATAACACTTTCATCTTATCAGACCACTAAAACCACTTTCATCTCATCAGACCACTAATAACACTTTCATCTTATCAGACCACTAATAACACTTTTATCTTATCAGACCACTAATAACACTTTCATCTTATCAGACCACTAATAACACTCTTATCTTATCAGACCACTAATAACACTTTCATCTTATCAGACCACTAATAACACTTTCATCTTATCAGACCACTAATAACACTTTTATCTTATCAGACAACTAATAACACTTTCATCTTATCAGACCACTAGTAACACTTTCATCTTATCAGACCAATAATAACACTTTCATCTTTTAAGTAAAAGAGGCAAAAGACTCACCAGTAGTATCTATGTTGGGTCCTTACTTGACTCTAGAAATCAAATCTGGTACATTTGTGATTTCAAAATCACATAGTTGTTGGCCATAGCTTTTTCCCTGAAATTTTTTTAAAGATGACTTTATCAAAATGCAAAAGTTATTCGCCAAAGATAATAACACAAACAAATTGTAATGAATTAAGAAAATTGTATTCACTTTATGCAATTTGTATACATTTGCAATGTGGAAGTGACAATACGACTTTTAAGTACATTTACCATATTTTCATTAGTTGAAAATGATAAGAGTTTTTAGCAATGTGGAAAATAACTAAACAAATTGTTGTACACTCATTTCTAAGCCATGTAATGGCTTTTATTACATAGGAAATGCTGTGGCTCAGTAGTTAATGAGTCATGCTCATATGCCAAAGGTACCGCGGTCTATTCCCGCTGCAAGCCCTACATTGTGTCCTCCAGCAAAACACTTTACTCTGCTTGCTCCAGTTTACTCAGCTGTAAAATGATTCCCAGCATTGCTGTTGACCTGTGATGGACTGGCATCCTGTCCAGGGTGAGTCATGTGCTCTGATCCACTTACACCAAGGAAACCAGGGATAAGCACCAGCCTGATGGGCCTTCATGGCTCTAGTATGGATGGACTGGCATCCTATCCAGGGTGAGTCATGTGCTCTGATCCACTTACACCAAGGAAACCAGGGATAAGCACCAGCCTGATGGGCCTTCATGGCTCTAGTATGGATGGACTGGCATCCTATCCAGGAGGAATCATGTGCTCTCATCCGCTTATGCCAAGGAAACCAGGGATAAGCACCAGCCTGATGGGCCTTCATGGCTCTAGTATGGATGGACTGGCATCCTGTCCAGGTTAAGTCATGTGCTCTCATCCGCTTATGCCAAGGAAACCAGGGATAAGCACCAGCCTGATGGGCCTTCATGGCTCTAGTATGGATGGACTGGCATCCTGTCCAGGTTGAGTCATGTGCTCTCATCCGCTTATGCCAAGGAAACCAGGGATAAGCACCAGCCTGATGGGCCTTCATGGCTCTAGTATGGATGGACTGGCATCCTATCCAGGAGGAATCATGTGCTCTCATCCGCTTATGCCAAGGAAACCAGGGATAAGCACCAGCCTGATGGGCCTTCATGGCTCTAGTATGGATGGACTGGCATCCTGTCCAGGTTAAGTCATGTGCTCTCATCCGCTTATGCCAAGGAAACCAGGGATAAGCACCAGCCTGATGGGCCTTCATGGCTCTAGTATGGATGGACTGGCATCCTGTCCAGGTTGAGTCATGTGCTCTCATCCGCTTATGCCAAGGAAACCAGGGATAAGCACCAGCCTGATGGGCCTTCATGGCTCTAGTATGGATGGACTGGCATCCTATCCAGGAGGAATCATGTGCTCTCATCCGCTTATGCCAAGGAAACCAGGGATAAGCACCAGCCTGATGGGCCTTCATGGCTCTAGTATGGATGGACTGGCATCCTATCCAGGAGGAATCATGTGCTCTCATCCACTTACACCAAGGAAACCAGGGATAAGCACCAGCCTGATGGGCCTTTATGTCTCTAGTATGGATGGACTGGCGTCCTGTCCAGGGGAAGCCATGTGCTCTCATCCACTTACGCCAAGGAAACCAGGGATAAGCACCAGCCTGATGGGCCTTCATGCTCTAGTATGGATGGACTGGTGTCCTGTCCAGGGGGAGTCATGTGCTCTCATCCACTTACGCCAAGGAAACCAGGGATAAGCACCAGCCTGATGGGCCTTCATGCTTTAGTATGGATGGACTGGCATCCTGTCCAGGGGGAGTCATGTGCTCTCATCCGCTTATGTCAAGGAAACCAGGGATAAGCACCGGTCTGATGGGCCTTCATGCTCTAGTATGGATGGACTGGCGTCCTGTCCAGGGGGAGTCATGCGCTCTCATCCACTTATGCCAAGGAAACCAGGGATAGGCACCGGCCTGATGGGCCTTCATGGCTCTAGTATGGATGGACTGGCGTCCTGTCCAGGGGAAGTCATGTGCTCTTATCTGCTTACACCAAGGAAACCAGGGATAAGCACCAGCCTGATGGGCCTTCATGGCTCTAGTATGGATGGACTGGCGTCCTGTCCAGGGGGAATCATGTGCTCTCATCCGCTTATGCCAAGGAAACCAGGGATAAGCACTGGCCTGATGGGCCTTCATGGCTCTAGTATGGATGGACTGGCATCCTGTCCAGAGGAAGTCATGTGCTCTCATCCACTTATGCCAAGGAAACCAGGGATAAGCACCAGCCTGATGGGCCTTCATGCTCTAGTATGGATGGACTGGCATCCTGTCCAGGGGAAGTCATGTGCTCTCATCTGCTTACATCAAGGAAACCATGGATAAGCACCAGCCTGATGGGCCTTCATGGCTCTAGTATGGATGGACTGGCATCCTGTCCAGGGGAAGTCATGTGCTCTCATCTGCTTACACCAAGGAAACCAGGGCATAAGCACCAGCCTGATGGGCCTTCATGCTCTAGTATGGATGGACTGGCATCCTGTCCAGAGGAAGTCATGTGCTCTCATCCGCTTACACCAAGGAAACCAGGGATAAGCACCAGCCTGATGGGCCTTCATGCTCTAGTATGGATGGACTAGCATCCTGTCCAGAGGAAGTCATGTGCTCTCATCCGCTTATGCCAAGGAAACCAGGGATAAGCACCAGCCTGATGGGCCTTCATGCTCTAGTATGGATGGACTGGCATCCTGTCCAGGGAAAGTCATGTGCTCTCATCTGCTTACATCAAGGAAACCATGGATAAGCACCAGCCTGATGGGCCTTCATGCTCTAGTATGGATGGACTGGCATCCTGTCCAGGGAAAGTCATGTGCTCTCATCTGCTTACATCAAGGAAACCAGGGATAGGCACCGGCCTGATGGGCCTTCATGGCTCTAGTATGGATGGACTGGCATCCTGTCCAGGGGAAGTCATGTGCTCTCATCTGCTTACACCAAGGAAACCAGGGCATAAGCACCAGCCTGATGGGCCTTCATGCTCTAGTATGGATGGACTGGCATCCTGTCCAGAGGGAGTCATGTGCTCTCATCCGCTTACACCAAGGAAACCAGGGATAAGCACCAGCCTGATGGGCCTTCATGGCTCTAGTATGGATTGAAGTTGAACTTTAACTAATACATGCATAACTGTTTATTTGGAATCATAATATGCAAAAAAAATTCAAATCACATTTCACTTTCTAATTGTTCTCAGTCAAAATTTTAACCTGCATGTTCTGAATTATGATGTATGTTTTCTTGACTTTCTGATTGAAAGAACCAGAACTAAAAGGTTGTGTGGTTCCGATGCAACTTTTCACAAGCTGATTGATTTGTAAAATTTGTATTCCCTGTCATATCATTGCATATCATGAAATATTTGTTCCATGATATTTATTCATAAGCCACACCCACCATGCAGATCAATCAAAATATTGACAACATTAGCATTTGCACAATAATTAGCAACATTATCATAGTAAGTATGATGCAAAAGCACTTGCTCATTTATCCTATTTCAATAATTTTTCAGTAAGCTCCACCAACTCATTAATATTCATGACATCACTACCACAATTTTAAAACATATGTACAGACCATGACCTATCTGTGTACAATATATTTCATAAATCTGATACACAGTTCATAAAATACAGTATGTTGTTTACATCATTTAGCACTTTCACATTAAGCCAAGCCAACCATGCATATTAATGACATTTGTTCATAACATAAGCATGCACACAATAACTAACAATATTATGCCCAATATGATGCAGAACAGAGATACAGTTGTTGCTCATTTATCATTTTTTCTCTCAAAATTTTCACTTTAAGGCCCGGTCACTTATTAATATGCATGAAATCACCACCAAAAATAGGGCACATCTGCAGACCATGAGCTATCTGTGTACCACACATGACGTAAATCGAGTTCATAGTTTTTGAGATATCGTGTTTACAAGCTTTTTGTTTTCAAAATCATATTAAGCCCCGCCCACTGCACAATAATGAAAGTCAACCTTTTTCAACTAAGAACACAAACACACCAGCTAATATCATACTTATACCAAACATGAAACAAAACCGACATGTGGTTGTTAAAATATGAACATTTCAAGATTAAGATTCAAGATTACATTAAACCCCGCTTATTTATCAATATGCATGACATAACCATCAAACAATAGGGCACATTTACGGACCATGGGCTGTGTACTAAATATGACATGAATCCAGCGTATCGTTCTTGATATATCGCGTTTACGAGCTGGCCGTCACACACATACACACACACTCATACATGCTTCATATACTGATCAAGGACCTTGGCATCAAACTATCCATTTGAGGACTTAATGATACAGACGAATAATGAAGTAGTGGAGCTGAAATAATTGTTGTTTTATCATTGTTAATTGCTTGTAGGGTAAGGGGACTTGACAAGTAAACAAAAATACAGTCATGATTTATGTTATCTTTTTAAAGACATAAAACAATGTTAGGTTTTGCTAAGCAACTAAGGACTCTGGACAAGATCTGATACATCTATTCATCTAAGGACTTCTGTGTGTGTTACATAATTTTCAGTTTTCTTAAACAACTAAGGACTCACGGTGAATCAGTGGGTAATTGTGTTAAGAATTTGTGGCGCAATCCATATTTAAAAAATTAATCAATGTGGAATTTGTAGCACTCTGAAGATAGTGTGAAATTAGATGTCAGATTCAACCAGTTCATTAACGTTTTGTAAAACTTCTCAAGCACTATCTTAAATGAAAGATTTTCTTGTTTAGAGCAAAAACGTTTAAGGACGTGTGTTCAAGTCCTCAAACATGATCTGGGTCCTTAAACGAATAGTGTGTTGTCAGATCAAAGTCCTTAAATGAATATCAAAGCAAACACACACACACACACCCATACACACACCATCATGACCACATAGCTTCCTGATGCTATCGCATCGGAACCAAAATCCCAAATCTTTGCTATTATCAATCTTAAAATTGTTATCAAAATACACACTGTTTGAATGAAAAGCAAAGATGCCTCTAATTATTATCAAATTTTCTGATTTATTTTCAGACCCTTTAGTTGCAGAAGGTGATTATTAAATAGAAACCAAAAATTACACGAACTTAAGATTTTACCTGTGCATCTGGTCGAAGGGAAGCAATGCCACCTCCTCCAAGAGACTTCTTCAGCAAAAAGTTCATTGCTGAGATGCCTGGTAAATCATATCTGAAATAGACAGTAGGAATGTAACACAATATGTCATCATACAGAGAATATATCATTAATATTAATGAGAACTTAACAGTCGGACAGAAGGGTTATTGATGGGAACAAACAATAGCATAAAGATAAGGGGAGTGCACCCTCTATATTTACCCGTGATCATATCAACTTACACTTAACTTACATTATACACCTAAATGATTTAATTAGCCATTTTCGTTCATAAACACTAGACCACATTCAACTTTGCCAAATTTGCTTTTTTCTTAATTGTTTTTCATTGTGGTTGTATGGGTATCATATCTGATAAGGTTACATATATTTATACATTTACATATTTTATATTTACATTGTTAATTGTTACTTAATCTTTTTTTTAACCGTTGACTACATTGTAAAGGCATTTTGCTTATCTAGTCTTCCTACACTATACATAATATACTTTGTAAAGTTTGTGTATCGATTGATATCTGCATTTGTGGGAAATAAATCCTGAATCTTAAAAAAAAGGTGTACAAAAACAATTATTTTTCCTTTTTGTCATCGATTTGTCTTCTCTTTTTTTTTCTCCAATGAAATTGAGAAAATCGGCAAAACTTGTGAGTTTATTTTCTTAAAAAGATTTAATGAGAAAATCCGTCACTTTCCCAAGACCTTCACTGCAAAATGGTGGATCTCCCTGCAAAATGGTGGATCTCCCATGACTTCAATGCCTGAAAAATAGCTTTTCAGGATTCCAGGACCCGTAACAATTTTGCGTTCAGGAGCAAAAAGTGCAAATTCATAGGAGTTGGAGCATAAGACCAAGATGTAAATAATGAGAAAATGACAATTGCTGAAAATTTGATTGCGCTGGCACTACAAGAACATAGAGAATATCTTACAATGTCTACTGCAAGGTGAAGTTTTAAATAAACAACAGAGGCAACAAGACGGCAGAAAGGGTCAGTAAACTGATCAGAATTCAAGCCTTAATGTTGGTATCACCCCAGCAATAATACTGTGACAGGGGTATGGCCAGCTATTTAGATTCAGGGGGGAGGGGGTCTTAGATTACAAAAAAAAAATGCTGATAGCATACATTTGTTTTCTCCAAAATTGTGTTAGAATAGTATTGTTTAAACTGTTCAGAGGCTAAAATCTAATAAAGAGCAAAAAAAGCATGGCCATTGTCTCAAAATTCAACCCTTTAGCAATATTTCATGATCTTGTCGAAAAGTTTCTGGACTTTTTGTAGGAAAATTTCTGGACCATTCAGGACAATTTCTGGACCTTTTTAACCTTTGGAGAGCCGTTAGGGAGGAGGGGGGGATTGAATGACCCGGTCAACCCCCTGTGTTATATGTTGAATGTCAAATTCCCCAGATGCCATAAAGACCCTATTTGCCATACTATTTAACTGCAAACACTGTCTCACACAATATCAAGTCTTCAATAATCACACAAGTTTACCTGTAAACATATTTTTCGCTTAAGTCATGTGGTTCAAAGACATGTTTCATGTAATTTTGCACAGATTCTTCGGTGAGAGCCTTTCTGAGGTACGGCAAATAGGAAGGATGTCTGGCTATTACGCCTGAAAATACGAAGAATAAAATTGTCACTTAAAGGATGAGTTCAGGGGTCAAACATGGTCATCTTATATGAAAGAGGACTTGACCCAACCATCTTACTATCATATACCTTTTAATAATGAATATATAATAATGAAAAGTTATTGTGCCGCAACATCCATCAAAAAAGATGCTCATGATGCAGCGACACATCAGTGCGAATCAATCATTTAACCCCAATGGAACACTTGCAGAAAAAGGAAATTCTCAAGAAATACAAAAACATTCAAAACAATAACCTTAAGAGCAATTTAAATCTGACCTTGGAGGGGGAGGGGGGGGGGGGGGAGGGAGGGCACTTCCATACTAAAGTGGTAGGTATATGCTGCCCAGAATTTAAAAATTGAACTGCGGCATGAAAGATGTTTTTGGTAACTGCAGTATGACACTTATGATTTTAATACTAGCAGTATGAAAATAAGTGACTTTTAATACTTCCAGTGCAAAAATAGGTGATATTTGATACTTGCAGTATGAAAATATGCAACTTTTTGAGACCAGCAGTATGAGAAATTGGATTTTTGATACCTGTACTACGAAAAATCTGAAAAAAGGCAACTGCTCGGGCGGCACCTCACATATGGAGGTGCCCCCACTCCACCGCTCATAAGGAATGTCTTTAATGAGGACTGAAGTGCAGGAATGACATGCTCTATAAGTCTGTTCCGCAAGTAAGAAGCGAAGGAGCGTTTTCCCATGTTCGAACAGTCTGTGGTTCAGTTAAAAGAAATTTGTCATTGGAGCGCATGACCTCTCAATTCGTCCTACCTATATTGCTAGAATTAGCCTTGTCCCCACTCCTAGTGTATGCTAGCTGACCCACGGTGAAAGTGTGATCCCCAGACTCTAATTGTTGGTCCTCTACCACACTAGATGTTGGTTCCGCTGATGAAGACTCTGTGAATTGGAGTTCCACCTCCTCTGATTGGTCATCTAGGTCAACGGTTGCCTTCAAGAAAGAAAAAAGATAAAACAAGAAAATAAATCAAGGTGGGAAAGATGTAAATGGTTTAGAAAAATTGTTTTCCTGAAAGTTAAAATGATAGTATTTTTTTAATTTTAAGTAATTCAGAGACACAGCAGATGAAAAAAAGCTTTTTTTTACTTCTATGCCAATCTCCTCACCTTATTAATGCTTTAATGAATAATCACATGAATAAATGCTTCACACTGGCATTGTAACCACTCTTCCAAACGTTGACCAAGATGGCTTCACCACCTTACTTACACCCTGTCATCCTGGAGTAGATGGCTTCACCACCTTAGTTACACCCTGTCATCCTGGGGTAGATGGCTGCACCACCTTAGTTACACCCTGTCATCCTGAAGTAGATGGCTGTTCAACCTTAGTTACACCCTGTCATCCTGTAGTAGATGGCTTCACCACCTTAGTTACACCCTGTCATCCTGGAGTAGATGGCTTCACCACCTTAGAGACACCCTGTCATCCTGGAGTAGATGGCTGCACCACCTTAGTTACACCCTGTCATCCTGGAGTAGATGGCTGCACCACCTTAGTTACACCCTGTCATCCTGGAGTAGATGGCTTCACCACCTTAGTTATACCCTGTCATCCTAGAGTACAGAAAACTTTGCCAGTGTGTGTGTGTGGGGTGTAAATGCTAAAGAAATCTAAAGGTGGCCAATACACTAGTGATCTTTGAAATGTTATTACTCCAAAATGGAACATGATATCAACATGGTTTTTACATCCTTTTGTTTCTTCTCTATTATACTCTATCATACATATAGAAATACAAATTCACAGGAATATTCTTTTACTAAAGTTGAAGAGTTCTTTACCTTGAGATTTTCTTTTGGATACATGAATGAAAACAGTTTCAGCATTGGAGACCTGGATATGAAAACAAAGTGAAATTGAAGGATTGAAAATAGAGAAAAGGTGAACATTTCATTTCCTTGTAATTAAGTTATTAATACTTCCTCTATATTGCCTGCAATGCAAAGGGATAGCTTGAGGTTGATATTAGTGCAATGCAAAGGGATAGCTTGAGGTTGATATTAGTGCAATGCAAAGGGATAGCTTGAGGTTCATACTAGTGCAATGCAAAGGGATAGCTTGAGGTTGATATTAGTGCAATGCAAAGGGATAGCTTGAGGTTCATACTAGTGCAATGCAAAGGGATAGCTTGAGGTTCATACTAATGCAATGCAAAGGGATAGCTTGAGGTTCATACTAGTGCAATGCAAAGGGATAGCTTGAGGTTCATATTAGTGCAATGCAAAGGGATAGCTTGAGGTTCATACTAATGCAATGCAAAGGGATAGCTTGAGGTTCATACTAGTGCAATGCAAAGGGATAGCTTGAGGTTCATACTAGTGCAATGCAAAGGATAGCTTGAGGTTCATATTAGTGCAATGCAAAGGGATAGCTTGAGGTTTATACTAGTGCAATGCAAAGGGATAGCTTGAGGTTCATACTAATGCAATGCAAAGGGATAGCTTGAGGTTCATACTAGTGCAATGCAAAGGGATAGCTTGAGGTTCATACTAGTGCAATGCAAAGGGATAGCTTGAGGTTCATATTAGTGCAATGCAAAGGGATAGCTTGAGGTTCATACTAGTGCAATGCAAAGGGATAGCTTGAGGTTCATACTAATGCAATGCAAAGGGATAGCTTGAGGTTCATACTAGTGCAATGCAAAGGGATAGCTTGAGGTTCATACTAGTGCAATGCAAAGGGATAGCTTGAGGTTCATATTAGTGCAATGCAAAGGGATAGCTTGAGGTTTATACTTAGTGCAATGCAAAGGGATAGCTTGAGGTTCATATAAGTGCAATGCAAAGGGATAGCTTGAGGTTCATACTAATATTACCAACAGTCTTGAGATTACATCATTTTCGAAAGAAGCCTGCAGCTATGCATTTTGGGAACTACTTAAGCAATTATCAATTGTATGACTCCAATATCCATTGCACAGTGAGTGTGTGACCTACAAATGAAACACTGACTCGTGTGTGTGTCACTGTACCAAATTGTCAGTCACCAGAGTGACTCTGGAGTGAGTCACCTTACTGTCGGTCACTTTGATGATTGGTCAATGTACACATGATTACGACCTACAATCAGGGACAAAAGTCTTGGCACTTTTCCCTCTATTCAATGGTGGTATGCGATTTCCAAAAAAGTTTTTGTAATATATCTGCAACACTGAAGAGGTATAAGGTGAGGGAAAAAAGTGGCAAGCACTTTTTCCTGGAATTGTAGGTGCAATTACTAACCATGATAGGGAGTTGCCAAGATAACTCCTTGCTCTTAAAAATTTCAACCTCAGCAAAAAACAACAAAAATTCTTCTATTAAGCCAGAAACTTTTCAAGCTAATTCTTAAAGCAAAAAAAAAGGTCAAGAAGGGTTGGCACTTAGTGACTGCCAGTATCATTGCTTAAGTACCAGTAAAAAGAGTGGCTGCTGAAAGGTTCAAACTTTTCTGTTTCTAATTGATTTCTTAAATGATATAATTTTCATTAAAAATCAATTTCCAAAAAAAAAAAAACTGACGCAAAAGACCACCCACCATCAATTTTAACACACGAACAAGCACCAGCATAATCCCAAAATATTCTACAGGCAAGATAGCTTTGCCTAACAAAAAATTTTAGTGTCATTTTGCAATTTTTTTTATTTATTTTCAGTATACAAATTTGGAACCTACCAGAAAATTATGCTGAAGAAATTCCTATTTGTGCTTTCATTCTATTTAGGTACTGTTGACTTCCCTTTTTTGGCTGAAACTCACTAATCAATTTTACCTGAATTTTGAGGTTTTTCAAAGTTTTTTTCTTTTTGAGGGGAAGGGTGTGGGGGTTAAATACCATAGCTTATGTGAAGAAGCCACTCTGGACTCCTTGAAAGATTTGATCGCTAATCAATATCCCCAAAGAATTTTATGTATGAGATAAATACCAAATTATTTTAGCCAATAACACCAGCAGGATATTACTGTACTTTATAAATATTCTTTCACAAGCAAATCAAATAAATTATTATTATTAATTGATACTTATAAAGCGCTCAAATCTACAATAATAACCAATGTACTCAGTGGCGCTTAACAAAAACGGGCAAACAATGAATAAAAACATTATTGAAAAGCATTACAAAAAAGAAAAGTCTTAAGCTTCTTTATAAAAATTGCAAAGTTGCTGGAGTTTTTTAATATCAGTGGGCAATTTATTCCATTCTTTTGGCCCTGCCACCGAAAATGTGTGATCCCCAAATTTTTTCTCTAAAGTAAATGGTACATAAAAAAAATTGTTGGACCTGAGTGAATACCTGTTTTCCTTTAAAATAAAGAATTTAGATAAGTAATTTGGGGCCAATCCATTAACACATTTGTATGATATGCATAACAATCTAAAAAGGGTTCTAGATTTTACAGGTAGCCTGTGAAGCTCTTTCAAGCACATTGATACACTATCATGTTTTTTCTTGTTCAAGATAAGCTTGGCCGCAAAGTTTTGCGGCCAAATAAATAAATAAATAATGCCCAATTCGTAATGTCAGCTCTAATTATTATGCAAATCCCTTGTTTTCTAATCCTCTGTCAAAGCTACTTAAGCAGCTAACTCTTAACTCCATGCAACTTGGTACTTCAATATTATAAATTTTCTAAAACTGTGGTTCAACCTTGTCACCACTGAACATCACTGTGTATCAATGTTTCCTCAGGAGTTTTCACAACCTATAAAGAAAATCTTTGAATTGCCAACAAAAATTCTGACTTACGCCTTTGGTCTTCCACCAGCCATGCCACAGAGTCCAGGAGCTGAAAAGATTCACAGATATTTTCTTATCTTGAACAGAACTTTCATATTAAAACAATTTATTTCATTCTTGAAAGGTTGATAGACATGAACCACATTTTAGGTTTCCTTCCAACTGGTAAAGAATCATTGTAATAGCAAATGAAAAAAATACTTCTACAATCTGAATCTAAATAGATTACCTTAACTTAACCTTATATCTCTCTGTGCCCTGCGGCACATAAGGCCATGATGATCGCTCTCCAACTTTCAAGATCCTTTGCAGCTCTCCCCACCTCTGACCAACTTCTCCACCCATATCTATCCCTCTCTTTTGTCACCGTCCCTCCTCCATGTTATCCAATTGTCCTCTTTCCCTCTGGTGTCCACTCCAATGCTAATCTTGCATGACTCGTCACCTTTGCCTCATCACATGCCCGATCCAATTCCATCTACATCTCCTTAATTAATCACTAATTCTATTAAAGGTGGGTCAATTTAGGGGATAAAACCATCTAACCCCCAACTACTTCTAACAAAAGGTTGTTCAGTGGTTTTGAAACCTACTGGATGCTTTGCGAGACAGAAAAAAGTCTATCAATTTCTGACCCCTGTAAGTGGGCTAAAACTGAGTCACATCCAAGATGGCCGCTGCTGACCCACAAAAAACGGGTAAAAGGCTCTAACTTCCTTAATATTTGGGATAAACCAATGATTTTTGGTTCCACTCTATGGTTTAAAGGCCAGGCTACTAATTGCAGCAAAAATATGACCTGACCCTCAGAAGTGGGTTAAAACTGGGTTAAATCCAATATGGCTGCCACCACCACACTATAAAAATAGGGCTGATGGTACTTTCTTAGTATTTGGGATAGAACAATAACTTTTGTCTCTACTCCGTGGTGTTATTGGTCAAGAAACTCATTGCTACCAATACAATTCTGTCTGACCTGACCCCCGGAAGTGGGTTAAAACTGGGTCACATCCAAGATGGCTGTCGCCAACCCTGAAAATCAGGTAAACCACTGTAACATAATGTTTGGGATAGAACAATAATTTTGGGTTCTACTGTATGGTTTTAAGGATCAAGCAACTTATTGATGAAGATGAAGATTATGACCTGGTAAACGGCTGCAACTTCCTCAATATTTGAAATAGAACAATGAGTTTTGGTTCTGATTCATGGTTTTAAGGGTCAAGCAACTCATTGCTGCAGAGAGAATTGTGACCTGACCCTCGTGAGTGGTTAAAAACTGGGTCAAATTCAAGATGGCTGCCACCGCCAGACCCTGAAAATAAGGTAAACGGTTGTAAGTTCCTTAATATTTGGAATAGAGCAATAACTTTTGTCTCTACTCCATGGATTTTAAGGTCAAGCAACTCATCGCTACCAATAGAATTCTGACCTGACCCGGAGGTGGATTAAAACTGGGTCACATCCAAGATGGCCACAGACCCCGAAAATCAGGTAAATGTAACTTGAACTTCCTTAACATTTGGGAAAGAACAATGCATTTTGTCTCTACTCAGTGGTTTTCAATTCATTGCTGCCAATTCAAACCTTATTAAGGAAGTTACAGCCATTTACCTGACTTTCAGGGTCCCAGGTTGCATCAGTCATGTTGGATTTGATTCAGTTTTGGTCAGGTCACAATTCCTTTTGCAGCAAAACGTTGCTTCACCCTTAATACCTTAGAGTAAAACCAAAGCTCATTGCTCTATCACAAATATTTAGGAAACTAGTCATTTACCCTATTTTCAGGGTTCAGTGGCGGCAGCCATGTTGGACTTGACCCTGTTTTAACCCACTTCCGGAGTCAGGACATAATTTTTTCTGCAGCAATGAGTTGGCTGACCCTTAAAACTGTGTAGTAGAACAAAAATATTGTACTATCCCAAATATCAAGAAAGTTACAGCCGTTTACCCTAATTTCAGGGCTGCAGCAGCCATCTTGGATTTAACCCAGTTTTAACCCACTTTCCGGGGTCAAGTCACAATTCTTTTTGCAGCAATGACTTGCTTGACCCTTAAAACCATACAGTAGAACCAAAACTCATTGTTCTATCCTAAACATTAAGGAAATTACAGCCATTTACTTAACTTTCAGGGTCCCGGGCCACGGCAGTCATCTTGGATTTGATCCAAATTTAACCCACTTTTGGGGGGGTCAGGTCACAATTCGTTTTGCAGCAATGAGTTGCTTTACCCTTAACCCTTACTCTACCACGCGGCGATACTATCGCCGATTTCAAACCACCTTTTTCTAAAAATAAAATCGGAACTTTACCACAGTCCTATACGAGTGATCTTGGTATCATTTTAAAGTACTCGAATAGTTCTTTCATAAAATGAAACTTTTTTTTAGGGGTTATATTACATAATTTTTAGAAAAATTACATCGAGAAATGGTAAAAATCAATAATTGCTAATTTTTTTTTTTTTTTTAAGTCTTACGATAATTTCAAGATCACATTTTTGCTTCAAAATCAAACACGCAAGTCCTAAGACATGATAGTATTGGTTTCTGGTATAATTTTTATAATCCCTACGTCCAATCTTTTGTTCTAGTGAAAGTTCTGCAAAATTTCATGAATTTTCTGCCATTTTGTTCAAAAAATCGTGAAACCCAAACCTCACAACACGCATGCTTGGTTGAACCGTTCAAAGCGCTTTGAAATTTCCTTTCATTTGACATATAAATAAAGGCATACCCCCTCTATTTAGAACCTATCCTATAAGAACAAAATTACAGCCCTCCAATTCCAACGACCACGTGAGCGCATGGGAAAATTACGCGACCAGCGTGCGGCGCTCGGGTCGGGTTCAAGTCCCGCCGTGACCACTGCGTAATTATTTTTCTGCTGCAGCTTTCAGGGGACGTTTGACTTTTATCATTTTGATGATAAAGCTAACCCTTTCTTTCTAAAAAATGTAGGTTAGTATCATTAGAAAGGAAATTTCAAAATAAATCTAAATATGTAACACAAATCTCTGTTTTCAATACTGACAAGAAGTTATACTTCTGCAAAGATTGACCATTTGTTGACCAAATTTTTCCAAAAATTGCTTATTTTGCATAATTCTGTCTAATATTTCCTCAATTGGTTTTAATTACTCAAAAGCTAAATAACTTAGCATCTATTCCAACCAAACTTGTAACGAAAGAAAATGAAAGGAAAGTTGTCAAAAATGCATAGAAAAAAAAAAGTTACGAAAATTGGGGTCGCTATTTCTAAAGCCCTGGTACAGTAAGGGTTAATACCATAAAGAAAAACCAAAGCTGATTGTTCTATCACAAATATTTAGGAAGCTACAGAGGTTTACCCTATTTTTCAGGATCCTAGGCCAGCGTCCGCGACAGCCATCTTGGATTTGACCCAGTTTTAACCAACTTATGGGGGTCAGTTTATAATTCTTTTTACATAAATAAGTTGCTTGACCCTTAAAACCATGGAGTGGAATTGAAAATCATTGTTCTATCACAAATATTAAGGAAGTTACAGCCATCTATCCAATTTTCAGAATGTGGCGGCCATCTGAAATGCGACCCAGTTTTAACCCACTTCCGGGTGTTACATTTTTAAGAACTTTTTTTCTGTCACTCACAACATCCAATAGGTCCCAAAACCATTAACAGACCTTTTGTTGGAATTTGTTGCTAGTCTGATAGTATATTGACCCACCTTAACCCTTGATAACTCCATGATCCTCCCATTGCTAACCAATTCTGTCGAAGGTATTCTTAATATTCATCTTAAACACTTGAACTGAAATGCATCCAGCCTTGGTTCTTCTCTCTTTGACAACCTCTCTAGGAGAAGAACCTGAGCAGATGGAGCTCATTAACACTTATACGCAGCTGTCTAGGGAAAGGAACCCCTGACAGAAAAACCGGTCCTCCGGGGATAGGCAGTCAGCTGATAACCGCATCTTGTAAACAAATTTGTTATCACAGAAACCAAAGAAGCTCCTGAATAGGTTAAGTCAGCAAAAATCCTTCTAGAGGACATGAACGCCAACCGAGTTTAACAAAAGTATGAGAGAAAAAAAAATCAAGTAACAAGTTGATTAAGTTTAGCTTTGAAACAGTTTAGACTTGGTGCATGTACAATGTCTGGTGGTAAAGCATTCCAATCCTTTAGTATTTGAGAAAAGAAAGAGTTATTTATAAACATTCTTTTTAGCATAAGGAACATAGAAATTCAGATCATGGATATTTCTTGTATTAATCCTTGCGTTTGGGATCAGGTTATCATTAACAATGGCGACAAGACTGTTATTGATTTTATATAGCATTTTTAGACGGGTGTTCCTTCTTCTTGTTATTAGCAGGGGCCAATCTAATTCATAAAGCATGCTAGTGACACTAGATTTATAAGAGTAGTCTGCCATACAGAACCTGGCTGCTCTCCGTTGAATTGATTCAAGCTTATTTACACCGCGCTGGTGATGGGGGTCCCAAACTGCTGATGCATACTCAAGTACTGGCCTATCTAGAGCTTTATATGCAGTGGTTTTAACATCAGTGGGACAGTTTGAGAGGTTACGTCTTAAAAGGCCAAGTACAGAGTTTGCTTTTTTGGTGATGTTGTGTATACATGTATGTTTATCCCATCTGAGTTAATTATCAATTTCAAGACCTAGGTACGGGTGGAAGTTGACATGTTTTAGCGGCTGGTTGCACAAGGTATAAACTGGTGATTTCTAGCATTTTCTAGGAGATATTGAGAGGATGTAGCATTTAGAGGGGTTGAAATTAATTTGCCATGTATTTTGCCATTGTTCAAGTTTATTTAGATCATCTTGGAGGATTTGTTGGTCAGAGGGTTTATCGGTTGTTCTACAGTATGCACAACGCAATCATCAGCAAACAGCCTAACCGTGCTGTTTGTATTATCAGGAATATCATTGACATATAAAAGGAAAAGTAAAGGACCTAAAACAGTACCTTGTGGCACACCAGATAGAACTCTTTTAGTATTTGAGATTTCACCATCACAGAAAACACGCTGAATGCGGTTGCTGAGGAAGGATGCAAACCAAGCCAGGAGATTTCCATTAATGCTATTTCATAAAAGTCTTTCGCATGTGTTTTTAAGAATGGTGGTGGTATTTGGTCAGGACCTGAGGCTTTGTTTGGGTCTAGGTTTTGCAGTTGATTTTTGACACCGTCTGGAATGAACATAAGTTGTGTTTATTTTGTTGGTGGTAAGTGGTTTAGTTACAGGGATTTGAGAGGTATCTTCTTCAGTGAAAATGCTGAAAAACTGGTTGTTTAGAATGTTAGCTTTAGTCATACTGTCACTACAATGTTTACCGTTCTTCATAAGGTCTGACACACCCACCAAATTACTTTCAAATCTTTTTATGTAGGATCAAAATGCCTTAGGGTTTTCAGTAAAGGAGTTTTTAAGTTTATTACAGACTAAGTTGTTTCTAGCTTCTTTGATGTTTTTACGGCTAGATTTCCTAAAGCTTTTATACGTATTCCAGTCATGGATTTGTTGAGTTTTCTTAGCTTTCTTAAACAGTTTATGTTTTTTCTTGCAGAAACGATGTTGGATATGGGTGAACCAAGGTAGATTTAGTTTAGTTGAGGTGAATTTGTGAGGTGTGTTTTTTGGATAATCAGTTTAATTTTCTTTTCAACATTAATGGATGAGCTATTGAATTTAGAATGATATCGCAGTTTAAGTTTAGACAGGTCTTCTTTTATGCATTCTGTGTAACATATCAAAAAAGTTTAGGCTTATTTATTTTAGGAAATGCTTATCCCAATGATTCTAACTGATATCTTTAATAAAACATTCAATTAATGCATGATATTATTTACAAATTTTAATGTTTAATTTCTGAAGATATATTTGAAATTATGAGGGCAAACACAATAAAAAATATATAATATTTTTCCTTCTTATAAATATTAGGAAAATGTTACTACTTTGGCTAAATGTTATTTGAACATAATTGGTATCATTTTAGTGCCAAGAGAGAATTTATATCCTTCTAGACATAATAAAGGCTCATGTTAGGCCAGTGCTTTAATATCCCTGGTCTCCATGGTGCAAATAGATGATGAGAATCACTAACTAGACTATTAACAGCAGGTTATTCCTCCAGTGATGCAAGATTTCTTTACAACTTATAGTTAAAGAAGTGGAATAGAGTATCTTGCTCAGTCACATGGCATAACCGGGGCTCAACCATGCTGGGAATCAAAACCAATACATTGTGATTGTGTCTCCTGATCATCAAATTGCTTTGCCTTGTCAACACTTCATTCTCTACTACGTGGCTTGTATACTGCTTCAGAAATAACAATTTCCATGTATAACTCGCATTTGAGGATGATAAAGGTTTTTAACGCAATATTTAGATGATTCATAATAGCATTAAAAGCACAAGAAGACAACACAACTGACCCATGCCTGTTCCTGAGGGCGCAATCTCCCTCGAACACAACTCTAAGGCTTTCTTCTGAGAATGCTCCACAGCGATCCACACAGCCACCTCTCGAGGGTTGATGTTCCTAGCATTTTCTCCGTACATCTGCTCTGCTCCAATCATCTATAGAGGATTGATTGATTAATTGGATTGATTGATTAATTGGCATTCATACATGCACATGTCATGTACTAATCCTTTAACTGCATCATTTGGTTATGGTGTCGAAGAGGTTGAGGGAGGCTCTGGGAAGGGGAACAGTCTTTGAGAATGTGTTTCACAGACAGTTATTGCAGAGCAATGGAGAGGGGGAGTTGTTAAGAGGGTAGGATTGGGAGAAGTAAGAATCATCCATTCCGAGACAGGTGATGCTTACTTTGTTCTTACGAGGGAGGTTTGGTAATAAAACAGGCTTAAATCTTCTTATCAAAAAGAAAGTTTAGCAGATGATGTCTTTGGTGATAAGGAATGCATCAATTAAATTATGTTGGGTAAACTAATGAGGATGAAAACCGGTGCTCATCTCTGATGGTCAATCTGGTTTGTTTGTTTGATGAGGGCTTAACGGCAACACAACAGTGAGAGTCAAATTGTGCCTGCGAGGTTAGATCATTCCAGAGATAAGAAGTAAAGAAAGTAGGAGGAGTCTGAGAGAAGTGCGGGGGCAATGAGCCAGGAAGCTGGAATTGAAAGAGGAAGTACAGGTGTAAAAAAGGGTAAAAGTAGAAAGAGAGGGGAGGGGTGGAGGAAGGACTAAATATGTTTGTAGAGGGAGGCATGATGAAAAGGAGATCATTTTATCCTAGGGAGTTTCTAGAAGAGCTCATCTATGGAGTTGTGAGGGAAGCTCTGGGGAGGTTGTACAGGGGGCAGCAAGGAGGACGTGGTGGACTGTGAGTGGGCAATGGCAATTGTTGCAGAGGGTGGGAGAGCCAGTAAGGAGGTGGGAGTGAGTGAGTGAGGTGGGTGTGACCTATTCTAAGACAGGATAATGTGGTGTTGTCTATACAGCAGAGATTGTGCATGGTGGGTTTTGTTGGAATGGTGGGCTGGATGTTGTGAACTTTGTAATCAATTTGCGAGTCACATGAGGTTTGCCAGAGGTCATGAACAAGAAAGCGATAAGCGGTTTGATGTCGGAAAGTGTTTTAGGAAAGGAGGGAGGTTGAGGGCAAGCTTAGCGGTTGAATCAGCTCTGTCATTGCCAGGGATGCCAACATGGCTGGGTATCCAGAAGAAAAGTTTGTTTGTTTGTTTGACGAGGGCTTAATGGCACCATGACAACGAGGGTCAAATTATGCCTGAGAGGTTAGATCATTCTAGAGGCAGGAAGGAAAGAAAACAGGGGGAGATTGAGAGAAATATGAGAACTAAAAGTCAGAAAGCTGGGATCGAGAGAGAAGGTGCATGGGTGAAAAAAAGCAAAGTAGAGAGGGGGTGGAAGAGGAGAATTAAATATGGTTGTATAGGGAAGCATGATGAAGGAAGGAGATTAATTTTATCCGGAGGGTTTTTCTAAAAGAACTGGGCTATTGAGTTGTGGGGAGCGAGGGAAGCTCTAAGAAGGTTGTACAGGGGGCAAGCAAGAAGAACGTGATGGACTGTGAGGGTGCAATGGCAATTGTTGCAGAGGGGTTGGGGGAGCCAATAAGGAGGTGGGTGTGAGTGAGGTGGGTGTGACCAATTCTAAGATGGATAATATGAACGTTGTCGACACAAGAGAGGTTGTGGATTGTGGGTTTGATCGGAATGGTGGGCTGGATGACGTGGAGTTTGTTATCAATTTGGGAGTCCCATGAGGTTTGCCAGCAGTCACGAACAAGAGAAGCGATAAGCGGTTTAATGTCAGAGAGGGTTTGGGGAAAAGGGGTAGATTGAGGGCAAGCTTAGCGGCTGCATCAGCCCTGTCATTGCCAGGGATGCCAACATGGCTGGGTATCCAGAAAAAAATAATACTTTTCCTGCAGAGGGTGGGCGAAAGGAGTTTCCGGAGGAGGTGGAATGTGGATTTATCCCTTTTAAGATTGAGTAAAGAAGGACAGCCTTGGAGTTGGAGAAGATAGCAAAGTGGCTGAGCGGAGAGTACTCAATAGAATTGAGGGTGAGGAGGATGGCCTTTGCCTCAGCTGTAAATATGGACGAGTAGTCGGGACACCTGCTACTGAGGGTGATGTCTTGGATGATGGCAGCAGTAGCTGTCTTGTCTCCTTCCTTGGAGCCATCAGTATAGGTGGAGGTGTAGTTTGAGAGTTGGTCTTTGATTTGGTTGTGGAGATTGATGAAGAGGTTAGGGTGGGTTTGGGTTTTGTGATGAGTGGAGAGGTCCAGGTGGATAAAAGGGAGGGGGGTGGCCCAGAGAGAAAAAGTGGGCCAGGAGAAGGTGCCAAGAGTAGCGGGGTTGATGCGGAGATGGAGGAGGTCTGATTTGATGTGTAAGCTAAAGGCAGAGATAAAGTTTTAATCCTATCAAAGAGGGTGGAGAAATTGGGGTACCTAATGAGGTTGTAAACAGGGTTCTGGTTGTTGGTGAGGTCTCTAAAAGCATAGGAGAGACTAAGCTTTCTACACCTAAGCAGAAAGGGGGTTCGTTGGCTTCAACATGAAAGCTGGTGATTGGGGAGGTCCTGTAGGCACCTAGACAAAGCCTGAGGGATTAATTTTGGATGGTGTTGATGTGGTTGAGGTAAGAGTTGTGAGCGGGGAGGAGTAGAAGATGGTAAAATTGTCCATGTAGAGGGCACGTTTGATGTTGGGGCAAAGGTTGTCCACAATGTCGCTAATGCTCAGGTTGAAGAAAGTGGGGGAGAGGATGCTGCCCTAAAGGGACGCCCGCTTCTTGGGGATAGGGGTTAAAGAGGATGTGGCCAATATGAGCTTGGAACTGCCTGGATGAGAGGAGTTTTGAATAAAGATGGGGGAGGTGGCCTCTGAGGCCTATGGTGTAAAGTTTGTAGAGAATGCCGTATTTTCAAGTAGTGTCGAAACCTTTCTCGAGGTCAAAAAAGATGGCAATGAAGTGTTCCTTTTTTGTAAAGGATTTCTGAATAGCGGTGTCAAGTGTATTTAACTAATCTAGGGTATTACGACGTTTCCGGAAGCCGCTTTGGTGAGGGGAGAGAATTATGTTGGTCTCAAGAAACCAGTTTAGTGTCTGCAGTGGTTTATGATCCTTTCCATAATTTTACAGAAACAGCAGGTGAGGGCGATGGGGAGGTAGCTGGAGGGGTCGGTACTGTCCTTCCTCAGTTTGGGGACGAGGGTGACAATAGCTGTCCTCCAGATAGAGAGAAAGGAGTGTAGGAGTGTGAGACCAAATGTGGATGAGGATGGTGAGTAGGATAGCTGTGGCCTTGTTGGGGAGGTGTTTCAGGAACTGGTAGGGCTGTTATCTGGTCTCTTGGAGGTGCAACCAGCATCATGGATGGCTTGTTTTAAATCAGATAGGGTGAGAGGGGTGTTGTAGCTCTTGGTGTTGTCAGAGGGAAAGGTAATTCTCCGGGTTTCATTGCGAGCTTTGAAAGCATTGGAGTAATTAGCCGAGGACAAGATGTTGCTGAAATAGGTGGCGAGGCGGTTAGCAATATCCTTTTTTCCAGTGAGAAGATTATCATTCCAGAAGAGATGCAGGAGTAATGTGAGGCTCTACAAAACAACAATGTGTGGGGGTGAAGCTCAGAGGTCTCTAATCAGGAAATCATTAATGAGCAGTTGTAATTAATTATACAATTTTCCATGGTCTGAATAAAGGTGTGAAAAATCTTCCTATGAAAAATCGTTACAAAAATAATATTAACGTAGTAAATACACCTTTACATGCTGCCCTCTTTTGCAATTTAATGTTCTTTTCATCGCACACTTACATGGGGGATGTTTTCAGAGCACATATTTACCACATATACTCAAGCAATCTGAACATTTTTTTTTCTTAACAAAAAATTCTTGCTGCAAATTTAAATTTTTCCTGTAGTTATAACTGTCGAAACCGTCATTTTTTTTCAGGTCTGGTTTGGGTTAAACTAGTAGCAGCATAATGAGAATGAAGACCCCTACCAATCTCTTAATGGACATTCTGAAATCACTTAAAAGCACTTTTGCTTTCTAGTCATTATCTTTTACTCACCTGGGTGTGTATTCTTGTAAAGTCTTCCATACCAAGCATTTTAAACATCCTTCTAACTCTGCAAACAAATACAAAAAAAATATGTTATTATATTTTGGATTGAGCTTTAAGGATATAATTCTTATCACAATGATGATAACTCTTGTCATTCTAAAAACCTTCCTAACAAAGAGATGCTGAGTTAACAAATAATTTCATTTTAGAAATGTTCAAAACTTTTACACCCACAAAATTATACACTATCTTGTCGGAACCACATTTACTATTACTGCTCAAAGTTTATAACCAGATGATATAAACTGGATCAATTCCAACAGTTACAAAAGCAGCATTCTTTTCAAGAACAATTGAATATCCGGTACAAATATTGCAGCTCTGAGTTATAACGTGTCATGGATTCCAGAGTTGATTGTGCTTTATTGCACAGTCTTGCATAGAATGGCAATACAAACCTACACTAAACATGCAAAAATGAACAATTCACCCAAATCCCACTCAGGCATGGGTGGCTTGCCATAAAAGCATGGGGTGGCAATTAGCCCCCACCCCTTCACCCCCAAAGATTTCCTTATCATAGTTTTTGTTTTTTGTACAAACATGCTTGAATTAGATGTAGAATGAAAAAGATTTGCACATTTCCCTCCCCCCCCCAATCATGTTTTCCCCCTCCAATAAAATCTCTTACAGTGGTCTATATATTCAGGTTATTTAGCAGATTTTGGTCAAAAGGGGTAGGGGGGGTTGGGAGGGGAAGGAGGAAAAAGCTGGCTTCAAAATTGTAAGAAGGTGGTTGGATATCTTAGAGTAACATTCCACCTTGGGACTTTAATACTGTGGTGCTGGGAAGATGACTAAAATTCATCAAAATGTAACTTGTAAAAGCTCAAAACCATCCACAGTGATGCAGCATTGGAAGAGAAAGGCAATTCTGCCTATAAAGATTTCTGATGCTTACATTTTGTGCCACAATAATAATGTGAAGATCCCATTTAAAGGTAAATGGACAGGTAGCAACCACTTTGCATAAATTGATACAAATGCACGTCATAAACACTCACCACAAACACTTTCTTGCAAAATTGATCCCAAAATGTGAAAAATCTGGCTTATTTTTTAGGTCCCAAACGTATGATCATTACGTATTTGTTTTTTGATATGACAGTACAACATTAGCATTATGTGAAAGTTACAGTGAACTGTACAGGAATACTTACAGCCTAACATAACAAGTGGAGTTCGCCAATAATAAAGAAATAATCAAACTGAACTTGAGTCGATATTTCCTCTTTATCCACAATAAAATGTCACAAAATAATTCACAAATTTATGTGTAAACGATATTCTGATGTCTGATTCAATGAAACTGAAAGTTTTGACGTAGCCTAGGTCAATGTGACACAGTGGCAGGTATGCATTGTAGGCCTCACTGTGTCCTTATTCTTACGTCACACTCCTTTTTTAATAGTGGAAGTCCAACGGTTTCTTGGGGCTTAATTTTTTACTGATATCTCGGAATGTTTGATAGACATATATCAATGAAATGTTCAGAATATTAAGAGGAACATATCTATGGCAAAATCTCTAACTGTCAATATACCTTGTAATTCATAATCTTTATCTCTGTTGCAATTGAAAACCAAACTCTAAAATGTTCTTTTTCAACAGCAGGTAAATTTATCTCCATAACACTAATAATGATTTTTGAATGTAAGATTAAACTCATTTCTAAAAAAGTTCTAAAAAATTTCAATAAGCAACACTCTAACATGTCCCCTTTAAATTACCACATTTGTTACAAAAAATTATTCAAAAATGGTTTTAACCAGCTGCAAAACTCCCAAGAAGTCAAAAAAAGTTCTTTCACATTCAGATGAGAAAACGAAGATGTTACCTTTTCAAGATGGCATCTGCTGTTTTTTGACCCTTTACAGCAGCGTGTGGTCCAATGACTGAAAATACTGCGGTTAACCTATATCCCTCCAAAAATGTTGCACTGACCTTAAAGAAGAATATGCAATGTAATCAAATATAGGAATCTTAAATGCCAGATATCGTGTAAATGCAGAGATAGAAAACAATACAAAATATTTACACAATAACTGACAAACCAATTAATTACCAGCATGGAAGCAGCGTTACTAATGTGTGTCAGATTTATTGGGTGATGGTTCAAGCAATTTTCTTGAAACAAGATTCCTTCTTTAAAACAACTGACAAAGTGGACCGAAGAAAATATTTTTGAAATTGAGGAGAACTAAAGCACTGTTTGCATGAATTATTTCAAAATTTGCATAAATTTAAAGCCAGATGCATGCTTAATGTATTGTATACATGAATCATTCATGGTCTGAATAAGTTCTAAAATAAGAAGTTAGAAGCTCATGAAAAACAAATTCAACTAAATTTGTAATTATTTTTATTTTTAGATTTACTGTGGGGTCTTATCCAACCCTCTATGTATAAGTAAAACTAGATTTATTAAAAAAGTTCAGAAAATGAAGCTTAGTGAGGTCCATTTTGAAACAAAATGTATCACCAACATCCATGAAGCAAATGTATCACTAGTATCTATGAAGCAAATGTATCACCAGTATCTATAAAGCAAATGTATCACCAGTATCTATCAAGCAAATGTATCACCAGTATCTATCAAGCAAATGTATCACCAGTATTTATCAAGCAAAAGTATCACCAGTATCTATCAAGCAAATGTATCACCAGTATCTATCAAGCAAATGTATAACCAGTATCTATGAAGCAAATGTATCACCAGTATATATCAAGCAAATGTATCACCAGTATCTATCAAGCAAATGTATAACCAGTATCTATGAAGCAAATGTATCACCAGTATATATCAAGCAAATGTATCACCAGTATCTATCAAGCAAATGTATCACCAGTATATATCAAGCAAATGTATCACCAGTATCTCTGAAGCAAATGTATCACCAGTATCTATCAAGCAAATGTATCACCAGTATCTATCAAGCAAATCTGACAGTCAATTTGATTCTTGACTTGAGTGCTAAAAATAGTTCAATGAAATAGGATATTAGAAATGTCATTAATTATATCAAATAATTCATAGGTGCAGTGGCTCAGTGGTTAAGGAGTCATGCTCAATAGGTATTGGGTACCGAGCGCTTCAATGCGTCCTTGAACAGGACACTTTACTCATTTACTCCAATCAGCTGTAAATGAGTACCAGCACTTTTGGGAAGGGATGGGCTGTACAAGGCAGCTTTGTGTTCTTATCTGCTTTCTTTCACCAAAGAAACCAGGAGTAAACATGGGCCTGAGGCATTATGTCTCAAATATGGATTTAACTTCTTCAATCATAATTGTCCAAGGGGAGTCATGTATTCTCCTCCGCTTGCGCCATTGAAACCAGGGATAAGCACTGGCTCTATTAGCCTGATGGCTCGGATAAATTTAGCTTTAGCTAAAAAAATAATTACCTTGTAGTCATTAGAGGGAGCCCTTCCAGTGCCACCTGTGACTAAAACACCAATATCTTTTGTCTGCGGATCTGGAAAATAATGGAAGTTCAAAAATCAAGCATGTCCTTATTATATGATAGAGGACCATAAGGGAACAAAATGGTAAAAAAAATATTATTCCATCCAGGAGATAATAAAGCTTAAAGTTTTACAAATTTTGGCAGAAACGACTGGGACAGGATCAAAGCCTCACGCTCCTCCAAATTCTGTATGAATTTTACAAAAATACTTTTTCACACTTGTATGGCTTAAACCCACAGGATAAAATGCTACAGAAAAGTATGTATTAATGTGTATTTTAGCGAAGAAATTTTCCAAGTTTAAGTTTCCTACACCTACGATTAAACCAATTGTAACATTCCTTCTTAGAAGGAGTGTGTTTGTTTGTTTGTTTGATGAGGTCTTAACGGCACCATGAAACGAGGGTCAAATTGTGCCTGAGAGGTCAGATCATTCTAAAGGTAGGAAGGAAAGGAAATAGGGGGAGAATGAGAGAAATTCAAGAACAGAAGGTCAGAAAGCTGTGATCGAGAGGGGAGGTGCATGGTTGAAACAAAAACAAAGTAGAGAGGGGTTGGAAGAGGAGAATTAAACATAGTTGTAGAGGGAAGCATGATGAAAAGATAATTTTATCCAGAGGATTTTTCTGGAAGAACTCAGCAATTGAGTTGTAGGGAGCGAGGGAAGCTCCGGGAAGGTTGTACAGGGGCAAGCAAGGAGATCATGATGGATTGTGAGGGTGCAGTGGCAATTGTTGCAGAGGGATTAAGTGAAGCCAATAAGGAGGTGGGAGTGAGTGAGGTGGGTGTGACCAATTCTAAGACGGGTAATATGAACGTTGTCGATACGAGAGAGGTTGTTGATGGTGTAAACCATTCCAGATCAAGTTAAAGCTAGACAAAACCTTAACCTCACAGGCCACTCTTGAATACAAAATCCCATACAATAAAGATATACTGTAGAAGTATTACTCTTCCTACTTTTGCACAGTGACATAGCCTTTCTGTTCATTATCAGCAGAATACCAGAAACAAATTCCTTTATTCGTGGAGTAAGGCACGATTTTTTTTTTACAACCATCTTTGGATATGATTTCAAGAAAATCTCAGTTTATTTCCCTTATATGACATAGAGGTGCTTGGAGCCTTAATTCTTGTATACAACCTCAGTAGACTTGGTGGAATAGAGCCCTCACTATTAAGACTCACGTAACCAGCCTATTTTCCTGAACAGTTTGAAGCTAATTCTATGTCTAAATTTCACACCATTTGATATTAATTACTGAGCTTCGTAGATTTTTCAACCTCAGAGGAAGAAGAAGATTTCAAAAAGTGATGATAAGGAAGCTACAATCTTGAACAAACTGTTGGAACAATTCAACGTTATGAGAACTACATATGTTATAGCGCTATGTTTCTTTCATATTTTTTATGAGTGAGAATTGTAACTCCCTACCTCCTCCCTCCTTTTCAATGTTGGATTTATTTATGTTTTAATGTCATTTACAGAGAAAAACCTATTAAAGTACAGCTAACGTTTAATAAGGAGAAGGAGGGGAGGATGGTTAAGATAGTGAGATAGGGGAGGAGGATACTGGTGGCATCAATGAAATTATACCAATGTCCTTTAAATTCTGAAATATAAATTACAAATGAAAAAATAGGGATTGAAGAGGCATTTGGAAAAATTATTCCAGCATTTATGATTTCTAAATGTGGAATAATTTACAATAGAAAAGTAGGTTTATGAAAAGCATCACATATTTTCACTCAGTGTTTTTGTCCAAGATTTTAGTTTGTGATTTGGAGAAGGGTTTTCTTTGGTTTTTAGCCAGACACTATACAGCAAGAATATAATGGAGCAATGTAAACAGAAATCTCATCTCATTATTTAACTCTGTCACACTTACAACTCAATGTTTACCATTTTGTAAGAAAAATGAACAATTCAATATTGCTTTGATGTATACATTTCTATTGAATTGCTTTTGGGAATTTAATTCTCTATTTGCTCTCCCCCTTCCCCCTTCTTCTTACACACACACATCATTGTACTCACCTTCAACTTCTTTCATTTTCACCTGTGAAAAGTCACAATTAACATCAGGGAGCATGTACGCCTGTGGGTCTCCAATCTCGTAGACCATCTGTTCGGCAACTGTTGCCCTGGAAACAAGTCCTCCTGTTTTAGGTGGTTTTGTCAATACAAAAGGACCTTCTTTGGTGCATTCTACAATGGGGAAACCCATGTTATCCCTAAAAAGATACAATGACATAAATAACAGCATAAATTTGTTGATACATCATCAAATTACATCATATTGAAAATTCCACAAAATTTGATGCCATATTAAGACAGAAACCTAAAAAGCTATTTGTAAAATACTAAAGACTGTTCAGCCACAGTTAGTTGCCCATGTATATCTTGCAGTAGCATAGCATAGCATAGCATAGCAAAGTTTAGCATAGCAAGGTTTAACGTCCCGAAAGCATCCAGTGCAGAACATTATATCAAGACAGCCACGGCCTTTGATAACCAGTTGTGAACTCACTGGTTGCAGACCCACCGGGATACGAACCCGGGACGTGCGGGTGAGAGGACAAAGCACTACACCACGGAGGTCTGTTACACCACACAGTGTTGCGTGTAAGACACATTCATCACAAGTCAAGATACCCATGCATATAACCACTTTGTATGTGCTATGATTTCCTCAAACCCATCTGATTACAGCTGTACTTAGTATTTAGACCATTGAATTATCTTCTGTGATACGTGTAATAAGTTTACACATGAAGGAAAGAAGAATGTTGTCTGGAAATTTTCACCAACAAATTTATAAACTTACCATCCATCAACCAAATGCCAATCTGTGAAGATACCACCGGTTGCCTGAGCTCCGCACTCAACCAAATGACCGGCAAGACTTCCCATGGAAAGGTTATCATAATCAGTCATATCCCATTTAAACTAGTGAAACAAAATTGTACAAGAAAAACATTAATGCATGTCTCCATTGTCCATTCTTCATCACCTCACATTAAAGTCACAAATAATCAAACAAATTGATCAATTTAACGCATTCCAAACAATCCTTAAACTCCCATCATGCAACCTTTTGGATAAAATTTTCATATCTCTATTTTATTCTTATATCCCCTAAATAAAATATTAGTCCATCGAGTCTATCATGAAATATCCGTACTCACAGAATGAACCAATGGGGCTAAAACAACTGCACTGTCCACACATCGTCCTGTTACAACAATATCTGCCCCCATGTCCAAAGCTTTGACGATCGGTGATGCTCTGTCGTAAAGATACATATAAACAAGACTTTCTCATCATGTTTACTGAGACTAGGAAAGAAAATTAAAGAATAACATCAATATTTTAATGTGTTGGCCCAGTTAACCCTTACGCTACCAGCACTTTTTGGAAAATGTGCCTGGGAGGGGGAGTTTGGGGGGCACCCAAAACGGCGATAATATTGCCATGTGGTAGAGAAAGTTTTAAGCACAAGCTAATTATTGAAGGGTCCTGTCTTCCGAGCAGCAAAGTCGGGCTCATTCCGCTTCAGTATTTTACTTTTAGGAATATGCCAGAGAAAACACACTAAGTCACAATGACTTGTTTTTTTAGTGTGTACCTGATGAAATTGCGAGAACACCGGTTTTACAAGCTGCATCTTTTCAAGAAGTGTTCAGAGAATCAGTCTGGAGGTGAAACTCCTACCATGGGGACCGACGGCTTTACGTCCCCTCCCAAGGACAGTGAGCACCACCCAACCATTGGCCACTTTTCAAAGGTCGGGTGAAAGAGAAGGTGTGATGCAAAAGACAAACCTCTGCACTTGATGTCAGCGTAGATCGTTCTGCATATTTGTGGAAAAATCACTAATTAAATCGCCATTGGACTCGAACCTGGAACCTTCAGCATCTCAGTCATACGCTCAATCCACTGAGCTACATGCCTCTCGGTGGGCCGCCCACTGAGAATCATGCTGCACATATTTTCGAGTTGACACACTTGTCGCGGGTTGATAAACCCTTACTCTACCAGCACTTTTGGAAAATGCACTTGGGAGGCAGAGTCAAAGATGGGGCACCCAAAATGGTGATAATATTGCCGCGTGGTAGAGTAAAGGTTAAATATCATACCACAAATTTAGCATACTGTATTAGATGTAATGAGCACCTAGGGGCTTACGAAAATAGAATAGCACCTCTTTTTAGGCTACAGTTCTTCCTAATAAAGAGCCAATGCAATAGGTCTGTGTACAGTGTCATATTCAAACTGCATTGTGTGGAATGGTTTTATACTAGCCCCACAATAACAATGGCAAAAATATCATAGCATCAGACACAAAATAAGCAAATAATGTGACAAATCTTATTTTCAATCTTTAAATCAATTAAACAAATGATGTTATCAGTCAAGAAATGTTGGGTGGATGCACATTAGAGCAGGGGCGCTTAATAAGTTGAATACGGTAAACTCTTTCTAAATAACTATTCAACTCTTCACATCAGTAAATCTTTAAATGACATAGGTTTTCAAAGCAAACATAGCACAAAATAGAATGAGTACCATTTACATAATGTTCGGAACCAGATGAATTGGGAAACATCACCTACTTTCGAATCAAAAAAAGTGGACGGAATAATTATATCAGTTAATGGTGCGAAGTCAGCATAAGCACATTCAGTTCTAATTTCCTGATTGGTTGAAATTTCAACAAATTGCAAAATGTGTCGCTTTCGATCATATTTCGCACTAATCACTGGCGTAGCCAAGATTTTTGTTTGGGGGACAACCATGAGCAGCAACACATATTTTGGATAGGGGTAAACGAAAATATGTCATCGTAAGGTGACATCGCTTTAGTGCAAAGCCCCATGGCTTGGGGTCCAGGGGTCCGCCTAAGGGCCACTGGTGTGGTCCAGGGCGAAGCCACAATGGGGTTTCAGTGGACAAAGCCCCGGAAACTCTGAGAAATTACGCATTTTAGAGATATGAAGTGCGTTAAAATTGAAGCAAAATCACATGGTATGTTTTCAAGGGACAAAGTTCCAGAAAGCTACAAGACATGATTTATTATTATTTATTATTGTTATTGTTATTATTATTATTATATATATATATATATATATATATATATATATATATATATATATATATATATATATATATATACATACCCATATAATATATATATACACACACATATAATATATATATACACACACACATATATATATATATATACACACACACATATATATATATATATATACACACACACATATAATATATATACACACACATATATATATATATATATATATATATACACACACATATATATATATATATATATATATACACACATATATATATATATATATATATACAAAATAAAAACAAATTGGGGGGGGGGGAATATGTAAGATATGTCTGTGTGATATGTGTCACACAGTCTGGAAGTGTGCATTATATGGAGAGTTTGTGAAAGCTAATACACTCTTGAATTCTGTTAATTTTTTGGTTAAAAATAAAAACACACATAGCAATTAACTATTCAGTAAAACTTGCTCACCTGGGTGAAACATATATTTTTGATGTGTAATTTTCTATATTTGGTATTTCTTTTATTTGGTATGCCCTCCCCCTCCCTCTGGCTACGCCATTGATATAATATGGCAACATCTTCTGATACAGTGATGATGTGGCCGAATGGATAAGGCACTGGGCTCAGAGCCTGCTTTGAGTGAATTGCTTTTGTTCCAAACTTAATGAGTTGAAATCTCGTCAAAGCAGAATTTTTTTGTGTCTTTTTTGCTCATTTGAATTAGAGAATGGAGCTATTACTAAAGATTAATGTTGATATGAGACGGAGTGTTTATTTGCGTATTTAATGCACGGGGCAAAAGACTTTGACCCAAGTAGAATGACCCAACCTTAGGAGGGGTCATTTGCGAGTGCAAAGTCCTTTGAACCGTGCATTAAATACACATATAAACATGATGCCAAAGTATTAATCTTTTTATGAAATTTCCATGTTGGATTGTTTAAAATGCATAAAAATCATCTAAAAAGAATAAAAAATGAGAAAAGTTGACATATATTTGATCCCTTTATTAAAAGAATTACCTGTTCTGAAAATGGAATAACCAAATAATCATAATCATGCATTAAGAGGATTTAAATGCACTGGTCATAACGATACAAATACTACATAAAATTTTATAAACCGAGTTAAATATGTTAATAGCTCCATTATTAAAATAATGACAAATTGTACAAGCTCTGTTCAACTCAGCCGTGTCATGTTACGACACATACATACTGTACATACAACGTGCATGTACCTAATCTCTATACACACACTGTATAATCTACGCTTCTCTTGTACTATGTTGATGCGTGTATGGCATGTACTTACTGCCGTCATTGCGATTTGTTTAGAGACGACACCGCCACTTTAAGCCAAATCATTCTAAACACTTCATAAAGGCAGCTTATCATACCTTCAAAGGTATGTAGTACATGTTGGTGTACACACAACATTCACTTAGGCCAGGCCATCAATCTAAAACCACATTTCAAACCAGTACTAGGAGGCAGGATTTTTAACTAAATCAGAGAATTGTAAGAAGAACTCTTGGTTTTGATTGTCACTCTTGACAAATTTTGTTCCTTTCAATTGTAATTTTATGCAATATATTTAATGATCTTTATTTCTCTACCAGTTTTTTCGCTTTTCAAAAAAAAAGAGAAATTGGAAACAATGACTGAACAAAATCATAATATGTTGAGGATGGTTTCTAAAAGGAGGTAATAATAGATCATGATTCAGAAAATTTAACAGCTTTGAACAAAGCCAAGAGGGGCCTGGGAAAATGTTTGTCCCCCTTTACCCCTCTTCCCCACTCACTCCAATAAAAATTGTGCATAGCTAAAAATACCCCCACCCCCTCTTTCCCATTCACTCCAATACAAATTGTGCATAGCTAAAAATACCCCCCTCCCCCTCTTCCCCACTCACTCCAATAAAAATTGTGCATAGCTAAAAATATGCCCCTCTTCCCCACTCACTCCAATAAAAAATGTGCATAGCTAAAAATACCCCCTCTTCCCCACTCACTCCAATAAAAATTGTGCATAGCTAAAAATACCCCCACTCCAATAAAAATTGTGCATAGCTAAAAATACCCCCCTCTTCCCCACTCACTCCAATAAAAATTGTGCATAGCTAAAAATACCCCCCCCCTCTTCCCCACTCACTCCAATAAAAATTGTGCATAGCTAAAAAAAAAAACGTCTTCCCCACTCACTCCAATAAAAATTGTGCATAGCTAAAAATACCCCCCTTTTCCCCACTCACTCCAATAAAAATTGTGCGTAGCTGAAAATAATCTGGTTTATCTTACTGACATGTAACGTCTACCCCTTTAAATGGCAGAGTAACTCCTCGCTTCCATTCTCAGCAAAAACTTTCTTGTGCCACCTCTGGGCATTGCATGTAATGCTCCCAAAGTTTAAAGATATATCAAATAGTTACTGTAGATTCAATTATATATCTCAATCAAAAAATTAGGGGGAACAGGGAGAATATGGTGAGCAGACAGAAATGATTATATGAAATAAGACTGACAGTCCTCTAATGTTTTTTGTGTGTCTTTGCCCATTGAGCAGTATTTTTTTAGAGATCTGATTGCCGGACTTAAATTTCAGAATCACATATTACGTATGGTGATTCATTTCCTGTAGATTACATTGTGCTCATAGAATATTTAGTTGCTCATCCACTGTTCTGAAGAGACTAACAAGTAAATTGTTAAAGTCTTTCAAATTTTCAAGATTAACATTCAACACTGAATCTTACCCAAAGTATGCATTGATGGTCGCTATTGATCCCGGCAAGGTTCTGCCTGTGTCAAGGTCTGTTACACCCATTTTTTTAAGAGTATCAAGCTTGAAAAGGAAAAGGAAATAATGATAAAGATCAACAATGTCACACTACAATAGGGGCAGCAAAACTGGGGGCATATCCCCACCCTTTTTAAAAAGGGAATCAAGTACTTACTCTTTTAATCCCAACCATTGAAATTATGCTATTCACAAACATGAGTTACTTACTTTATACCTGATCTGCTCGTCAAAAGTTATTAACCCAAGCCCCCTGCCCCACCCTATCCCCCTCCCCACCCCAATCCCCACCCCAATCTCCCTCCTGGCCTAATCCCCTTCCCCTGTTCATCCCATCCCAATCCCTCTCCCCTGCCTCAATCCCTCTCTTCACCCCAAACTCCCTCCCTAATTTCTCTCCTCACCCCAAACACTCTCCCCAATTCCCCCTTTCAACTTCAAACACATGGTTGAAAGTAAAGATAAATTATTGAAAAGTGATCAAATGTCTTATCTTATCTTGTTATTTTATCATTATTAATATTATTATTATTATTATTACTATTATTATGCACTTATTTATATAGCGCCTCTCCCGTGGATTAAAGCGCTTTACAATAAAATTGATAATACATAGACAAACTTTTAGTATACAATATCAAAAAGTAAAAGAATTGCAGGACAATATACAAGCATAAAAGAATCAATAAAAATCAAAAACTAGATAACTAAAACAAGAAATTAAATATTATAAACAGCATAAAACTTAATCAGTAGGAAAAAGATGAGTCTTAAGGGCCTTCTTAAAAGTATAAACAGTTTGAGCCTGACAGATTGCAATAGGTAGATTATTTCACAAACGTGGTCCCAGGACAGAAAAGGCGCAGTCTCCACTAACATGATTAGTTCAAAATTTATTTAACTACATTCTTGGGAATGGAATCTGAGGTGCTAGCTTGTTAGTACAAATCTCTACTGCACTGCCACAGAGGTCATGTCGGATGGAATAGTATTATATTTAGCAACTACTTAATTTTAACTCATCAATATGCTCAATTTGGCAATAATAATTAACAAAATCAAGCATAGGCATTATATAAAAAGATGGAAATTTGAGCTAAAAAATACTCTTAAAGTCACTAGTTTCTAATATGTCCACAAAAAATACTTCAGAGATAATCAGCAGTTTTGTGGTACTTGTAAGACTCGATAATACAATTCTCATGCCTCCAAACAAATTTTTTGGACATTTTTTTAAGGAAAAAAAAAAACCACAAATAGAAATGCCAATACAATGGAAAATATACACAAGAATGAAGGGTTGTAAGGCAAGCAAAGCAATATGGCAAGATCACCAAAAACATAAGTATGTGATGAAAGATGCAGAATTTTACAGCTCGTATATGACGATGCTTTGGCTCTTGCCTTAGTCATTTGCTCAAACCACTTAAAGGGGGTTTTGAGTTCAAATTCCTGCACTCCAGCTGATACTCACCTGAGGCATGACATTATCTCCTGTTACCACGGCAACTTTAAGATCAACTCCAGCTTTTTTTGCAACTTCTCGCAAGGCAGTGGCACATGCGTGTGGGTTGACCCCTCCAGCATTGCTGATAACACGAATACCCTGTTTCTTGATCTCTTTTAAGTGAGGACCGATGGCAATATGGACAAAGTCTGGTGCATACCCCATCTCCTATAGCAGGAAGAAAAAAATATTGAGAAAACTCACTTATAAGTTTCTTTAAGACTCATAAATGTATATTAACCAAACATCGCAAATGATACAAATTACCTAGCCGCTAATAACATGCTTTTCACCCTGTCACATCAACCACCCTATCCCAACTGTTCTACATGCCATCCCATCCTGCATCCCTACCCACAGGAAATCATACATGAAAATCCAGATGCCATTCTACCACATGACCCATATGCCATCACACCTGCAATCATGATGACATCACACCTGCAATCAAGATGACATCCCACCATATGCCTTGCCACCCTGTCCCATACACCTTGCCATGCTCTCCCACATGTCATTCCTTACTGTGCCACAAGCAGTGCCACATTCCATCCCACCCTGTCGTACATACCATCCCTTCATGTAGCACATGCCATCCCACCCTGTCCCACACAGGCCATTACATGCTATTCCACATGTCATCCCACCCTGTCCTACATGCCATTACATCCTGTTCCACATTCCATGGCACCCTGTTCCACATGCCATCCTGTCCCATCTCACCCTGTCCCCTATGCCCCACCTTGTCCCCCACACCATCCCGCCTTGTCCCACATGCCATCCCAGCCTGTCATTAATTCCATCCCAGCCTGTCCCCCATGACATCCCACCTTGTCTGCAGTTGTCCCCTATGCCATCCCACCTTGTCCCACATGCTATGCCAGCCTGTCATTAATGCCATCCCAGCCTGTCAAAAATGCCATTCCCCCCTCTCAACCCATCTCTATCTTTTTCTCTTTATGTCCCTTTAACCATACAATATCCTAGGAGTATTTATATTCAGTGATTACTTTTTCTGGTGATATATTTATTCATTCATGCAAATTATCTCCTCCTTGCCCTCTTTTGTACCTTAATTTGAATCCTGATGATACCTCTTACCATGTACTTAGTCATGAATAAGAGAAACATACTTGTGGTTTTATTCTCTTTCACTGCCAAGCCCATCCCCAATGGCTCCGTTGTTAATGCAGTAATGTTTTCACTTGGTTTTACAAATCTGTTCAAGCTTGGTTGCTTCTGTTTGTGATTTTGAGTTAAAAACATGATTTGAAGGTTTACATATAATGTGTTTGCTGTTTTTATTATTAAGTGTAACATTCCATATAGCTCACTAGCCTGAAGCCTCCATCCTGACAGTGTGAAGTTTAAGGAGCCTACAATGACACCACCTTGTTTCACATGCATGCAACCCTGTCCCACATGCCATCCCACCCTGTCATACATGCCATGACATCCTGTCCCACATTCTATGGCACCCTGCTCCACATGCCACCCTGTCCCACATGTCATCTCACCCTGTCTCACATTGCATTGCATTCCGTCCCTTATGCCATCCCACCTTCATCCAGATTCCTACAACTACCAATCATAATGCCAAGGCTTCCATCCAATATTTTTTCCTCTAAGTCAAACCCCCTCACTTCTATCAACCCAACATGCCCCATTCACCTACCACCCCTCCCCTCCACCTGCCATTCTCCATTAATCTACCATCCTCCATTCACATACCATCCTCCATATCCCAACATGCCCCATTTACCTACCATCCCACATTCACCTTCTACCCCAACACATCTTTTGCCATGCACCCATCTATCAAATATACTCTTAACCAACTAATCATTCCAACCTTCATTACAACTTTCACTTATTCCATAGCATCACAACCCCTTCCCCAATAACTTAAATCTGACACTCAACTTTTTCCCCTTATACACCAGATAAGGCTGATTTACACCAAATCAAATTGAAAATTCATTACAGATTAATTTGGAGATTATCATAAGTCTATTCTGTTTCCAGCAAAGAATTAACATTTTCCCTCTTATAAACTAGATAGGGCTGATCTATCTATCTAATCAGAATGCAAATTCATTGCAGATTAACCTAGAGATTATCATAAGTCTAATAAACAGCTTCTATTTTCAAAATGGATTTCTATTTTCAAAATGGACTGGAAAAAAAACCTTCAGATTACTATTTTACTCCTTGTTAGTACTTAACAAACTCTGTACCAGAATAGCTAACAAAATTTTTGCTTGCTATTCTGGTACAGAGTTTATTTAAGTACCAAAAAAGGAGCATAATGGTATAAATGTGAAGGCTTTATTCCAGTCCAATTTGAAAATAAAAATTCATTTGGAAATAGAAGCTGTTAGTATATTTCCACTCTATTCAAGCAAGACTTGGTTTTTTTCCTATTCATTCCCAAGACACTTAATTATAAATTCTATTGAGTTGTCAATTCTATTATTCAACTTGTTTCATGCCAGAACAAAAAGATTACTTGCTATTCAAGCCTGGAATGCATTTGTTCCAAGGTTTTTTAATGGATGTGGAAGGACGGACGGACGGATGAATGGACAGATGAACAGTACAGATGCTATATATAATAAGTTCCATGAATATTTTTTCTTACATTATGTTCTGTTAATCATGACTGAAATGAAATATGGAAGAAGAAAAATATTGAAGTCGAGTGATACTAAACATATTTTTGGTTTAACTGCTGTTCTATTATTTAATAGGAGGAATCATAAATTTTTGGGGTAGCACTAGTTCTTAAACTTTACACAATGCTTATTCAATTTCTTATTTATGCCTGTGCAATGTTCCCATAATATCAGGGGAAGGTAGAATATATGATATAAGGAGTCAGAGGCATACTCTAGATAGCTATGCTAAGAAAATTCAATATTAACAATTGATGAAATTAATATCTTTCCCAAACAAAGTTTGATTGAAGGTTATTAATCCCACCCCAAATTTGCATACTTTCCTGATAATTCACGAAGCTGTAAAATGGTAAATGTTTAACACAACAGATTCTTATCCAATGCAGCTTATGTTGCTCCTATATGTCACTAGTTCTTTAACTGTAAATTGGAATGACTGACATTAAAATTTGCAGGGCCTGCTTTGACATATTGTATCTTGAAGAAAATTCAGAACATTTTGGTAACCTTACATAATAACGTTTAGTGAGCATGGTCAACAGAGAAGGGATAATCCCCCTTCCCACCAGATTAGCACCCTCTGGTCATCACCATCGTTTTGTTCATATGTAAGCAAAGTGAATAGTGCTCCCCTCCCCCCCTCATTTACCATCCCTCATATGCCCCAAGTGATGACTGGCAGAATCCAACCTGTCTTCATTCGGCTTCATGGAGATACACAGAAATGTCTGCTTTTCATACACAAGATCATCATAAACAATTACAAACTACATTAAATAACAAATATGGGTTTTTGATATAAAAGTCCTGACTATCAAACTGACATTTTTTTTATTCTAATGCTGATTGGCCTCTCATCACATCCTACCCTTCATTTTTACTTCCCCCTCCCCACTCAGGTAAATGATCTAAAAAATGATTTTTAATATAAATGAGAATAAAATGTTATTTTTCCAAAATCCTATGTATAATTCCTTTAAAAAATGTTGGATGAAAGTTCAGACTACATTCTCCATTAATCATGTTCTGCAGTCCAATCGCTGCCTCAGCTCAATTTTACACAACCCACAGCATGCTACTTGTTCCCTGTCGACTTTTAACTCTGAACTATTATTTTCCTTAATCCCAATGTTATCCTTATAACTCCCATATACAGCCCACAAAACCTCCTGAGACAACCACACTGGCCAATTATGCCTACATATTTTCTTTAATGGAACAAACCTATTCACACCCTCCAAAACTTTAGTTCGGAAAACATCCCATGCTTTAGAAGGATCTAAGTCACAGAGCATAGGAGACCAATCGAATGACAAATTATTCAGAAGTGCAGCAAAGTCAGCATTCTTAAAATCTAAAACTAGTTTATTAGCTGGAGAAGCCTTAATCGGTGAAACAATACAGATCAAAACTAATGAGATCATGATCACTACATCATACCTTACCGCTACTTAGTACATTTCTAACCATACTATCTTGACTACTGAAAATCAGATCAAGACACTTACTACCACACGTGGGAAACAACACATGCTGGGAGAAAAAGCAGTCGGATAAAACTTCCCGAAAATCTTTACCATGTGGACCTCTAGTACAAAGATTCCAATCAATATCTGGAAAATCAAAGTCCCCAAAAGCAATAACCCTTTTAAGAAGCAACTTTCCTGAAGCAGTCATGCAATTTCTGATTGTTCTCAGAGTAGAATTTGGTGATCTATACACAACACCAACAACCACTGAACTACCAGCATCGCTATCAACAATAAACTTACACCATAGGCAATTTGAAAAACCAAAAGAAAACTGAGCAGTCCTATCTATGCAATTAAAACTGACTTTTACAAAAAAATTAAAAGTCAACATTGATAAGTTCTGTACTAACTCTTGGCATCTTTGATTTTTTTGTTTTGGTGGTGGTGTTAGTGTTGGTGTTGGTGTTAGTGGTGGTGTTGATGTTGGTGTTAGTGGTGGTGTTAGTGTTGATGTTAGTGGTGGTGTTAGTGGTGGTGTTTGTGGTGGTGTTAGTGGTAATGTTAGTGGTTGTGTTAGTGGTGGTGTTAGTAGTGGTCTTAGTGGTGGTGGTAGTGGTGGTGTTAGTTTGGGCTTTTTACAACATATCATAACAAGATGATGTGCTAAGAAGGGTGAGTCACCCCATAAAAAGCCCAAACTAACACCACCACACACAAAAAATAATAATAATAATAATAATGGGGTGACTAACCCTTCTTAGCCTGTCATCTTGTTATGTTATGTTAAGTGAAAACTTACTGGGTTTTTTCTTCTTCCGGCTGCAAGGATGGACATGGTGATCTCAGCCAAGTAGTCAAAAACCAGAAAATCAATTCTTCCATGATGGATGAGCTGTGGGGCTGCAAGTAAAGCATAAAGGGCTCATGCTCTCTTTCAAATTACTGTCAAACTATTCAAAACCATTAAAATTGGTCAAGTGACCATTTTACCGTTTTTGAAATTTTTTGGCATCAATAGGCGCATGCAAATTTGTGATGCATACTTGTGAACTTGGTATTTTCCTTAATTTTTCCTTTTGATTTCATTTGTCTGTCACAATTCTCTGAGAGGGTGCAGCAATTTCTTATCTGTAGTTTTAGAGTAATTACTATATCCCAGTCAAATTCCAGTAGGATTAAACTTTCCCATAGTTTGCAGCTACTGAGATTTAGGGGAAAATGCTGGATTACATAATAGGCCTATACACACAGATTAAGCAAATTCCAAAATTCCTTGTCCTTCATTTAGCCTACTTAACTCAGAAATTAAAACAGCTATTTCCGAAATTCAAAGAATTTTTTACAAAAACTATTTTTAAAAGGCCATTTAACTGTGGACTCTAAAGGCTTGCCATCCATACAGAACAAACTGTCTCAAAAGTTCATTATGCCTATGATTCAGTTACTATTGACATGGTGGTTACACACATCCACAATCAATACTTCTAATTGCTAATTTAGTATTATATGCAGGTACATCTTTTTGTTTGCATAGAAAACTGTAAGTCCAATCCTGAAGAAAAACAAACAAAAAAAGTTCAAATTTTTGTAGCTATCTTACTAATTATCAACCTTACCACAATCATCACTGAATTGGTAATCACTGATTTATTGTTCACAAATACAAAAGGAGGTGTCAAATTACCCAAATATTCCCCGCAAAGTATGTACCTGCACTTTTTAAGGTTTCCTGGCAATAAAATGGGCCAACATAGACCAATGGATACTACAAAGCGATTGAACCGCCGTCTTTGCATGAGACCCTGATCAGCAGCGACATGTGTAAACATACTTTCTGATTACAGATACATTGTGGGGAGTTTTTGGATCATGAAGCCAACAAGTTTGGATAGAAACATCAATCTTGTCATTTTGTGAACACCTGCCCACTTCTTTTTCAGAAATGTGACAATTTTTTAAGGTAAAACCTTTCGTTGGTGACCTACATCTTTTAACAAAAAGATGACAACGAATAAACAATGTTTCTCAAAAATATTTGAAAGCTACCCATTAATTAAAAAAGACTGGAAAGCACCATCCATTCCAGAAGTGAAAGTTTGAACATCATGACTTTAATCACATACAAAAACAAATTTTGGGTAACACACTTTTCCTCACCCACAAACTGGATTAGATGTTTATGCAATAAATAATAAAAATAAGTGTCGGTAAGTACACTAACCCCATAGATCCTCCTACCATTTTGTAGCTACAGTTTTATGTAAAATTCATCAATTGCTCCAAACTGTTCTAAATTTGTAGTTCAAAATTATTTATTAGTTTATTTGTAGTTAAATTATTTAGATGTTTAATTGTAGTTAAATTATTTATTAGTTTATTTGTAGGTAAATTATTTATTATAAACGAAAGTAAGGAGAGTTCAAGGTGAAAAGGAAACGATTTGGTCATTATTTACTCACATCTAAATGTTTATACAGTACCCGTGGGTTTTGTTGATAATTCACTTTTCCACTGTTCCGATAACAGTGCTTTTTATGCAGGACCAGTGAATTTTCAAAAATCACAGTTCTAGTGGAACGAGTGTCCTTTTCACAAGCATGTGGCATCAATGATCAATAACTTGAATTTCTGCTTAAAAAAAGTGCATGTTGTCAAACAAGATTATCATTAAAAAAAATTCCATCAGAAAGAAAAAGGTTTTCCCACCTTGTCTGCAATTGTCAGTTCAAGTAACCATGAATACACCTATGCAAAGCTTCTTCAACGTGTACCCAGCAACTGGATGCTACATCATGTAACATGTAATAACCGATATACATATTTGCATAAATTAACCAATAAAGTAGTTGTAAATTAAATCCATTTTAAAGAAGGAATTTGTCCTGTTATCAGCAAAAAAATTGGAACAGTAAAGTCTGATCCAGAACAGTATCATTTGAGAAAGTACTGTTCTGTGGAACAGTGGCAATTTCTTATAAATTTCAACCCCTGTCAACTGGTTTAATAAATTGCAAGTTGATATATATTGGCTAGGCTTTTATCAAATAGGAGTGTAGGGGAGGGGGTTGGGGGGGTCGGCGGTGCAATATTTCATATGACAGTTGTTCAGCATTTCTATGTTTTCTAATATTATGGCATTAAATTTTAATTTTGACATGGATTAATTTATTATTTATTTTAATTGTTTGTTTGTTTGTTTGATGAGGTCTTACGGCACCACAACAACGAAGGTCAAATTGTGCCTGAGAGGTCAGATCATTCTAGAGGTAGGAAGGAAAGGAAACAGGGGGAGATTAAGAGAAATTCAAGAGCAATAGGTCAAAAAGCTGTGGTCAAGAGGGGAGGTGCATGGTAGAAACAAAAACAAAGTAGAGAGGGGGTGGAAGATTTATTTTGTAGTGATATTTTACCAACAGCTGATCATTCATTGTTTATTTACTTGCAAAATATTGTATAAAATTTATATAGCTGATGAATACAACTACTTCCTGTAAAACAGAGTATTAAATCACTGAATAACATTGATATGCCTCTGGAGGAGGAAATATTTCAGACATTTCTTTAACTTACACAGTGCACTGTGATCCCCTATGCAGTATATGGTCAAACTTGTTTAGCTTTGAAAACTCTGCAGTCTGCATTAGCAATTTTGACCAAATTCTCTGACAAGATGACATCCACAATTTTGTTTTGTGCACTTCTATTCAAATTTAAGGTTGAAATTTTCTTAAAAGCAATAACAAATTTCAAATGAGAGAATGGAGGATGGAAAGGAGGGGAAGGGGGCTAGAAAGGAGGGGAAGGGGGCTAGAAAGGAGGGGAAGGGGATAGAAAGGAGGGAAGGGGATAGAAAGGAGGGGAAGGGGGATAGAAAGGGGGAAGGAAATAGGAGGGGAAGGGGGATAGAAAGGAGGGGAAGGGGATAGAAAGGAGGGGAAGGGGGATAGAAAGGAGGGGAAGGGGGATAGATAAAAAGTAACTAATGCAAAAAATTGACTCGCATAGTACAGCCTCATTTTCTTGTCAGAGAAAAAAATTAACAACATCTAGTTTCAACAAAGAATTGACAGCTTTTTATATTTTAATTCCTAAATTACTCAAGTTATAAATGGCCATTTATGACTACATCAATTGTTTATTTATTTGTTCTCTTATCCAAACCTTATTCTCTGTCACAATAGTTTGAAGGTAAAGAGCTGACAATCATGCTGCAGCCTTTACACCCAAAGTTGTGGCATCATGCTGCAGCCTTTACACCCTAAGTTGTGGCATCATGCTGCAGCCTTTGCTCCCTAAGTTGTGGAATCATGCTGCAGCCTTTGCTCCCTAAGTTGTGGAATCATGCTGCAGCCTTTGCTCCCTAAGTTGTGGCATCATGCTGCAGCCTTTACTCCCTAAGTTGTGGAATCATGCTGCAGCCTTTGCTCCCTAAGTTGTGGCATCATGCTGCAGCCTTTGCTCCCTAAGTTGTAGCATCATGCTGCAGCCTTTGCTCCCTAAGTTGTGGCATCATGCTGCAGCCTTTACTCCCTAAGTTGTGGAATCATGCTGCAGCCTTTACTCCCTAAGTTGTGGAATCATGCTGCAGCCTTTACACCCTAAGTTGTGGAATCATGCTGCAGCCTTTACTCCCTAAGTTGTGGCATCATGCTGCAGCCTTTACTCCCTGAGTTGTGGCATCATGCTGCAGCCTTTACTCCCTAAGTTGTGGCATCATGCTGCAGCCTTTGCTCCCTAAGTTGTGGCATCATGCTGCAGCCTTTACTCCCTAAGTTGTGACATCATGCTGCAGCCTTTGCTCCCTAAGTTGTGGCATCATGCTACAGCCTTTACTCCCTAAGTTGTGGAATCATGCTGCAGCCTTTACACCCTAAGTTGTGGAATCATGCTGCAGCCTTTACTCCCTAAGTTGTGGCATCATGCTGCAGCCTTTACACCCTAAGTTGTGGCATCATACTGCAGCCTTTAAACCCTAAGTTGTGGCATCATGCTGCAGCCTTTAAACCCTAAGTTGTGGCATCATGCTGCAGCCTTTACTCCCTAAGTTGTGGCATCATGCTGCAGCCTTTACACCCTAAGTTGTGGCATCATGCTGCAGCCTTTACACCCTAAGTTGTGGCATCATGCTGCAGCCTTTGCTCCCTAAGTTGTGGCATCATGCTGCAGCCTTTGCTCCCTAAGTTGTGGCATCATGCTGCAGCCTTTGCTCCCTAAATTGTGGCATCATGCTGCAGCCTTTGCTCCCTAGGTTGTGGCATCATGCTGCAGCCTTTACACCCTAAGTTGTGGCATCATGCTGCAGCCTTTGCTCCCTAAGTTGTGGCATCATGCTGCAGCCTTTGCTCCCTAAGTTGTGGCATCATGCTGCAGCCTTTACACCCTAAGTTGTGGCATCATACTGCAGCCTTTAAACCCTAAGTTGTGGCATCATGCTGCAGCCTTTAAACCCTAAGTTGTGGCATCATGCTGCAGCCTTTACTCCCTAAGTTGTGGCATCATGCTGCAGCCTTTACTCCCTAAGTTGTGGAATCATGCTGCAGCCTTTACACCCTAAGTTGTGGAATCATGCTGCAGCCTTTACTCCCTAAGTTGTGGCATCATGCTGCAGCCTTTACACCCTAAGTTGTGGCATCATACTGCAGCCTTTAAACCCTAAGTTGTGGCATCATGCTGCAGCCTTTAAACCCTAAGTTGTGGCATCATGCAGCCTTTACTCCCTAAGTTGTGGCATCATTGCAGCCTTTCCCTAAGTTGTGGCATCATGCTGCAGCCTTTACACCCTAAGTTGTGGCATCATTGCAGCCTTTGCTCCCTAAGTTGTGGCATCATCAGCCTTTGCTCCCTAAGTTGTGGCATCATGCTGCAGCCTTTGCTCCCTAAATTGTGGCATCATGCTGCAGCCTTTGCTCCTAGGTTGTGGCATCATGCAGCCTTTACACCCTAAGTTGTGGCATCATGCTGCAGCCTTTGCTCCCTAAGTTGTGGCATCATGCTGCAGGCCCCTAAGTTGTGGCATCATGCTGCAGCCTTTACTCCCTAAGTTGTGGAATCATGCTGCAGCCTTTACACCCTAAGTTGTGGAATCATGCTGCAGCCTTTACTCCCCTAAGTTGTGGCATCATGCTGCAGCCTTTACTCCCTAAGTTGTGGGCATCATGCTGCAGCCTTTACTCCCTAAGTTGTGGCATCATGCATGCAGCCTTTACTCCCTAAGTTGTGGCATCATGCTGCAGCCTTTGCCTTTAAACCCTGCAAAGTTGTGGCATCATGCTGCAGCCTTTAAACCCTAAGTTGTGGCATCATGCTGCAGCCTTTACACCTTAAGTTGTGGCATCATGCTGCAGCCTTTACACCCCAAGTTGTGGCATCATGCTGCAGCATTTGCTCCCTAAGTTGTGGCATCATGCTGCAGCCTTTGCTCCCTAACTTGTGGCATCATGCTGCAGCCTTTACACCCTAAGTTGTGGCATCATGCTGCAGCATTTGCTCCCTAAGTTGTGGCATCATGCTGCAGCCTTTACACCATAATTGTGGCAGCATGCTGCAGCTTTAAGCTATGTTTGTTTGTAAAGCGCTTTTGAATATACCTGTATAGAAAGGACGGTATATAAAATCCTTGTATTATTGTTATTATTATTATTATTATTATTATCATTATTATCATTATTATTATTATTATTATTATTATTATTATTATTATTATTATTATTATTATTATTATTATTATTATTATTATTATTATTATTATTATTATTATTATTATCATTATTATTTTGGGAAGGTTGTACAGGGGGAAAGCAAGGAGGATGTGGTGGACTGTAAGGGGAAAAGGCAATTGTTGCAGAGGGGTGAGGGAGCCAGTAAGGAGGTGGGAGTGAGTGAGGTGGGTGTGACCTATTCTAAGGCAGGTAATGTGGACGTTGTCAATACAAGAGAAATTGTGGATGGTGGGTTTGGTAGGAATGGCGTGCTGGATGTTGTGGAGTTTTGTTTTTGAGTCCCATGAGGTTTGCCAGCGGTTACGAACAAGAGAAGCGATAAGTGGCTTTATGTTAGAAAGGGTTTTGAGAAAAGGGGTAGGGGAAGGTTGAGGGCAAGCTTGGCGGCTGAATCAGCTCTGTCATTGCCGGAGAAGCCAGCATAGCTGGGTATCCAAAAGAAAAGAATACTTTTCCTGCAGAGGGGGAGGGGAGAATTTTACAATGGAAGTGGGACGTGGGGTTATCCGACTTAAGGTTGAGTATAAGGACAGACTTGTGAGTCTAAGAAGATGGCAAAGTGGCTGAGCAGGAAGTACTCAATATAGTTAAGGGCGAGTAGGATGGCCTTGGCCTCAGTCAAGAAGATGGACGAGTAGTTGGGAAGCCTGTTACGGAGGATGATGTCTTGGATGACAGCAGCAGCAGCTATTTTGTCACCTTCCTTGGAGCCATCAGTATAGATGGAGGTGTAGTTGGAGAGTTGGTCTTTGACTTAGTTTTGGAGGTTGATGAAGAGGTTGGGGTGGGTTTGGGTTTTGTGATGAGTGGAGAGGCCCAGGTATATAGAAGGGAGGGGTGGCCCAGGGAGGAAAAGTGAGCCATGAGAAGGTACCAAGAGTGGCAGAGTTGATACCGAGATGGTGGAGGTCGGGTTTGATGCATAAGCTGAAGGGAGGGGATAGGGTTTTAGTCCTATCAAAGAGAGTGGAGAAATTAGGATACCTAATGAGGTTGTAGACAGGGTTTTAGGTGTTGGTGAGGGCTCTAAAAGCATAGGAAAGGCTAAGCTTTCTACACCTTAGCAGGACGGGGGATTCGCTGGCTTCAATGTTAAGGCCGGTGATGGAGAAGGTCCTGTAGGCACCCAAGCAAAGCCTGGGGGCCTCAGTTTGGATGGTGTTGATGTGCTTGAGGTAGGAATTGTGAGTGGCACAGTAGACAATATTGCCGTAAGAGAGGCTGTGCTGTCCAAGAGTGTTTTTGATGAGCTTGACGCTGGGAGTGGTGGTACTGGTGCCCCACAGGGGGCTGTGGGCATTTAAGTCACCAAGAAAAATGAAAGGGGAGGGGGAGCTGAGAGATGAGGTTGTTAAGGCTGGTTGGCTGAATGTTGGCATTGGGGGAGAGATAGATATTGCAAAGAGTGAATGTTTTGTGGAGGGAAATAGAGATACAGATGGCCTGAAGATCGTGTTCACATGAGTAGGGCTGTGTGGAATATCATTTCTACTGAGAATGAAGACGTTCCCACAGGCCCTGCTGGCATCCTCTTGATGTTTGTGGTAGCAAGAAAAGTTATTAAGGGATATAATTGTCAGTAGTTTTCAGGAAGGTTTCTAGCAGGCAGGAAACAACCAGGTCGAAGGTGGTGGCCAGAAGGTTAATTTCTTTCGGGTTGGCCTTAAGGCGCCTCAAGGCTATAATGTTGTAAGTGTTATTATAATTGTTTCTGTTGGTCTGTGTGGTTTGTGTAATGAGTGTGGTTGGGTTGGTAAAGGTGATGGGCTTAAGACTCTGTAAGAAGAGCCAGGCGAGGACGGTTTGGGCATGTGATTCAGTTTTTGGTTGTATTAGTGTGCTTGGCTGCAGCAGTTTTTTTTCTTTCTCCATGGCCATACCTCTAGCACTTATGGCAGCGGAGAGGGTTGGAAATGTAGGGGGCGACTGGGATTCTCACATAGCCGTCAGTGATGTGGGAGGGGAGAGTTGGTGTGGCAAATGTCAGGAAGATGGTATTTGTGAGTGTTTCGGCATCGTCTCTCTTGAGAATGAGACGACGGGCCTCAGTGACATGTTATCTGGCAAGTTCCTCAACCATGTCTTTGATGATTAAGTACAGTAGATCCTTCGTTCTGATGACACCTTTGCTGGAGTTCAGGAAATGGTAGGGAGTGACTGCTATGTCAATACCAGCATTAGCTAGGGTTTTGGTGGTGAGGGGGGTGGTGGCTTGAGTGTCCCTGGTGCAGTGCACCAGGAGATCGCCAGATCTGAGGGTAGAAGCCTTGGAGAGGGTACCGGCAAGGCTGTGGAACACCTTGTGGATGAGGAAAGGGAAACTCTTTTGAAACTTTCTTGTTTGTTGGTGGTCTGAATGATTACAATTTTGGGGACTAGGGCTGAGGAATGGTCAATGGAGGTAGTAGGTGAGTTACGGGGAGTGGAGAGAGAGTCAAGGTCAAGGGAGAAGCATTTGGTCATGTTGGAAAAAAATACCAAGGGATGGGAGACCCGAGGCAACTAGAAAAAGAAAGAAAAAAGTCACAGATCTAATATACAAGAACCACTGACCAGTAGAAGGGTCAAATATCATCACAATTGATGGCAGAGGAACGCATAATAACTTGTCATTAAGAATAACTGATTATCTCAAATTTGTTCTGTATGCATATGTTTAAGAACAATGACTTAAAGATCATTCACACCTCTTACAAAATGATTAAATTTGATCATTTTAAAATAAGAGATGGCTGTCCAAAATCAATGCAAGAACATCCATTGGTCAATCTCACACCACAGAAGAGGAAAAGACAAATTCATAAGTGTGAAGAGATAACTTTGGTATCTTGCATCAGGTGGGAATAAGTTAATATAATGTGTGTAGAAGAAAGAATAATTATGTGAAGAGGTACAGTATGTTTCTTCATACATCACAAATTAAAACATCAAATTTGCAGATAGCAGACCAAATAATTCATACAATCATCAATTTTTTAACAGATTTTGATTGCTGATGTTTACAAGGATTTTGATACATTTTAGATTGAGCTTATGGTATGGCTTATATGGGGTGTAGTGGCTCAGTGGTTAAGGAGTCACGCTCATTTGCGAAAAGTACTGGGTTCGACTCCCGTCAGAAGCACTGCATTGTGTTCTTGAGCAAGACACTTTATTCTACTTGATCCAGTCCACTCAGCTGTGAGTATAAGCACTGTTGGAGTTAACCTGTGATGGACTAGTGTCCCCTCCAGGGGGAGTCATAGGCTCTCATCTACTTGTCCCTTGGAAACTGGGAGTAAGTATGAAGATAGACAGGCCTAATGGCTCGGATGAATTTGATTTTTAACTGACTCAGGAAGTAAAACCTTCCTCTTCATGTCATGAGTTTAAGTCTGGCTCAAGTATATTGGTACTTGGTACAATAATCCTCAGGTACAGTACAGTACCTCAGATGTCCAGAACTAAATACTACTGAAATATGTTGCAACATGATGTACTGTATAAGATAGTTCACCAAGAGGCTGCCATCTCTGCAACCCAACTCCACCCAAGTGGTATTATAAACCGTAGCCACCCTCAATGCTTTTTAACTCCATACTCCAGGATAGAAACCCACCTGTAGTCCTTCTTCCCCACCACCATTCATTTATGGAACATTCTCCCTCTCTCCATCGACAGACACCTGTCGTTATTCCCTTGGAGTTTACCTGTATATTGAGAGCTACACCACATGCACACACCAGTATGTAATACCTACCAGTAGAGTTTGTTCTTCACCAGAAGAAGATTTAAACACTTCAGATAATTGATAGGATTACACCAGTCACCACAGAAGTTCGTGAGTCAGGGGTCTTTTTTCAAGAGTAAACCCTGCATTCCATAGCCAGGAGTGAAAGTTTAAATCTTTTGCCGCTAATCCAACGAAATAGTAGTATTTTAAATCTACTATTCCATCTCATATTTTACTTTTCCTGTTTTGTTTTTTTCTCAGATAAAACAACAATAACACAGATATTGAGTTTAATTTTTTGGTTTAACATTTTGGCCATTAACCGTCTCAAAGATCTGGTAGCTGCGATATTTACAGATATAACTTCACTTGCAGCATATTTTTTAGAGCTGTGAACGTTTACTGATTTTACTAAACATGTACATGCACATAAATGTGAGTGTTTAACATTTAGTACCGTAATTATCGGAAGCACCCCAAAATTGCTTCAATTTACGATGCTAAGTACAAAAAATTGTGCAACCAGCATGGCAAAAGTACTGACTCCATTGCCCAAATAGATGCTGGAATTTTGCTTTCAAAACCATGAAAAGTTTATTTCTACAATATAAATCATCACTTTTATGGAAAATGTGCATGGAAATTGGGTTTAGAAAAAGCAAAAAAGTTACCTTTAATGTCACTTAATCTTAACATTGTGTATCTTTTTTGCCATACTCTCTATAGGCTTTCAGTGAAATTCTTGCATACAGTGATACCTCACTGTAAAAAATTTCAAAACTACGCCACCACCCCAGAAATACTGTTCATATTAGTCCTCTGGAAAAATAGACGCAATGTCTGCGCAGCATGCAGAATTTCAGCTCTGTTGAAAACTTTTTTTGTTAGTTTATTTTGCCATATTTGTTCTTTCTTGCAAAATTTATTTGACTCATCAGGTAATATTTATATATGATCGCCACAATTTAAGTAGTCTGACAGTGTATTTTTTGGGATCCATGACCCGTATTACAAGCAGGAAAATTGACCAAAAGCCTAACGTTATGTTAATTTTACTGTCTGACTGTTTACTGCTGCATATCGCGATGCATATCACAATGATTTTTTTTTTTTTACTATCCCAGCGGAATACTGCAAAAGAATGATTTGCTTGGAGATTTTACTATTTTCGGATTAGCGGAATACCATTAATTTTGAACCCTGATAGCTACTCTAAATACAAAGAAGAACTTCCGGGTCAATAGAATAATTTTGGTACGGAGGAAAGCTTTTAAATATTTGGAAGTTATAGAATGCAGGTTCACCCCGAAATACACCCCTTCTTGCCTCCGAGCTTAAATTAATAGAGGACAACATTTCACAATAGAAAGTCATTCTTGAAGAGGGACTTACACAAATTTTGTGCTTTGTCCATAATTAGGGATCTAGTTAGATAAGTCTGGTAGTGGCTGCACACCGCACTAAAAATCAACAGAGGGCGACATTTCACAATGGAAAGTCGTTCTTGAAGTGGGACTTTTTTCAGTACATTCGCGTTCTATCCACATTTAGGGGTCAAATTTGATTAGTCTGGTACTGGCTGAGCACTTTCAAGCTGAAAATCAATTGATGGCAACATTACAAAAAAAATTAATACAAGAACGACTTGTGATGATGATGATAATGAGGTTTATATCAAATATTTTGATTATGAGCTCCGAAGCTCGCAGCCACTTCCACAGATTTCTTTGAAGTAACCTGTATCCTATAGAGCTCACCAGAAATACAAATCCAGGGGTGCACTATCCTTACGGTCAATAGGAAAAAACATGATTTTTCGTGATTTTGACAAAAAATTGCACATATTTCAAGTGAAAATTCCCAGAAATGTAATTATTGTCTGATTTGTCATGATATTTCAGCAAAAAATCATAATCCCGCACCCCGGAATGGCTGAAAACGAGGTATTTTTGTGTACAAATTTAGGCCTCAACGTTACGCTATGAAAGTACCTATTCTGCAAAAATGTCATTTTTAGACAATGTGAATGTCATTTTTTCAAAAACTGTTTTTAACGTGATTTTAGTTACATTTTATCGAAGTATTTTGGGACTACTTTTCCTTCCATACAAATCGTTTGACGAGCTCTCCAAAGTAAGGTCAATGTTCAAAACACTGCCATCGGGGCTATAAAATTTTAGCGGGAGTTACATGTTTTAAATTATTTGAAGAAAAAATTAGGATAATACTTATAAAGTACAATTATATAATCTAAACTGTCTAGGTTGGGAATTCTTGGTTTGACCAGCTTGAGTTGAGAAGAGTACGTGGCGATATGATTCAGGTTTTTAAGTTCCTATCTGGTAGTGATGCTTTAACCTCCTGTTATTTCTTGCATGTTTCAGCTAATCCTCATGTGACACATAGTAACAGTTTGAAGTTGACTAAAGAGTTATCACGGATAGATATTCAGCGTTTTAGCTTTTCGCGAATTGTTGATGAGTGGAATGGTTTGCTTGAGTGGGCAGTTAGCTTCAATTCTGTTCACAATTTAAAAGTCAATAGTGATAAGTTCTTTACTAACTCTGGGCGTCTTTGATTTTTTATTTTGTGGTGGTAGTGGTGTTAGTTTGGGCTTTTTATGGGGTGACTAACCTTCTAAGCCCGTAAGCTTGTTATGTTATGTTAAACATTTTTGATGTTTTATTTATTTGTTTTCACAGTTTTTTTTTTTTTTTTTTACCAAAACTATTTAATAAAATTATATGAACAAAAAATATATTGTCTCGAAAAATAAACTTGCAGTTTAGTGAAACATTCTAAAACTTATTTGCTGACTTTTAATAATTAATCACAAACGTGTGGTGACTATGAAAATGGCAACCAAAATATGAACCTTGTAAAGAGAAGTTTTTATATTATCTATAATGCTAAATAGTTGTCATCAAGATTTTGGAAGTTTTTTTGGAAAGTGTATTATCTAGACTAATTGATATAGTTCGATTTTTCAAAGGTGGAGGGGAAAAAGTTGTTTTTCAATCATCAATTTGCTACGAGGGATTTTTGAAAAACATAGGAATTGCAGGTGCATGGGTAAAACTAAAAACAGGGGCATGCTAATCTGGAGGATTTTTTTGGAAGAACTCAGCAAAACGAGAGAAGCCTGGGAAGGTTGTACAGGGGCAAGCAAGGAGAACGTGTTGGATTGTGAGGATGTAGTGGATTGTTACAGAGGGGTTTGGGGGCAATCCCGGGTAATATGAAATGGGAGTCAACGGGTAATATGAGCGTTGTCGATACGAGAAAGGTTGTTGATGGTGGATTTGATCGATTGTGGGCTGGATAACATGGAGTTTGTTATCAATTTGGAAGTTCCATAAGGTTTGCCAGCGGTCACGAACAAGAGAAGAGCGGTTTGATGTAGGGTTTTAAGGTTAACTCAGCCCTGTCATTGCCAGGGATGCCAACATGGCTGGGTATCCAGAAGAAAAGAACACTTTTCCTGCAGAGGGTGGGAGAAAAGAGTTTCCGGAGGAGGAGGTGGCAGGTGAGGTTATCCCATTTAAGAGTAATGAAGTAAGAACAGCCTTTGAGTCAGAGAAAATGGCAAAGTGACTAAGAGGAGAGTACTCAATAAAGTTGAGGGCAAGGAGAATGGCCTTAGCCTCGGCTGAAAAGATGGATGAGTGGTCAGGAAGTCTGCTACTGAGGGTGATGTCTTGGATGATGGCAGCAGCAGCTGTCTTGATCAGTATAGATGGAGGTGTAATTTGAGAGTTGGTCTTTGATTTGGTTGTGGAGATTGATGAAGAGATTAGGGTGAGTTTGAGTTTTGTTATAAGTGGAGAGGTTTTTCAAAGCTGGAGTGGGGGAAACGAGAGTGGCAAGGTTTGCCAAGTTGAAAGAGGTCTGATTTATACTCAATGGGATAGGGTTTTTTTTGAATAGGTTGTAAACAGGGTTCTGGGTGTTGGTGAGGACTCTAAAAGCATAGGAGAGGTTGCTTTTTCATCCACTTTTTTGGAAACTATCTAGACAAAAGGGCTTCATTTTGGATGGTGTTAATGTGGTTTATATCCAAAGCCTTAGTCAAAAATCAATTTTTCTGTCTCAGCCACTTAGCAAAAATTAATTTTTTGGAAACTAAATGACATTATATTTAAAGAAAAAAAAATATTTTTTTTTCTCCCATTGACTGCAATGAAATGAGTAACTGACTGTTTATTTTTCCCTTTGACTGAAGTTTGAGATTTTCAAAAAAGCATTGTTACGTCACCGTAAACCACAACATTCCCGGATGTCCGACCTTGAGAATAGGCTATAGCCTAGGCCTAACGTGTTATTCATAGGCTTATCGTTAAGCCAAATATATTATTAAAAAAATTGCAGGGTGTGGATTGTTAACGAATTTATATTGCCATTTTCAAGTTTCATAACCAGGGATACTAAAGTTTTAAATGAGAATGAAAAATCAACAAAATTTTAGGTTTTTCCAATGCAGCCTAACACTTAATAACCCCTATTGTTTCCACTTCAACAAGTGCAATGTATAATTCGTAGAACTGCTCCATTTTAGACAGTGTGACTTCCACTTAACCTACCTGAAACCGCAGTATCACCCCAAAAACCTGAAGCACAACCAATTCTTATTCTCTTATCACTAGAAAGTTCGGTGTAACATCGTCTGTCGTGAATAACAGTATTTGAGGATGGATATATGCATGATGGTTTAAAAAGTCTTGAGAGTCCAAGACTCATTCTGTTTAATAACAAAAACGCCGACATTTTGATCACATGATTGGTCAGGTGGCGGCGCGTAGGTCTACCCTAATTTCAAAACATTTACCAAAATGATATCAGTTAACCATTGTATCATGCACAGAACAATCGTGTGATATCTGAAGAAAAGAAAAATCTTTTAGTTTCCAGGTTAAGGCTGACGTATAACCTGATTTTGAGAAAAGATTTAACGCCCTGTAAAACTAGGTCCCCTGGCAATGAACTGTGACCTTTTTTTTTTTTTTTTTTTTTTGAGTTTGGACTTTTTATGGGGTATCTTGGCCCGTCATCTTGTTATGTTATGTTAGTTATGTTAAACTACAACATGTTATTTCATAGGCGGCGGAACCGCTCCGACCACTCCGACCTTGGTCAAACCAATAATTTGCCCGATAATGATCGAATGGTCCACATAAAGTTGGACCACATAAAGTTGTGCTTTTTCCGGTTATAAATAAAATTTTAAATTTGACTTTGAACTATAGTATTATGTTTGCACATTTATAATAAATATGATCCATTTAAGTGTTGCCTCTTAATTTCCTCTTTTTTGGCAAATCACATAATATCGGTAGTCTGAATTCTGCAAAAATTACACAATTGAAGGGAAAATATCACCCTTAAAAAATAGGTTGCAAGTCGTATAAAAACGAGAAGCACACTTGTGGGTTTTTTAATTGAACTTTTAAAAATTCTATGCCCCTCAAAATTGTTTCACGGCTCCTGTAAAGTTAATATATTTAGCACTATAATCCAAATCATTTTATCATTTTTAATTCCATCACAAATTGTGATTTTATACCGTTTTATTTCTTTTTATTGCGCAATATATGCACACAAGTTCAATAATCAACGATATGACGTTTTTAATGACGTTTTATCCGTGGCCCCAGTCTCAACTTTTACAGCGCGTCAAATCTACCGCGCGTATTAGTGAACTCTGGAATGTCGGTAAGATCATGGTTATAATTGGGCCATACCAGTAAAAAACTCTGGCTAGCTTAGTACAGTAGTATACATACAGAAGACGTACGGATTACGTTTATTATTAAAAGCATTAATATTGTTCCATTTGCTCTTTTACTGAAAGGAAATAATACAATCATTACAATGTCTATCTTACAGTATCTTAAAAGTGTTCTCCTGATAGGCCCTCGGATTCAGGTCAGTCAGACGAAACAATTTCCGAATCACACTCAGAGTCTATGACACTAGGCCAAGAATTAAAGGATGAAGTCACGCAGGCAAGTACAGCAAGGACCGATTTCAGGAAAAATCAAGATTCATCAAATCAACCAAGAAATCTGATTTTTCCATACCGACATTTTGGAGGGAAACTGCATTGAAACGCAAGTTCCAGCCGGAATGGTTTGATCGATATCAAATTGGCTGCATTACAATGAATGTGATGATGCTGTTGTGTGTCATATTTGCAAACATGCACAAATAGAAAACAAACTTTCCAACACAAAAACAGACAAAGCCTTCATTAAAAAGGAGTTTACCAACTAGAAGGAAGCAACTTATGTTTTTAAAACCACGAGAATACCAAATGTCACAAAGAAGCAGTGGAACGTGTGCTTACTTTACCCAAAGTTACTAAAAATATAGGAGAGTCACTCAGCGAAGATCATTCTAGGGAGAAAACAAGAGGATGTTAAGGAAATTATTCGAAAATGCTTGTTTCTTGGGTCGCCAGGGCCTTCCATTCCGTCAGTCCGTGGACACGATGAAAACAATGGAAATTTCATTCAGCTTCTGAAACCCACTGACCTAAGAGCATGTGATGATCCTTCAGTAAAATCTTGGAGCGAGAAGAAAACAAACAAATATGTAAGTCATGATATTCAGAACGAGATTCTTAATATTTTGGCATCTAAAGTACGACGGGACATAGTGGATGATGTTAAAAACTCCCCATTCTTCTCGTTAATGATTGACGAAGCAACGGACACGTCAAATAAGGAGCAAGCTGTTATCGTTTTAAGGTGGTTGTATAAAAGTACCCTATCGGCTCACGAGAATGCAATTGGACTATATCAAAATCCTGATATTACAGCCGATACTCTCAAGAAGGTAGTAAATGATGTATTTAAGAGACTCAATCTTTCCGACTCCAAGTGTAGAGGACAGTATTATGATGGCGCCAGCAACATGAGTGGAACGAGGAACAGACTAGCAGTAAGAACTCAGGCCCGCGAACCTCAAGCAATATGTATTCACTGCTACGGACATTCTCTTAATCTTGCTGCAAATAACGTTATCAAGGGAGAGAGAATCACAAAGAATGCTCTTGGACACGCACATGAAATTTGTAAACTCGTCCAATATTCTCCGAGAAGAGGGGAAATTTTCCGTAAAATTAAGAGTGAGCTTCAGCCAGATGGTCCAGGTCTTCGTTTTCTATGCCCAACTAGGTGGACTGTTCGTGCGGTATCTTGGGTAGTCTGCTAAACAACTATCAATTACCAAGAGCTTTGGGAAGACACTGACTATATGAAAGATACAGAAACCAAAGCAAGATATCTGGAGTCAAAAGCCAAATGCAAAAATGGGATTTCTTCTGGGGAGTAAATCTTGCACGCCTAGTGCTTAGACACGCAGATAATCTGAGCAAAACTTTACAGAACCCCGAATTGATAGCAGCTTCTGGCCAGAAATGTGCATCAGACACGGTAAAAACTTTAAAGAACATTCGAAATAAAAGAGATTTCAATCTTTTCTACGATAGAGCAAACAACTGAACAAGTTGGCTCAGGAAAAAGACGGCGACGGAAACCTCATATCATATTGGATGTATCTCAACCAGAATTACCGCGGCAAAGGAATGTGCCCCACAGATACGAGACTGGTAATGCTCCTCCAAAACATGCAAAGACAGCCCGTGATTACTACAGATGCCAGTATTACGCTGTTTTGGACAAAATCATCAATTCGATTGCAAGTCGATTCAATGAAAGTCGATTCAATCAACCTGGTTTCATACAGTATCAGCAACTACAAGAATTGTTGTTGAATGCGTGCAACAACAAGGACTACCAATCCTAGTTAACTGCGATAACGAATTTCTATGGATCGGATTTTGATAACGAGCAGCTGGAAACACAGCTTCAATGTTTATCGCTTAAATTCGCAAACAAATCACCATCACTACAGGATATAATTGACTTCTTTAAGGACATGCTTACAGCTGAACGGTATTTTTACTCACAAATCTGCACATTACTGTACCTTGTTTTGGTTCTTCCTGCAACGAATGCAGCCTCTGAAAGATCATTTTCGGCGCTACGTAGACTCAAGTCATATTTAAAATCGACGATGAGTCAGAGGAGATTAAATGACCTCATGATTCTACAGATCCACAAGGAAAGGACATATTTTCTGAACCTGACGGATGCCTTAAATGAATTTGTGAGACATTCGGATCATCGTTCATCTTTGTTCAGCAAATTTGTATAACCCTCACCAGTAAACCGGTAAGTACAAAACATATTTTCTTCTATTGCCACGCCCCCTTCCCTCCCTCACCCCCACACCATTTTTTATGTCATCCGCACAATTTTGGCCCCCATAAAATACCTAGGTATTTCATTGGCTTCAAGATCATTTAATCGAGAACCAAATTCCCGAGGTTTTCCGAAAAATTCAGGGGTTTTGGTCCCTGTCAAGTCGGACCAAAAATTGTGACCTTCCGCCGCCCCTGTATTTTAGGGACAACATCCACCAATGAAGTATACTTCCTTTCCGATACATGTTCTTCCAAAGAAAAAAGAAGAAGAAAATTGGACCTCAACTACAAAGTTGGCGCCAGCATTTTGCCGGTCAAGGCCTCGAATTTGAAGGGAAAAAATATGTTACTGTAATACACATACAATGTTTCTATGACTTCCCCGGCGACATATTTCTCCCCGACAGGGTCAGATCCCGAAGCTTATAACAAAAATTGGGAAATGGATTTTGAACTGGCAAAATTTTAGGCCACGACTGTACTTGTATATGAATATTAATATCCAGGGCAGCAAAATAGATTGAGAATAGTAATTTTACCGATGCGTCAGACAGGTTTTTAATATATTTCTTTGGCGTTCTCTAATTATCTAATTTGCCAATAGGCCTATTGAAATATTTTCTGCAGCGCGTGGAAGTTTTGTTCAAATGTTTGTGGTCATGTTCTTTCAATTGTAAAACTAGGAACAAAATGGTGAAGAAAGTTTCCGTTAAGATATTCTAAGTTGAATGTTTAAATACGTTTTCTGAGATCAAATTATAGTGAAGCACACTTTAGTAAATGATTGCGATTATTTACCAGCCGACCTGCCTGAAGAAATTTTAAACAAGAAAATTTCATTTAGTAACAAAAATTTAATTTAATTTTCAAAACACTATTTTAATATTTCTTAAGTACTGGTCCAGTGCCAACTAGCGTCCTTAAGGGAATTTAGCGTCCATGTCTGGAACCATAACGAACATATCAGTCTGTCAGAGTCATTGTTTAAGGGCCGCTAAATCTTCGATTTTTTAAAAAAAAATTCTGCTCATCACATGGTGGGGCTAGTACACCCCCTTCCCAAATTGGCGTAGGAAGGGTCACCTCAAGGGGGAAAACACCTCAAACTTTCCCGGTTACAAGCGGGAAAATTGCATTGGTAAATTCATTTTCGATCAAACGTTCTTCAGTCGGGAAATCTCGCTCAATTGTCAGGCAATTTTCGTGGAATGTCCTTTATTTATGGAAGATTTTCTGAAACTTTCGGAAAATTTCCTTCATTTTCGGGAAATGTTCTTTAATTTCAGAGAAATATCCTGCATTTTTGGGAAATGACTTCTTCAATTTTAGAGAAATTTTACCAACATTTCTATTAATTTACCAATTTCATTTCAATGATTATCCAATTTTACCTCCCAACCGTCTAGTACGAAGCATGCAACCAAGGAGGTGAATCATATCCTCGATTACAGGTAAATATCATCTCATTTGGTTTAAGTGTAGTCTAGAAAATGTTCGGTATAGCATTTAATCAAATGCAATATTATAATTTCACTCCCCAGTTGTACCCCAAGTTTCCAACCGGCAGCATGAGAGCATGAAACCGAGCAGAGAGCATAAGACCAGTCAGGAAAAATGCTTTCAGTGGTAATACTCCCCCTCCCCCCTCCTCCTCCCCTCCTACTCTAGATAGCACAATTTTGGAAAACACGCGAATAAAAGTAAGATTCTAAAAATATATTTGAAAAATGGATGGTTTTATATTAAAATATGCCATTTACAAAATAGCGAAAAGTGAACAATTTCAGATATAAAAATACGATATCTGCAGCTAAGATTTCAACGCAGAAAATGCTGAAAATCGATACTTATTGATACACGGTAATGTAAATACATTGGAAAGCACACGGCAGTCATTGACAGATGGATATAACAAGACAAAGAACAGATGAAACTGTTGAAACTCAGTTGCTTTAACCACTTAACATTAAAGAGGGAATTTCGTTTGAAGAGAATTGCTTGACACGTCGCAGATAACTTCGCCGATACATACTTAGTGACGTCACTTTGGCAGTAGTTACTGATTTGTTTTTCAGAAAATTTAAATTGTAACTTGTTGTGTATATTCATGATAAATATCCTTAAATACCAAAATATAACACAACTATATAATTGCATAACAAAAAGCCTTAGAATTCCAACAACTTGCAGAGCTTCCACAGGCTGCTCTTCTGCGCCCTAGTTACATCAGTGGCGTAGCTAAGGGGGAGGGAAAGGGGTATGGGGTGATTTTCCCCTGGCCGGATATTTCCAGTCGGAAAATTTGCACAACAGAAATATTCAGTATGTTGGATTGTTTTGGTTGTGAAAGCCATCGTGGAAAAGAGATCACAATCTTTAAGTTAGGCCTATTTAGCAGTTAAAAGTTAGCAAGCTTTAGACTTATTTTTAAAAATTACCGGGTTTTTCTCAAAATATTTTACTTTTTTCTCAAAATTTTCGAGAGTTTTCCTCAAAATATCCGATTAATTTTCCTCAAAATAAGCTATCCTATTTTCCCTCAAAACTTCCGACTTTTTCCTTCAAATTTCCTCTCTTTTTGCTAGGAGGAGGGGAAAGGGGGTGGGGGGGGGGGGCTTGGATTAGGATTTTTTATGGTTTAGCTCAAAAAAATCTAGCCACGCCACTGAGTAATATATGATAGTTTTACACTCATGGGTCCTTATTTGTATTACCAGATTAATTGTTGATCAAAAAATATATAGGGATAAGACTTAACTGATCTGCTGATAAAAGATAAAACTCTTTCACGAGTTAATATGATAATGTCGAAATGTCATTTGCAGCTTAGGAATAACTTAGAGAAAAATGCTAAGTACTGTTACTTAAGCCCTGCTGATCCCATGGTCGTTAGTCCACTGGATACAGCAAACTGTTAATGCTTATGTCTCATGACATTCAAAGTATTATTTGTCAAAAACATTGGTTGAAATGCGATTAAAAGTTGCTTAATTGCACATGATCCCCCTCCTAATAAAGTTACCTCGACCATGTCTGTGATTGCAATAACTCAAAATTTCCCAAAATGGCTGCGTTTTTGGAGCAAAGAAATGTTCATACAACTGCCATGCAGTGACTCCCAGACGAGACCCTGAATGGGTCATGAAAAAACGAAGAACGAGATTAAGTATAAAACGGGACAAACTACCGTTCAAGGGTCACTCATATCTCTACAATTAAGGTACAAGTAATGGATAAGCACCGACCAATAGCTAAAGTGGGGTGTGGAGAGGGAGGGGGAGGAGGCAGGGGGGGGGGGGGTAATTTTCCCTTGGCCGAAAATTCCCAAAAGGTTGGAAAATTTGCACAACAGAAAAATTACTATGTTGAATTATTTTGGGCATTCTGATGAAAGCCATCTTGGGAAAAAGGATCACATTATTTTGGAAAACCAAATCTTTAGGTAATTGCCCATATAGACCGATTTAGCAGTCTAGAGTTAGTAAATTCTTACTTATTTCTCACAATTCGCGAGGTGTTTCCTCAAAAATTTTCCTACAAATATGCGACATTCTCCCGAAAGTTTCTGAAGCTTTTCCTCAAAATATAAGATTCTTTTCTTTTCCCTCAAAATATGCCACATTTCCCCCCAAATTTCCATAGGTTTTCTTCAAAATATCCTCATTTTTCCTCAAAATTTCCGCAGTAAGATTTCCTCAAAATTCCCGAAGTTTTCCGTCAAACTTAAAATTTCCGAACTGCCGAATTTTTACCTTAAAATCTCCGACTTTTCCCTTAAAATTTCCGTGTTTTGGTGTTGTTGGTAAGGGAGGGGGCGTTAGCTTGTATTCGGATTTTTTTTATATAATAGTTTTGCCCACTTCCCCCAGCAAAAAAGTAAACCCTATGGGTCTAATGGCTCGGATAGATTTTTTTTCTTTAAACCAATGGATTTCGCCACTATGCATCATTATCCATAATGCATCGTGGTCATACATATTTTTTCGTTTAGACAAATTCAAATTGTTGCATAGTAATTCTTGTTAATCTGCTAATGAAGGAGATTTTTGGCGCCGAGTCTTTAAATAAATAGTTTTTGTTGATGTCTCAAAGTTAAATTGCCTTCAAGGAGTTATAAGTGCTCAATTATCATATTATGGAAGAATCGTTGCAACATCATGGAGTTGGTTACAAGCTGACGGTGTGTATTACTCTTTCTGCGTTCTTTTACGTCGTTTCCCCCTCAAGCAGTCAACTTCGGCCATATCCTCGTCCTTCGGTTAAACCACAATAACCGTACAGGTTGAGAAAATGTATGATGTATCTTGTACTCGCCTATAACACTATAAGCTGAAAGAAGGGGGGGAAGGCTCACCCTGAGGAAAGCTACACACACTACACACTCGTGTAAACCGAGCGGCTGGGTCCTCGTCAGAAATAGTTTGTATTGAAATACGCGTTCGAGACGCAGTAAGAAACCACAGGTTTGTCCCCATGCTGCGAAAGGTTGTAGCGCGAGATCCATTTTCTTCGTTAAACACCGTTCCTTCACGCCAAAGGGCTTTTGCCCTTCACCCTCAAACACTACCTAGAGAAACAAATAGACAGCAAATGTATCAATAATCAAATTACAGGATAGGTTTCTGCATACTGCCCCGTTCAAATCTGGCGGTACATAACTAGTTTAATCTTCCAAAACACATATGGACAATGGTAGGAACATAGAATTCTAACATCTCATTTCATTATACGCAAGATACCTTTAAGTGACGTCACAAGTTCACATTCCCAGAGAGATCTTGAATTTAAAGGAACTCTCGTTAGAAAAGTGTTTTGCTAAGTCAAAGGAATTTCCAAGTAGCACAGGTCTTAATTATTCAATACCGATATCGTTGAAAAATTATTTCAGTGTTCATAAGAAATGATTATGATTAATTGGAAACATTCGTATCAGAGGTTTTCAGTACCATCACGTGTGCGAGAAGCGTGTTTGAACATTCTTGAGACTCAAGAAAAACACGCCCTCACGATTCGGCCGCCATCTCCTTTTAACTGAAAATATTGTAGCGTATAACCATTGGGTATGTTGACAGCTGATGAGTTTTTTTAAATTCAAAAAAAAAAACAGTAAAAAAAACCTTTCTTTGATATATTTTAGTCAGTAAAAATAGTGAGTTAATTTTCATAACAATGCATTGACGATATAGAAAATGAATAAGCGATCAGTTTATATTTCGTGGCTTGTCTGTCACTTTTGGTAACCTGCTACAGCTTGGAAAATGTGGTACAGACACAATTAAATGAAAGGTATTGTCCCGTAAATAAATTCATAAGGAATCGCCGCCGTGCTGATAACGTCACTTCCGTTTTTCAATTTTCCTTACTGATTGCGAGAAATTAGTGATGCTATCGATAACACACGTAGGCTCCTATCTTATGTCCGGTGAATGTGTGATCAATAACATCGCAGATATTTCGCAATCAATAAGGAAAATTGAAAACCGGAAGTGACGTTGACAGCTCGGTGGCGCTCACTTCTGAAATTATTCATGGGACGATGCCTTCCTTTAAGTAGGAAGAGAGGCGTTTTTCAATCATTAGTAGCCATCCTTAAATGTTATCGTTTTTCCGAATCATTATGACCGATTTTCCGATTTTCTTTCTTCAAATAACCACACTTCGAAAAACTAAAATACAGAAATAACAAGATAGGAAGAAGTTAGGAAGCGAAGATGCAGTTATCTATGGAGTTTAGATCATGGCCTTTTTAAAGAAATATTCCTGTTGTTTTTTTTTTTTTTGTAAAATTGTATTTGAAATAGCATACTTCTAGAACCAATTTGGTACAAAAATCAGGTTGATATCATATTCCGTTCAGGAGATATGGATTTTTAAAGATTTCCCAATTGCATTTTAAAGTTTTTGTACAGCATGATGAATTCGTGTTTGATGATGTCATAGAGACAATTCCATTGCAAATGTTTATGTATTTCTTTGAACGTTAATTGGTTGTTTCTGTATGATTAGAAACAGTTTTCCAAAAGTTATTGAAATAGGGAATACGTGGCAATGTATAAATACCTAAATTTCATCAATTTTTTTTTAGCATGTTTTACTACTTACAAAGGATCATTGATTTTATTGAAATACATCAAGTTTGTGGGGGAACGTGTGGCTGTGATGTCATACTGAGCCTTTTCCTATTCGTTTATTGTCATTTTGTGTAAACCTTAAAATATGAATATCTCCTGGTAGGAATTACATATCAAAATGATTTTTGTACTAAATTGTTTTGTTGTTGTTGTTTTTTCTTCTGTTTCTTACGAAAGGTTACGAAAAAAAATGGGAGTATTCCTTTAACCAACTAACTCTGAATTGGGGAACATAACCCGCCAATACCCTCTGACCTTGTGTTCTCCACACTCATTCTACTCTTGCCCCCTAGAAAATTCCAAATACCATGCCCACGTCAAAGGATTAGTCAGCTATAGTCAGATAGTTCAGTCAGTCAGTGGTCAAGCAAGTTTATCTCATACTGTCATATAAAATAGGAATTCAAAAGAAACAATATGCAGACATAGTGAAGCAATTACTTCAGTAACTCACTCCGTTAAGGAGATATTCAAGTTCTGTTTCACATGTAGTAACTGGTGTCGTAAGTTTACTGTAAAAAGTTAGCGCCATTATCCTCACATTCTTAACAATTGTTAATGTATTGTGAAGAAAATCTAATATTTTACCATTTGAATTACTTTTCCTCAAACTTCCTTCAGGTGGTAAATCATAATTACCCGAAAAAATTGCGCTTCGAATAAGCGTTCCTTGATTATTTCTAGAAGATTTTTCTGATCTGGAGTACGGTCTGTTGTTGGTCAGAAACAAAGCCTGGTGCAACAGGCAGACAGGTGTGACAAAAACCAAGAAGGATTTACATTGAACACTTGAAACAAGACATTTTTAACATGTATATATAATTCCTAATTAGTCCCTAAAATACAAAAATAAGGTCAGCCTTTTACTAATTTGGGAGGAATGCTTATGTTTTCATGTTTTAAATAGGTTTCTAACCATAGGCGCAGATCACGAGAAGGGAGGGAGGCAATTCCCCCCCCCCCTCCCCCCTCTCCGATGAAATGCTGGGGGAGAAAGTATCGTTTCGCCCAGAAAAAAATATGAGTCCCCTTATATGAAAATTTGAATTGATGAAAATGAAATTAAAAGCAACCATTTTTAAACCTCATTCGGGTGTTTTTGCTTAAATTTTCTTCTTTTTCGTAAAATTTGCTGCTATTTCGCGCAATTTCTGTCATTTTTCGGGAAATTTGCTTCAATTTTCGTTTAATTTCCTTCAATTTCTGGACATTTTCTTCAATTTTTGAGAAGTTTCTATCAATTATCTGGAAAATGCTTTCAATTTTCGTAAAATATTCTTCATGTTCGTGAAATTTGCCTTATTTTGTGAAATTTGCTTCAATTTTCGTGTAATTTCTCTTCATTTTAGGGAAGCTTTTATGAATATTGAGAGAAAATATTGCATAGCAACAAAAGAAAATGATGTGGAAAAATTAAATAATATTTTTGCCAGAACAATCACAATCACAACTTCTTTTAGGTTTGCATACTTTTTTTTTTATTTGGGAGGGGGAAACTACTCCACTTTTTCTGACAAAATCAAGATCGCCCCTAGTCCAAACGTCTCCCATACGCCTATGGGAGAGTGTAGGAATTCCCTTCAGAAGCGCAGCCAACTGACCAAAGAGGTGAAAAAAGGGTCATTGACGAAGGACGGGCAAAAAGTCCCACATTTATGGAATTTTCACTTCGGTACTACTCAAGTTCCCACTCCCACCTCGCCCCCTCCCCTCCCTCCCCACTCCAAACACAGACATAGATCTGCACCCCTGTTTCTAACTTAATCAGGATAAAGTTGGCTCTAAAAGCAGATGCGTATAATGTTTTATTTGTCCTACTCACTGGATTGTCAAGCGACACTGCGCGGAGATAACCAGAATTGTTCATGTCGAGGTATTTATCAGTCTCTTTGCCTCTGATTCTCACGAGTGCTGGCCCAAAGCCTATTATTTCGAGATCGGCTGAAAAATAAAAAAATAAAAATTTCATTTGTGTTTGTTGTGGAAAGAAGACAGGAGAATCAAGTACAGGTAAGTAATCTCATGGTAATAGGCGCAATGGCATTTGCGTCTGTCCCGGAAAACTGAAAAAAAGTCTGCAAAAGAACAAATCCGCCTATATGGTACACTTTTCACTAACTTTGTTTTCATTCTAAAGAGATTAAAAGTACTTGAAGGATTTTTTGGAGCAAACAAAAATTATCTAAACTTGAAAGTGATCCTTTGATATCATTTCTCATGTAGGCCCAGTATAGTAGCTAGCTAAAGGAAGAGGGATGTAGCTGAAGGGGGAGAGATGTAGATAAAGGGGGAGGGATTTAGCTAAAGGGGAGGGATATACCTAAAGGGGGAGAGATGTAGCTAAAGGGGGAGATGTAGCTAAAGGGGGGGGTGTAGCTAAAGGGAGGAATGTAGCTAAAGGAAAGGGATGTAGCTAAAGGGGGAGGGGTGTAGCTAAAGGGGAGGGTGTAGCTAAAGGGAGAGAGATAAAGGAAAGGGATGTAGCTAAAGGGGAGGGATGTAGCTAAAGGGGAGGGAAGTAGCTAAAGGGGAGGGATGTAGCTAAAGGGGGAATGATGTAGCTAAAGGGAGAGGGATGTAGCTAAAGGGAAGGGATTTAGCTACAGGGGGAGGGATGTAGCTAAAGGGGAGAGGGGTGGGCAATTTTCTCCACCCAAACTCCTGACTGAAAATTTACCAAAGCTAGGAAAATTTGTGCAGATTCTAATTTCCAAAATAGAGAAACTCCGTATGTTTTATTTGGCAATTAATCCTGAGGAAAGCAATCGGTCTTATTAGCGAGTTCAGTTGTATCAGCCAGTCAGCCATCTTGAAAAGTATCACAATTTTTTTTTTTTTTTTAATTAGGTCTAGATATACCAAATTTCCTCAATATTTGCTCAATATATCAGAAATTTCGTCAAACGTTTTTATTTTTTGCTCAAAATTTCAGGAAGTTTTTCTCAAATCACCTGACTTTTCTTCAAAATATCTTACTTTTTTCTCAAAATATCTAATTTATGGAGTATTTGCTCAAAATATCTGACTTATTACTCAAAAGTTCTCAAATTTCGCTCAAAATATCAAAGCTTTTTCTCAAAATTTCTTAATATACAAAAACTTCTATCAATTAATTAATTACTATTTTCTTACTCTAAAAGGTTTTGCTCCAGAAAATCGTACTTTCAGTTGTTTTAGAATGAAGGAAATTTTATATGACAAACAAACAAAAATATTCAGCTTATTTTCGGCGCCTTTTTGTTTTTACACTTTTCCAGGCAGCCATGATGGTATCATCTGCACCTAATGTGAGAATTAGAAGAAGAAAAAAAGAAAGAAATTCCAAATGCGCCAACGAAGGTCTCTCGCAAATATGAGCAACTTGATCACATGTTGTTGTTTTTTCTTCTTCTTCTTTTCTTTCTGTGTTGCATTATGTGTATATGCAAATAAGCTAAGAAAGTTGCTATTGCAACTATCATGGTATTGTTACTTAAAGTCAATATTTATATAAATAATTATTGAAGCATTTTTTTTAAAATAACAAGGGGCTTTTATTAAGTGGTGATGGTTCGAGGTAATTTAAAACAAATAATGACAATAATAAAATGATATGTAACATACTTATCCACCTTATCTTCCTTTTTTGATCCCTATTTGTATACCTATGACTGTATGATATAGGTTGAAATCCAGCAACTAAAGCTTCTGCTAAACTTCACGGGAAAATGAATATCATCCATACAACGTGCACCATGCAAATGTTAAATGCGTTCTTAAATGAATTTTTGCTGTTTGCTAGAGATAATGAATGAAACAGAGGATGGGGAAAAAAAATCGAATTGACAAGTATAAGACGAAAACCGGCGCGACGCCACAGAGTAAAAATATGGGGGATCGAGACAATCCATGTGAATACTGCCGCTGTGATACATTTAAGTTCGAAAATGTCACTTTCCTGCTAGGAATTCCAAAAGAGGGATTTCATCACGTGACTCTAAGTCAACCAGACTCCATTTTGTAACGCAGCGGCGTCGTTGCGTTTCACGCGTCTTCTCACACGGCTCAGTCACATCACACGCACAACAAACATGCTAACCTAACAGTACCAGTTCAGCGAATTTTACTAGCAATTTTGTGTTCGCTTCCGATTTTACTTCATATTTTCCTTAAGTTTGATATTTTTACCGGGTATACGAAGATTAACTTTAACGTTAACTCCAGTTGTTTATTCGTTCTACTCAGACATGTCAGACAAAGCCTACATACCTGATATAAAGTGCATGCTTCAAATCCTAGTATAAACCGTATAGGTTGAAGCCGCCACGTCGTACAGCAGAAACCCACTTCCAACGTCGATCAGGATCAGATGGAAATCGAGAACAAATTTATTCCCCCGCACATAGTGCAACCAATGGCACAGCAAGATTCCGGCATAGTTATCTTACATTAATAATCTTATATAAATAACAACTAGCAAACGTATGTAATTCTAATTAATTGTACAGCAGACGACAGTGGTTTTCCCCACAAAATGGCGATGTAAACAAAGTCATGTGACCCCGTGACGTCAGCTAAAACACCCTTATAAGGGGAATTTAGAAAATGGTCTAAACGGTGTTTTACTGATTTTTCATTTAAATTTCTTAAACTGTTTGATAAAGTTTTGGCAAATTTTAATGCGTTATATTTTCTAGCAGTTTCAATTTATGTTCCTACGTCTTGATGACTATTTACTTTACGATGTTTATATTACTTTATGTTTTTATGTATTTCAGACTTTTAATTTGTAATTGTTTCATTTTATCAATTTGCTTTTTCTGTATTGTTGTATAACAGAGCCTCTCTCTAAACCAGCTCTTACTGCTTATTTGACCTGCCCAAAAGAGTTAAAGGAATATTTCCATGGTTTTTTGTAAAATTCCCATGGTTTTTTGTAAAATTCCCATGGTTTTTTGTAAAATTCCCATGGTTTTTTGTAAAATTATATTTAAAAGAACACACTTTTAGAGCCAATTCAGCACAAAAATCAGGTTGATATCATATTCCGTTCAGGAGATAAGGATTTTTAAAACTTTCTCAATTGCATTTTAAAGTTTTTGTACAGTATGTTGAATTCATGTTTGATGATGTCATAGAGGCAATTCCATTGCAAATGTTTATATTTTTTTTGAACGTTAAGTGGTTGTTTCTGTATGATTAAAAACAATTTTCCAAAAGTTATTAAAGTAAGGAATATTTGGCATTGTATATAATTACCTTAAATTTCATCAATTTATTTTTTAGCATGTTTTACTACTTACAAAGGATAATAGATACATAGACTTTGTGGGAGAATGTGTTGCTGTGATGTCATACTGATCCTTTTCCTATTCGTTTCTTACCATTTTTTGTGAACTTTAAGATTTGAATATCTCCTGGTAGGAATAACATATCAAAATGATTTTTGTATTAAATTGTTTCTAAAAAATTTCCTTCTATGAAAGGTTACGAAAAATCTTGGGAATATTCCTTTAAATAAACCATTAAAATAAAGTCGATTTGCATTTTAGACCACCCTTTAAATTTTGAGAAATTAACAAGGGGATTGTGACTCATAAAGAAATCAATTTGATCAAAACCCCAAAAGACAGGCCTTTCAATATTTTCCAATCAGTTGTCGGAGGTTACTTTATTGCCACTTGCTCGACGCCCTCGATATGCGGCGATTGGAACAGCAGAATGGTTGTCTGGTTATCGCTTGACTAAATCTTCACATTTTACCTGCTTCGTTCTTTATCCCATCGGAATGTCAGTTTGTCCCGAAAGGATTAGCTTAGTCTGGTCAGTTAGTGGTCAGCAGCTATGTTTCTCTTAATTGATAGAGTACAATATAAGACTAAAACGGTAAAGAGACTATTCAGAAAAATTATTCTGTAAATTATGTTAATCTGTAAATGAAGTATACTGGTATAGAAATTCTAGCAAAAAGGTTCTTAAAGCGGTAGGCCTAACTGGCCAATTAGGCCTAACTGGCCTATTAGGCCTAACTAGCCTACTGGGCCTAACTGGCCTATTAAGCCTAACTGGCCTATTAGGCCTAACTGGCCTATTAGGCCTAACTGGCCTAAAAGTGAGAGCTGTAATCAGCATATGTTGCAGTTAAGTATACAAAACTACCAAACTGTAATGAAAATTGGGGAATGTTTACCAAAATAAGAATTTCATCTAGTATAGCAAACAAGTCTCTAGAAAATGCTGGACTTATACGCATATGTATCCTATTTCTACTGAATTGCTTGACTGTGGTCTGACCTACCTTGTAACACAAGCACAGACAGACAGAAGAAAAGGTTTCGATTAATTTTCGGTTTTTGTTTAGAGAAAACATTCAATTCTGAGCAGAAAATTCGAAATTATGTTTAAAGCTGGTCTAGTTTTTGAGTCATGGTTGAAAGTTTGAAGAATTTTCACCAAAGATGAACTGATAAATAATGTTTGTGATATGATAAGTTGCATACAATGTTCATGTGACTCTTATTTCAATCAGCATCATGCAGAGACAAAGAAGCGGGGAACAGGGTGAAAGGTGCCCCAGAGTACCGGGGCTTCACCTTCCCAGTTGCATGCTTTCTGCCCGGTTGGGAGGTGAAATTGGTATATTTTTGTAAAATTTCCAAAAAACTGGCCAAAATTTTCGGGGAAAACCCCAAAATGTTCCGAAAATAAAATAAATCTCTCGGAAATCGAAGGGTGTTTCCCAATTAACTTCTGATGGAAGCTTATTTTACCAGTGCAATTTTTGCACACTTGTCACACGGACATTTTGGGCGATTTTTCTTCCCCAACCCCAAGAGGTAACCGTTCCTACGCCCATGTCTGCATGGCAAATATGGCTTTCTTTAAAATGTTTGACAGAATCATCTTACAGTCTTAAGTAGTCGTAAAAGTTTCCTCCCTGACTTATGTTTTAAAGGAATGTAAACAGTATAATAAATTTTCCCTTTTACTTTCTACCAAATAAAGCATACATTTTGGTAAAACAAATCTTTAAATTTTACAAATAGCATTAAACCTTTTCGAGTATTCAAGTTCTTAGATGATCAAAGAAGCAATGTTCGAGGGTTTCTCATGACAATTACTTTTATTTATTTATTCATTTATTTTTACTTATTTCAACATAAAATAAAGAAATGATAAGGAGATTGTAAAAGGAACGATACTGTCAAATACAAATTGAATAATCAAGTTGATGAAAAAAACTAATTCTTAGAAAGTGTTAATACCTTAATATACAAAAATGATAAACGTTAAAGAATCAATTCCAATAGCTATAAAAACAGAAACAGATAACACCTAAAAAGAAATTGCAAATATGCCTTGCGAAATAAATATGTTTAAAGTCTTTTTGTCAGAATTACAATCTCTTTCAAGCAATTATGGTATATGATGATCAAAACGATTTATAGGAAAGTAGAAAGGTATGCTTGTTGACACGTCGCAAATTTGTGTATTAGCAAAATACTGGTATTCAATCAGTCAGTGCATTTTGACGCAAGCCATCATCTTGATATTTACTGGATTATTTAAATGAGCACATATCCATAAATTATTATAATTTTCATCTGTTTGTGCTGTGAAAAAATTATTAGATTTATATTTTGTACACTCACGAGATTTGTCAGATCCCTTCAAAAAAGTTAAATTTCAGGGACCACTTTGAATTCTAATCGCATTTTATATAAAGTCTTGTTTTGATCTCATCGATTGTTCGATCTCGTTTACACCTGTCACCTGGTCACGGGCGTATATGGCCCTAGATCCTTTTGATGTAACATTGTTTTACCAGGATAATATTTTCGTATTTTTGCCCTATTTTCGTCAAACTGTTAACTTCAAAAACGAGTGGAACCGAATCAGTCAATTTTGTTGATGATCGGTTACGATTTCTTGGTCGCGTTCGCTGCCCTCTGTCAGTCGGTATACACTCTAAAAATAGAATGGTCAGATTTGACCATTACTTGGTCAGCTGTGCACCGAACCAATGCTGGTCAAATTTTAACGATCATAACGTGGTCAAAATTAACCATAATATGATAATTATGGACAAATTTGACCATATTGTGGTCAAATTTGTTGTTTAATTTGACCAAACTTGGTTCGGTGCAGAGTTGACCATGTTGTGGTCAAAATTTGACCATACTTTTTTTAGAGTGTAGCCTATCTATTTTACCCGAATTTACGGTTACCTGGTTACAGAGAAAATAGGGGGGAAACATAAACATTTCCATCAGGATTATTTTGTAATCAACGTTTGACCCGAAGTTTTGGCGATCAAAGAAGCAAAATCAATTTACAGATATTTGAAATTGTCATGCTAAAGTATACCTGTATACATGTATAGTTGACAAAGCATGATTCATATATTTTTGTGATATGATGAATCAAAGAAAAAAATATCAATTCTCTTACTCGGAGAACTCGGGAAAAATCAATATGTTTAGTTTCTGAGTTATAGTTGACAAAACTTAGAGGACGTTTAAAGGTATGGCAGAATGATGTATAATTGGCTTATTGGGAAGACTGCAGCTCAAAATCGGTATGTAATTTTTATTACAAATTTCAGTAATTGAAACTGATGAAAACTTTTGAATGAATATGATTTACAGCTGCTTTAGATTGAAAAAGCCTCAGTAGAATTTGCTCTTCTTCAAAAAATCGTGAATTTGCACAAGGTCTGATGTCGGCAGTGGTCAGATATCCCCAAATTTTGTTTATGAATTTTATTTCTATTTTTCATGGTCTTCTATCAAATCAAAGCAAAACTTATACCCAAATATCATAAGGTTCAATGTTCTTAAAGTTCGGTGGGTATGCAACCCACAGACTATATTTCTATATCTATATTTCTATACTGGTTAGAAGAGTATCAAAATCTGCACAGGTGAGTTTAATCTGCACAGGTGAGTAATCTGCACAGGTGAGTATAATCTGCACAGGTGAGTATTTCAATTTTGAAAATGGCACTTTCAGTTTTTGAGTTATCATGCTTATGGCTGATCAAAGTTTGATTAATATTTACTTTGTACTACATTTATGCTGTATGACTGGGTAAACAGCTCTAAATGTGTAATTCTTTCAATATTTCCACTAAATTTTAGTCACTGACATCGATGGGAAAGTCTGTTCCTGCTAGAATTTGATCGAGAGTATGGTAATTTATAGTCAAAACAATTTGCCACAACTTCAAAGAATTATGATAGACAAACACAAACTTACACGTTGGGGCCTAAGATTTCAAACGCTGTAAAAGTAAAAATGGTCAATTCTTAACCGATTTTTATTATATGTTTTGCTATTTCCCTGGTTTTTGAATAATTTTAAAGAAATTGAACTAATGTTACCTCCATATACGTCCATTTTTCATTCACCAAAATCATTCATATTCCCATCAAAATCGATTAAAAAATGTACTTGATTGTTTTGAATTTGCAGATTTATTATATGCAAATTTGTATTTATTAACGAGCAGGCCACTATATTTTCTTATGGAAATCATTGTTTTTTTTATCTTGCTTCTACCAACTTGAAGGGAAGTAGTTTAACTGAACAAAATATTTTGGATCTAAGCCATACTCCGCGACTTGTCAGAATTTACTGAGCTGAGGAAAGTTTTTTATATTTTTTCCATGAAAAGGTGGAAATTAAATTTTGAGATCCTATGTGGTTTCGAACAGTGGGCCATCATTCATGTCATTATAAGTTGTGCGGATACTTTAACAGCTGGTGATCCTGACACAACTATATTAATTAACAGTAATAAAATGTGAAAATCCATTTTTGAAGAAAGAGGTTCATTAAAAAACAATATTTAACTGTCACTCTTTTCCGTCACTTTAAATTGGGCATATAAAACATAATGTTTGTCAGGGTGCCAGTTAGCAGTTATAGCCACTCTTCCAAAAATAAAGTTATCAATTTATTAGACCCCAGTTGTTGTACGTTGACATCAAAAGTGGCGGCTGGACCCCACGTCATATAAGAGTAAAAAGCAATAAGCTTGAAGGAAAATGGTATTATGTGTGTTCTACTGTTCTATGTCACATGCAGTGGCGTAGTATTTTAATCCATCGGTTCAGATTTGAATCCATCGATTCAGATTAGTTCCGTCGGTTCAACAAGCTTTGACTTCCAGGTGCTTATCATGTTTTTAGATTTCAAAAGGGCATCTTTCTCAGAAAAAGGCTCTTCGGTAATAATATATTAAACATTTGTGCGATTTTGTATTTAAGTACATGAATTAAGACAGAGAGAGAGAGAGAGAAGGGGGAGAGAGGGGGTGAGTGTCTGAATGCAAGTAATACAGAACAGGCTCATTTGAAAAGTTTGACAACATTTACACAAGTGTGTAGTAATTTATTAAAAACCTTTCTTTAAGACAACCCATGTTTTTCAAAGAGTGACGATAAACCTAACCATGTACAAACGTAAACAATCAAACATATTTCCACATTATGCGTTTTCATGTTTTTGTGTTTTGTATATGGTGTATTATAGCTCTCTTTGGCATGAATTTTGACTTGTATAATAAACCTTCTTACTATGCAGCTATGCGTTGTGATATACTTTTTTCCTTAAAATGTCAATTTTGCGAGTTTCCGGGGGCTTCGCCCTTCGTCCCCTGCCGGGGCTTCGCCCTGGACCCCACCAGGACCACACCTGGACCCCACGCCGACAAGTCGAGCGCTTTGCGCTGGAAGTGACACCTTCAATGTCACCTACTACACTAATAAATATCGTGTCGGTGCAATTCAATCCCCTTCCCCCTCCCCCTCCTCCAATATGAAAATCATGCCAAAGTTGTCACACGAAAATGTAAACTGGTGATTGAAATGTGGAACAAGGGAGTTGAAAATTGTTGGCGGTGGCTTGCATAGGCAACCGGACGGGAAAAGGGAATAATTATTTTAACAGTTTTCCGAAAGGGTAAGAAACGTAAAAACCGATAGATTACCAATTTTCGTTCCAAAATTCAATAAACATCGACAAAATTTTCGCCAAGATTAAATCAATCGTATCCGGGTAAAACAATTTCCCCCTCCCCTCCCCCCCCTCCAGTTCCCTTTTTCCCTTCTCCTCTCAAAGATTTTAGGCACGTGCGCTTATAGTATGTATAGTTTAATTTGAAACATGTAGTAATTTTACTCACAAAATGAGTCTGAAAAACAATAAAGAAACTTACAGTACTTAGAGCAAAATACACTCGACGTCACTCTGGTTTCTCTGACTTCTAAATAACGACCTTGTTCTGACAGGAGCCTGCAAGTAGTGGTGGTTCCTATGTCTCTTCGCTTCCGCTGATGTCCATCACTGTCACCACTTTCTAAACCAGGTTCCGCAATTAGTCTACATGGATGGATCCTTGAAAATTCAGTTAAATTGAAATTTCCTTCCGTATTATCGGAAGTTATCATTGTATCCGTGATAAATTCTACAGTTGTTGCCACTTCAGTTTGGATTTCATAGTCATCTGTACCTGATATGAAATCATTCACAGTGTTCAGATCGAAAACGGGATATCCCAAGTTATCAGTGTTCGATAGGTTTCTATATTGCTCTGAATTTGTCGGTGAAATTAAAACGGGAGCGCAAGCAGCTTGTGTTAAAAGAAGATACAAAATTAGGCCTACATGTGACGACCTTACTGTTAGGAACGTACGTCGAATTCTGGTAGATAATGTATGAACTAGACCGCATTCTGAAAAACCACTCCACTTCCAGTAGCAACTTCCTGGAAAAGTGTGCCCCATATCTGTGATTTTTACCGCTGAATCCATCTCTCTACTGACAGGTTGAAAAACCTTTAACAACAGGTGCTTAAATAAACGCAGAATCAATTCAGTCAAGTTAACTGCACCGTGAATATTGAGCTATTCAAAATCGCTGGCCCCTATATATTAAACAGCAATAAGATGAATTAGCTGCTTTTTCAATAGCCTTTTATCTGAAATAGTGACCAGGGACACCTCCGAAGTCGCTGTGATTTAATCCTCGAAACTTAACATTTTTATATGCAAGAAGATAAAATGATTTATAAAAAGAATCAAACGATAATCGTAGACGGAATACATATAAAGCGTAGGAGTGGCCACTTGTACCAATAGAAAATCACCAATTTGTAAGACCAACGATCGCCCACTATATTACGGCGTCGTATAATATGACGAACAATGCGGGGAAGCGGGGAAGTCAACACAGAGTGTGGTCGTCGGTATTCACTTTTTATATTTTCCGCCAATTGAAGGTACCAAACAATTTACAAAAAAAACCGGGGCACAAAAACACCCGCAGGAAAAAAAGGAAATCCATATAAAGAACTTTTCAGTCCAACGCTTCTCGTCATTCACTCATGCATATCGGCACACTAGCGGTCTCTGTCATGATATTTATAGATATAACAAGTCTGTAGACCATTAAAAATATCGACAATTTTCTCTGACTTGGACACAGTTTGTTGCGCAAGTCTTTATCTGATGACACATCCAGAAAATTCCATGTGAGTAACCCCCTCCAGATTTAAAGCAAAAATAGTTTTGCGGTTTATCGAAAAATGTTTTAAATTTATATAAGAATGTAGATACAAATCCTGTTCAATTAACGTTTAAGTGGGAAATATAGTCCTTATAAATACACATTCCAAAGTGCTTTTCAAAATAAATTAGATAGACCCGGCTGCCACCAGACAGCCACATTTATTGATGGGTGGGGGATACTTAGGAAGGGGCCGCCAGGGAATACCTCGGTCAGTCGGTTGGGAATTAGTATAATTGAACGGAATTTGGTTTACTAAGGCCAGTTGTCGTCTCTAACGTACGAGGTAAACGAAATTCAAATCCTGTGTTTTGATTGGTCGAAACACAATGGTACAGTGTGCACTTACATCGATAGGCCAATCAGTATCGTTTTGGAATAAATTGCACGCCGCCACATTTTAATCACGATAGATGGCCTTTAAATGTGAACCGTAGTCTCATAGGGTCACGCTCATCAGCTTATTTTATGACGTAGCTAGAAACAAACATCAACTCAAAATCAATCATGTATATACAGTACATGATAAACAAGGCAGCTGTTCAAAAGCTTCCAAGCTTTATTCTTATGACATCCTCCTTTGTCCATCTTGGCATCCAAGTTATAATTCCACACGATTAATTGAGCACAATTTCCATTTTAATGATAAATTGTAACCTCTTGACCACTGTCTCACTGTCTCACTATTCAGACCAGCAAGGCTGAGCCTGAGGTAGCCAGTATCCCTGATTCAGAAACTATTTTCACTGCACCGCTACAGAAATTGACGCAGCAGGCATGCAGGTGTTGAAATAGTAAGATAGGAAATCACGGACGGCAAGTCCATTGTCCCATAGCACGTGAAATTGGAATGTTCCATGATTCAACTTTCGTTTTTTCAATGTAATTGTTATATTAATTATGCAACTCGACCATGTACCTTTTATACCTTCCAAAATCGGGACCTTTTATTTTATTCGGAAGGGATAATACGACAATTTCGAGCCCTCCCATGAAGATATAACCCTACCATGGCCGTATCGGGCTAACTTATTTAGGCAGTTGGGAGGGGATGCGGTGACCTTTTGTCCGACTTGAAAACCTATTACGAAGAAAACTGGCAATGAATTTGTAAAGAGGTGAATATACATTTAATTTTGAGCAGTGACTTATCCAAAATGTTTGGATTGGGAGAGGGAGGGGGGGGGGGGGGGGGTGGGGCAGTATATTCAAAGATGAAAAAATTGGTGCACTCAAAATGCTCTCAATAATGTATGTGGCGCCAAAGGCAGCACTGAGCATGTATAGCGTATGCGTCAGTGGGTAACATCGTAGGATCCCCCGGCGGAGCCCATACGCTATACAAATTGTTTTTGCCTTTGATGGCCTAAAATTAAACTAAACGTTCAAAAATTCAATCAACGAAGAGAAGAAAATTCTAACGATACTCAGATTTGGGTCAACATTTCTAAACATGCAGACAGGAAGAAAAAGAAAAATTCCTCTGAAAATTGAGAAAATTTGGGCAAAATCGTGGGGTCATGAGAGGTGCGGTGCTGGTATGAGTGCAAAGGGAGAAGTCCCCGGATACGCTGACGATTTCTTGTTTCCTCTGTTTTTATGCCTCACAATGGCTGAAAATCAAGACACGGAAGAGGCAAAAATTTAATCCATGAAAAGAAGAAAAATCTAATATTGTAATTAACTAAGATAAGGATTTGGGTTACCATTTCAACACAGGAAGAGAACAAATTGCCCCTGTAAATTGAGAAAGTTCGGATAAAAGATAATTAGACATATTCCTGCATTCGGATCAAAAACAATGGAAAGCAAATGAAAATGTTACCTGCATACTGTGCTGGTCAGCTGTTTGTTTTCGTCAATGTTTGTACCATAATTTAATGTAAATCCATCCAACTGTCAAAAGTAATTTGCAAGAAAAAGATAATTTTATTCGGTCAAAATACTATTTTCCCTCTTGAACATGTTGGACCCGTATACGCAAATGATGGATTTGGAGAGGGTAGGGTAGTGTAGGGGACAAAGTCACAAAATAAAATTTGCCTGCAGAAAGTGGGGGCAAAATATTAATTTCACAACAAGATACAAAAATTCAAAATAACTGAATGTATAACAAATTTAAACAAATATGGGAAAAGTGCATGGGAAGAAAACGCCTGCACCCCCAATCTCGCAATTTAAAGGCCATCTATCGTGATTAAAATGTGGCGGCGTACAATTAATTCCAAAACGATACTGATTGTCATATCAAAGTAAGTGCACGCTGTACCATTGTGTTTCGACCAATCAAAACACAGGATTTGAATTTCATTTACCTCACACCCCGCCTCATACGTTAAAGGCGACAACTGGCTTTACAATGTGTGGGAGAGGTTTCGCTCATAATTTTATATACGTTTCTACATGTCATCCTGTTGGCCTACCGAGAATCATCATCATCTCGATTGGGTGGACATGATTTTTATATATAGCCGTTTCGGGCATGATTCCTATAACAGGCCTCCCACCAAAGTAAAGAAAAAATAGAGGAGTTTTTAGGGTTATGACGGGGGAATATAGGAAGTTTTAAAGCTACATGGAATTTTATGTCTCTGTTATAATATAAGCAAATTTCTCCACATGCTTTGCACGTGTGGCAAGAGATGATGGGCCACATAAATATTAAAGAACATCTTTCCAGGTGTCATCTTTCCAGGTGTCATCTTTTCAGGTGTCATCTTTCCAGGTGTCATCTTTCCAGGTGTCATCTTTCCAGGTGTCATCTTTCCAGGTGTCATCTTTCCAGGTGTCATCTTTCCAGGTGTCATATTTCCAGGTGTCATCTTTCCAGGTGTCATCTTTTCAGGTGTCATCTTTCCAGGTGTCATCTTTCCATGTGTCATCTTTCCAGGTGTATGAAAAGCGCTATTTTCCCAATCTTTGTTACACTGCAGCTAAATTTGGACAGCTGCTATCTGTATCATACATCTACATTTTGTTGTCAAAGTTATCTTTTGTTATCATGCACTCTTAGATAAAAGGGTTCTAGCTTGTTCTCTATTCATTGTATGTGGAACCTTCTCTACTCATAGATCTTTGTTTTCTAAGAGTGTACAAAATATTATTTGATATACATATATATAACAGTATAAAATAACAACTGCAAAGACTTTAACTCAACAGAGTCGATCTATTAACAATAGAATATGTCTAATTCTAATTTTCTGTTTCCAGCCAAAAACCACACGTTTCCAAATGCATTATGTGCCATGAAGTGTACACTAGATGTTTGACAATATTAGTGAGCAGTGCAGCATGGTAGGCCTATCCTTAAAGAGGGCATGACATGGTCATCGATTTTGGCTAAAAACTTAAAATAATAACTTCTAGTAATATAAAATCACATAATTATAATACCAATTCCCGAAAAATAGTAAAATTGGTGCAAATATCGAGAGAAATATGCAGCAAAATCGCACGCTTCGTAGCTAACGATGAAAATGCTTGTCACGTGACAAATAAGCCTGTGACGTAACTTCAGGCGTAAGGCAGAGCTGGCTAGCCACTGGAGACACATAAACACTGTACTTTCTTGCGATAATGGCGACGGACAAAAGGCGTTCTTCCTGTTCTTCGTCTGATAGCGAAATAGATCTTGTATTATAATGTTCTTCCTCAAGTTTTGATGAAGGAGAATGGAATGATTCTGATGAAAATGAAGAGGTAGAAGGTGAAATTTTCGGCCTTGCCCCGTACCAATTTGAGCCGGAAGGCGATGCACAGGAGGCTGAAGAATTCGACCATGTTCGCATCGAGAGACTCCAACAAATTGTTAATAACCTACATGGTGAGATACTTTTTTGATTATGCGTGTTTTGAGATGGGTGAAATTTCTCAATTCTTTTGGCAAAGATTAATCCCCCTCCGCAATGAAAATTGAAACCCTGGGTTAGGTCAAGAGACAGTGAAGCCTCGTATAGTAGTTTTATGAGAATTACTTTTGAGAAAAAGTTTTTGTTTGGTAGGCGTAGGCTAGGCCTAATAGTAATACGTAGTAGTAGTGGTGGCACTAGTACTAAATGCTAGTCCGAGATTTCTCTGAAAGTGAGTTAGGCATCCATTTTGCACACCATCAAAGCTAGAGGAATCTCGAGCTAGTACTAGTAGGCCTAGTACTTGGCCTGGTTATTATACACATCCTCAGTACTGTTGTTATTGGGATTGCGTTGAGGGTTGTCATGTACTATTAGGTGCAATTCTTATGTTTTTAAAAATTCACACGTAGAAAATTGATGAATGAAAAATAACTAAGATAATTAACGTACTAGTAGTACCGTCGGACTAATCCAGCCGTGTTATTATGGCTGCCGTTGGTGATGGCTGGCTGTCCAAGGGTACTACAAAATCCTCTACCCTCCTCAGCTCCTGTGCTGTTTTCAGCAAAGTGTAAAAGTATAGGAAGATCTCAGTTTTAAGATCTTTATGAAAATGAAACCATTTTACCTTTTTCTCGCCTACAATGACCAGAATCGATGTTTGAAGCCCATCCATGTCTTCAAAAACTGTTTTTAAAGTGATTTTAGTTACTTTTTTTCAAGTATTTTACACTACTTTTCATTCCGTAAAAATTGTCTGATGAGCTCTCCAAAGTATGGTCAAAATTCAAAACACTACCATTGGGGCTATAAGATTTTAGCGGGGGTGATATGTTTGAGATTATTTGAGGATAAAATTAAGATAATACATATAATGTAGTACAATTAAATAAGCTAAACATTTCTTGATGTTTTATTTATCTGTTTTTGCAGTTTTTTTAATTTATTTTTATACTAATACGATTTAATTAAAAATGATGTATAGTGACAGTTTAAGATCTTTCCCATTTTTTAAAATTTACCTTAAGTGGGTATTAATTACAAAGCATCTTAAAATTTTCCATCCAAGCATTGTTTCATATAACCCTTTCTTGATTAAGGTCATGGCTTTTTATTGTGTCATTTCTTGGGAGGTACAGCTCCTTGAAAGGTCAAATTTTCTTTTCTCTTTCAATGTTTGTTTGAGAGGGCAGATCCTGAAGCCCAGCATTCATTAAAAAAAGGCATGTTGTACTTTACCATACCATACAAAGGAATATATCATTTATTTCAGAGACATGAAAAATTATCATTTTATACAGTACCTAAAAACCACATATATAGGTCAATTTCCTTTGCATTGTTGGCAAAGATACCATGGGGATGAACATGAAGGTTCATACTGATGAAAAGAAAAATGTTCTATCGTCAAATTTGCTGACGATACAGCTCTGATTGGGCTTGTCACAAATGACGATGACTCACATTACCAAAGTGAAATCAGCAATTTTGTAAGCTATTGTGACCAAAACTTCCTTATCCTGAATGTCAGCAAAACAAAAGAGATGGTTATTGATTTTAGACAGCATTGTAATCCTCCTGACCCAATTACAATTGCTGACTCTGAGGTTGAACGTGTGCAATCTTACAAGTATTTAGGTGTAGTAATCAACAATAAACTCACTTGGTCAGACAATACAGATGCCATAATGTCAAAACTCAACTCGCCTATATTGCCTAAGAAAACTAAAATCTTTCCACGTCGACAGTAACATTTTACAACTTTTTATCGTTCCGTTTTACATCTGTTTTTAGATATTGCATCGTTTGCTGGGGTGGTTGTGCCTCCAAGCATGACACCTATAGAATCAATTCTGTCATCAGAAGATGATCGACTTTTCAATGAAAGCAATTTACCAAATATAGACTCATTCTACCACTCCAGTCTCGATCGCAAACTTTAGTCCCTCCTCGCGGACACCAACCATCCATTACACAATGAATTTATGAATAGGTTGATTGCCAGGAGTGGTAGAATGAGGCTTCCAGCTATCGCCACAAATCGTTTTAGAAATTCCTTTGTGCCAAAAGCCATTTCCTTTCATAATGCCAACCACTCCAGATAGTCCATGTGCAATATTTCATATGCAATTTTCTATTTTAGTATTTTCATCATTGTGTATATTTACTTTTTATCTTTTAAATGTTTTCAGCTTTTACTCATTTCATTTTATGTATCATGATTGTATCTTGCGAGCTGAAATTGCCCAGTTTCTGGTGCTTAATAAAGTTGATTGTATTGTATTGTATTGTACCTAAAAACCACATATATAGGTCAATTTCCTTTGCATTGTTGGCAAAGATACCATGGGGATGAACATGAAGGTTCATACTGATGAAAAGAAAAATGGGATTCATTCAAGAAGTTATTTCATTGTTCTTTTGTTAATGCTTATTTTCTTTTTGTATCTCCTCAGATGATACTGCATATCGGCAACTGGTAAGATGGTGCAGGGACTATCTTGGCAAACACAATTGTGTAATTCTACCATCATGTGCTGTGCTAAAAATCAGAACTACATTTTTATCTGAAGGACATGTTGGGTTTAAATACCCTGACTGTTATTTTCGAGACTGACTCCTGTGCAGTGTGATTTAGTATTTCTTGGAAGTGCATCCTTAAAAATACTTGTTTTATTTGAAGATGTAAAAAGTTTTGTTTTTTTCGTGCTTGCCTGGCGAAGTTTGCCCCCAAAAGTATTTACTTTGAAGTTTCAGGTGCTAGTGTTGTAACATTAGAACAGTAATATTGTTCAGATAATTACACTACAATGAATCGAAAAGCACCAAATTAGTTTAATTTTTAATATTTGTTGAAAAGCTCTTGCATGTTTTATTATGTGATGCTATTACTGTTAAACCTCTGCCATATCAATCAGTGTATACCCCAAATTACCATGCTAACTGGTTTAACCTTTCGATATACAACCTAACCTTATTGAAATGAAATAAATGAACCAATAATCTCCTCTCCAAATGTTCACCACATTGTATTTTTTGATATACTTTCTGCAGGGCTTAAAATACATTTTGTCATTTTAAAAGTTCCTTTTGTTTTATGTTTGTTTTTGCTTTACTATAATTTTGAGTAGAAATGTAGGTTCAATGCAAATTCTCCATCAATGGCAGAGGTCAGTGCAGAAGATACTGGGTTTGAATATTCCAATTTCCAAATGGTACTGTTGTATTGCCATTGTCCTTGAGCAGCTTTTGAGCAGTTCACTCAGCTGTATATTGGTTTCAGCTTGTAAGGATTCAACCAGCTAAACATATTGCTGAGGTTAGGTCATGAGATAATGATTAAGCCCTGGATTGAGGCAGTGGCGTAGCGAGGCAGTGGCGTAGCGAGGCAGTGGCATGGCGAGGCAGCGGCGTGGCGGGGCAGTGGCGTGGCGGGGCAGTGGCGTGGCGTGGCGGGGCAGTGGCGTGGCGGGGCAGTGGCGTGGCAGGGCAGTGGCGTAGCCGGGCAGTGGCATGGCAGGGCAGTGGCGTAGCGGGGCAGTGGCGTGGCGAGGCAGTGGCAATGAACAATTACACTAATTCTGCCATTTCATTTGAGTGGCAACAAGGGGGCAGGGCTCTAAAAGGGGGACGGCCTCTGAAAGGGGGAAGGGTCTCTGCAAGGGGCAGGGCCTCTAAAGGAACAGGGTCTCTAAAGGGGACAGGGCCTTTGAAAGGGGAAAGGGCCTCTGAAAGGGGTAGGGCCTCTGAAAGGGGAAGGGCCTCTGAAAGGGGGTAGGGCCTCTGAAAGGGGGTAGGGCCTCTGAAAGGGGACAGGGCTACTAAAAGGGGGAAGGGCCTCTGAAAGGGGGCAGGGCCTCTGAATGGGGGCAGGGGGTGCAAGCCCTCTTCCCGGCTACGTCCCTGGAATGAGGGCAAATCTTTGGTTCCAAATCATTCCTTGGATTTTGTTTTCGACTACAGTAACTAAACTTTAGTCGAGGATAAGGGCAACCCCTAAATCGACTTTATGGCAATTTTAACTCCTGGGTTCAGTCCAAGAGTACATGGGTAATCTTGAAATGTCTTGCTTTATTTAAGTTTGTGTTGTCCTCAAACAAAATCAGGCTTGTACACCTTTGATCCCTCCAAAGGAATTCAATAATTGTACAAAACCATCAAGCCGGTGTGAGTTGGCTTATCCAGGCCTGAGGTGCGACTTGATTCCATCATCCTCCCTGCATTCATATGTGCTTATTACCTTTGACAAATACTGTATAAAGGAAAAGAACATTGGTGACATGCCCTTCAAGGAAATATATATTTTACACAGCAAATGAAGTTCATCAACTTGGAAGAACATTTCAGACAAAATTACTGATCAGTTGTCATATTGTATTTGTTTGTACACAACCCTCCCTTACGGAACTCCCAAGACTCCTATATGAAGCATAGACGCTAAGCTATAGCCTGCATAGCAGATGCCAGTCTCCTGCGACCGGGGACGGAAGTGAATGAACACCGGGTTATTACCCTACTCTTTTCGAGAAGTGTTCAGAGAAGCAAGTAGGGTGTGACTGTCCTACCATCGGGACCGACGGCCCTAACGTCCTCTCCGAAGGAGGGCGAGCACCATACAACCATTGCCACTTTTTCAACAGCTGAATGAGGAGCAGGAGCTGCAAATGATGTACTTGTGCTTTGATGATCGGCGTATCTGTCTGCATAGCTGTGGAAAAACTGGTCAGACTTGTCCAAAGCTTGAAGCGGGAAGCTCCAGCATCTTAGTCGTGTGCTCTACCAACTGAGCTACCTGACTTCTAATTGTTGTTATGCAAATCTCAAAATTAATATGAACAAAACACTATTTATCTTAGTAATCTCACCACATCCTCACTACTTTAAGAAATATATAAACAAGTATTTTAATTGTTATGCTAATTTAAATTAACACAGAACTCACAATACTAATCTACAAGGTCTAATGCCTTAAATACCTGCCCCGGCAAGATTTGTGAATGTACATGTAGAGTATTTATTACTAAGTAATGAGCAAAGGTCTAACATGCAAATAACCTGCTTAATATACCAACACCACACCGGCCCTAACGCAAGAGGTATCAGAGATACATATGCATATAGGCTAATAAGTATGCTTACCCCTCCCTTCCCCCTTCATCATGCTAATCTGTACATTACCAACTTCATCTAACCTTGAGGAAAGTTACGTGAATGTAAACATTTTTAACTGGCTTACTGTATGTTGTGATCTCGGATTCAACATTTCACAAGAAAGTCTATTGTTATGCAAATAATTCAATTAAATGTGCACATACCTCACCATTAAGTGTGAACAATGCTCTTCACACATATATATATATATATATATATCATTTGTGTTAGCAAAATCCCACACCCAACCCACCTTAATTTAAGAGATATCATAGACACAAATGTTCATTGATATGTAAATAAGCTAATTAGTATACATACACAACCCCCAAGCATGCTCCTCTGAACAGTACTAATGTCTTTTACCCATGTGCCAAGTTACATAAATGTACACTATTCTTAACTTATGTTATGAGCTCAATTAAAACATTTGTAGATGCCGATGATGACCACGACATGAAAAACTTTTCAACTTTGACACAACTTTTCAATTTTGACACAACTTTTAAACTTTTTCTGAGCTACGCACTCTTGCGATATACAGTTCCACTGAGAATATTCAACAGCTAAATATGAAACTAAAATGAGACTTTTGCCATAGTTCGATCAATAAATATAGTTGGAACATGGTCCACCACTATTTCTAGTATGCAAATAACACAATCTGAGTTCCTCAGGTCTTCTAAACCTTGTCATTTGCCGCTGCAGGGCTTCTTGGCGTGAGGGTTTCTGCACAGTGCTTGTCAAAGGTAGGTAGTGGTGGTAAAGATAACGTGCTTGTCTGCTGCTTCAAGGACTTATCTCCTGTCCCAACGACGTTGGTTACTTCACTGAGAAGCTCATCTACAGATGCTGTAAATAAATAAAAGTACCTTTATGATCAATAAATGGAAAAAGACAAATATGATCTACAGGCAAAGTCAAAGGTAATTTAGGAGGTTACATTGAATAAGTTGAAGCAGCATTGACACTACGGTTAAAAATTGGGGGGAAATTTCCCCCTTGTGTAATTTTGGGGAATTTGAAAAAGGGGGATTTCTTTTTGGAGATATACCAATAAAGGCCTAAGGATACCATCGGAAATGCCAAACTATGGCTGTAAAATGCCAAAATCTCAGGAATCAGTAGACAAATTTGCATGCAAATTTTGTGATGTATTACAAGGCGACCTTGGTATATATTTTCTTATGTAAATAACTTCCCAGTTATACATCATAAATTTAGCATAAATTAGATATTGATTAAACATTAATCAAGTCAAAAGCTAACAGTGCTAATTTCAAAATCCACAACAGATCTTATCAGATTTTAATGCTTTTTCAGACAACCACAAAAAAAAGATTTTACTAAGCTCTCCCTACACCACAAAAAACGCAAATAATAAATTCACTAAATTAATATGAGCTTACTGTAAGTAGGTTCCACCAATCAACAGAAATGCCGGGTCGACTAACGTCAGGTCCACTGGTTGGAGTAGCATAACAAGTTAGGTTAGCAGTAGCACTTGCCATGGCTGACGTTGAACTTGAGGGTACATCTTTAACTTAAGACTAATTCAGTAATTGTTTCCTTCTTGATAGTAAGAAACTTTCCCGGATTGATGCTCCTAATTTCTTTGCCAGAAACACTCCCCAAGCCGAACTGTTGCCGAAGCCTTGCAGCGGATTCAAAACAATCTTCAGTGAAGTGATCGCTACAAATTACACTGTGTTGTGTAGGCCCTAGGCTTAGGCCTAGCCTAGGCCTTTTTAAGTTCTAAAATCTGCACGGGTATCTGGTATTGTTTACAAATGCTATTGCTATCCACACTTTTTTCGTCCATTGGAAATTTATGGATGCTAATTCCTTTCCGAGAAACATTAATACACCCGCCTACAATATATCGGTAGGCCCTACGGCATTTTCGAGAAAAATCTCGAAGAAATCGTGTTGTTTTTGATCAAAGATTCAGTCTGGACTTGGCGTTAGCGTAGGTTTTACACTGACTAAAGCAAGGCGATAGTATGGGTCATGTGACATGTCTGCCTGAAGTTTCGTCATTCGGTCACGTGACCTCTAGACCTATTTTTCAAAATCAATTTTAAGGAGGGAATTTTAAACGTCGATTTTACGCTTTCGAGATCTCTTGTCACACACAAAAATGTTCATTTCGAGAAGTAATATACCTAAGCTTACCAAAGAGAGCAATTTGTTTGACCATGTCATGTCCTCTTTAAGCTACAACTTACTTAAACATCTTTTTACTATAGCATGCATATTAATTCCATTTGGCTTATAGGGATCTAATGATTCTTGGTGTCCTCAGCAAGATTTTTTACATAAGGACAAAGCTTATTAAAGGATTTTTGTTTTAAAGTCACCGTCTAATAATGAAATGATCAATTCTGACATTTCTCCTTTGACTGCAAAATATGACTAAAAAGCTCGAAAAGACCCGCGTGTAACTGTGACATCATGGCGTCCAATTACACGCGGAACAATGCATTAGGCTGTAATAGCTCAGACAGTAGCAAATATAGAAATGACCATTAAGGTGGGCCATGGTCACATGGTAAAGCTTCAAAATAATTAATTCCCAAAGCTATTTTAATCTGTTTAATCTCGCCATATTCGTGTTAGTGTCCCTGTTGCACGCGGATTATGTTGCATTATAAAATAATAAAAAATGTTGCAAGAAAGTTTGTACCTACTAATAAACATTTGAAAAATGGAAACAAAGTATAATTAATAAATTATCTATGATAAATAACAAGGATAATGATCAAATCTTAAATTTATAACATATAATAGGTGTGTCATAAAGTGTCACACTTTGGATCCCTATTTGATGGAACTATGCTAAAACTTTATAATAAAACAAAACTCTAGGAACTTTTATCAGCCATTACTACAGTACTAAGATAAGAAAACATCTTTTTTTCAAACTGTTTTTCTCAGACTTTGGTGATATTTCACAGAAGCATAAATGTGCTGTGTCAGCAGTACTGTGAAGGGGCTTTATGGTATGCTGACATTCCCAAGGAGTACAAACAGTGATACCTATTTCTTGATTATATTAGGTCCTGTTAATCCTACATAATTTTTGTTGGCAATGTCTGCATGCTGCTCAAACTTACTGTGAAACAGAAATCTGATTTGTTTCAATATCTGAATAGATTCAAAAATTTCCACACATACTGACATATATCATATAGGACGTGGAATCTCTCAAATATTGTCATTCCACCCGGCAATTCTAATTACCTCATATCCACATGAAAATCCATCCACATTGGTATTTCATTTAAGGAGAATGTGCTACAATAGGCTATGGACACGTAGCAACCACTGTAGCTTAAGGTTCATCGTAATTGGCTGAAAATTAAACATTTTACACATGTTTTACAGCATTTTGATGTTTTATCATGTTTAATGCAAATTTGATACAACTTTTGTGACATCACAAAGGAAAACATGAATTGTATTTATGTTAACTCATTGTTTTCATGGCCAAGAGGTTTCTAATTCCTTTCATCAAATTTAGTGGGAGAAAACAATGATAATTATCATTGTCTGAAATTTATAAGAACATTTAAAGAATGACATAAAAGACTTTGTACTGTCCTCTCTTCCATACAACTTGTGCATGTATACATTTAACACTTTTCATATGATCGAATTCCCTTCAAATTATTGATGGAATTCATGGTATTTACTGCAAATGCATCATACAAACCTTTATAACCTTCAGAAAATATTACTTTCTGCTGCTTTGGTAACTTTATTCTTTTTTAGGTACAGGTATCATCCCAGACAAACAGATGCTTATGCTCTGATGAAACAAACTTTTGAAACAACTTACCCTTCATCTCACCTATTCTTTTCAGGCCTTCTGGCCCATCTTCAGGCCTCCTGGCCCATCTTCAGGCATCCTCGGCTATCTTCAGGCCTCCTGGCCCATCTTCAGGCCTCCTGGCCCATCTTCAGGCCTCCTGGCCCATCTTCAGGCCTCCTGGCCCGTCTTCAGGCCTCCTCGGCTATCTTCAGGCCTCCTGGCCCATCTTCAGGCCTCCTCGGCTATCTTCAGGCCTCCTGGCCCATCTTCAGGCCTCCTGGCCCATCTTCAGGCCTCTTGGCCCATCTTCAGGCCTCTTGGCCCATCTTCAGGCCTTTTGGCCCATAAGGTTGCAGTGCACTCTCTCCACTAGACTATGTTATTTGCAACTTGTTTGGCTTCTGTCCACGAGCTCCATCCCATCACATTCTTCTCCTTATCGACTGTCCTTCTCCAGGTCGTTCTAGGACGACCAACTTTCCTTCTCCCCTCTTACAAAAAAATTCCGGAAGAAGAGATGCTATGATGGAATCTGACTCTCAAAATCAATTCGTTAGACCTTATGTTCATTATTGCGGGGGATGCTACTTGTCCCCATCAAATTATTGGAGGCCTTGCCCCCCCTTTCCCTTCCTCCCTTTCCCCCTCCCGGTTCCTATGCCACCGTGGACTTACTTGGGTTTATCATATTCTTTTCCATTTTAATAAGCTGATACTAAGGTCTGAACAGAAAGTACTGTAACAAGCTTGCTCTGACAGCTTAAAAATCAGGGGCAGGAAACTGTGCTAATTATAGTGACAAACAAGTTTACCATTCCAAATTCCTTGTGACATGAGAATATGGCTGATAGATACACTTATAATCACTGCATAAGCAGCAGTCACTTAGAACCACTGCATAAGCAGCAGTCACTTAGAACCACTGCATAAGCAGCAGTCACTTAGAACCACTGCATAAGAAGCAGTCACTTAGAACCACTGCATAAGCAGCAGTCACTTACAACCACTGCATAAGCAGCAGTCACTTACAACCACTGCATAAGCAGCAGTCACTTACAACCACTGCATACGCAGCAGTCACTTAAAACCACTGCATAAGCAGCAGTGTCTTAATCAAGAATTTAAGCTTAAAGGAATATTCCCATGTTTCAATATATTTTATAGAGGACAATAAACGGATAAAAGAAACATATTGGTGAAAAAACCAAGTTAATATCTTTTTCCCCACCGTCAGGAAGTTATTGAAGCTTAAACATTTTTCTAAATGATTGGGAACACTTTTTCTTGTCTGCATAAAAGAGATTGTCCGAGTCATAATTATGTCATCACGGCACTCACGTATTTTTCTAAATGATTGGGAACATTTTTTTTTCTTAAAAAATTATTAAGAATAGTGTAGAATGAAATGTACAATGTTTTCCAATCTGTTCTTGTAACTTATATTTGAATTATGAAAAATGTGGCGATAATTTTCAAAGAAATACATCAAGATTAGTACAGGAAGTGTTGTGACGACCTCATTATGATGACTTAGACCCGGTACAAAAGTCATTTTTATGCGGGAAAGAAAATTAGTTAACTTCTTCTAGGAATGAGATATCAACATGGTTTTTTATCAATCTGTGTCTTTAATTTTTCTCTATCAGATACATAAAAATGAAATTCCATTGGAATATTTCTTTAAAGAATATCTATAATATCTGAATAGGAATTCTTCTCAACATTTTTGATGAAATTTAGGTGTGCGAACTTTTAAGATTTTGCCTATATTCAAATAAAAGATATAGGAGAATATACACTAAAACCTAGGAAATATGGCTCAAATTCATGAGAGAAAAAAAGTAGGAAATGGACTTGGATTGGCCACTCACTAAGAAAACTTGACAACAGTATAAATAACACGTCATGCACTAAATTGGAACCCACAGGGAAAACACAAACAGGGCAGGCCAAAAAAATACCAGGAGGCGGGACACTACAAAGGAGATGACCAAGATGGGCTACAACTGGCAACAGCTGCAAATGCTGGCCAAAGATAGACATAAATGGAGGGGTTTCATCCATGGCCTATATTCTTGCACGGGGTGTGAAGGCGTAAGTAAGTATTCAAATGAAAAATATAGGAGAATATACACAAAGCCCTAGGAAATATTGCCCAACGAAGGGATTTTTCAAATTATATATATATATATAGGAGAGGTGGGAGGCCTGCCATAATCTCTGGTATGTTCGACCGTCAGCCAGTGGCAAAGCACGTGATGCATGGGGAAGATCCTGATTCCTCTACCCAAATTTTTCAGAAATAACGTTATCAAGGTCCCTCGAACCCCCAACTTTTTGAACGTTGACATTGAAATTCACGGCTCCTACAGTAGAGGCTGGCTACACCACTGCATCCAACATTTTACATCACTGCCCAATTATAATTGGTGACCGAAAGCCACGTTTTCAGCATCATGCCGAGTCGGTAGGGCATGATTGTTATATCCTACGGAGTCGGGAATGAATTGGATATTATATCTCTGCTTTAAACAGTAGGGCCAACATTTTAGATTTCTGCCTGACTAAGATCAGCGCCGAAGAATCATGTTTTGATGCATCCTGCCGAGTCGGGAGGTCATGACATTTTAAATTCCTGCCCGAGAAAGATCAGTAACTCGCTGACATCATCGGGAGGCGGCTTCCCCCAATGTATTTCCTTTTGCAGTGATTATTTGTTCATCATTATTTCATGACCAGAGAATTTGTTCAACTATAGGCAGAAGGCAAATTAATATGCATGATCGGTGAAAACTGATATTATAAGGCAATGCAATACTTAAAATCTCACAAAATTATTGTCTTTACTAAAAATATGACTAAATGAACATTCGTCAGTGATTACTAATAAGTTGGTATGGGCATGTGCAACAAACTTGCTGCACGAACCAGAAAAATGTTTTTGTAAGTTTTATTCCACTTATATTTTAACTCATATGGCAGTCCTGGCGCGTTTAAGATATTTCTTTTATTCTAAAATGGAATATCAGGTACCAGAGTATCTAGAGCCCTAAAAGGGGATAATAAGAGGGGTGGGCAATTTGCGCCCCTGACGGAATCTCGTAGGAAATGGAATCTCTGAAATGGTTTTTATAACTATATACATGCTGGCCGCACAGGTGTGTCATACTTAATTATTGTCTTCTTTTTTGAACCGAAAATCTTTCAATTTATGCTGGAGTCGACCCACGGTCCCATATTTGGACCCTCTTGATCATTTATTTATTTATCTATTTATGACATTGACTTATGTTATACTGGTATACGCCTAGTATTTTGATTCAGCCACTTTTATGCGTAATCAAAAGCTGACTAGAACCAAATGTTGCCCCATCTGCAGGCTGCCCAGCCTGGATTCACCTCTGACTCAAGTCTCCGGCTCCTTAGCTCACGAATATTCAAGTATTTATATGTAACGACAGACATAAATGAAATAAAGTCATGGATTGGTCTGTATGGAATTGTTGAAAAGTCGGTCCCAGATTAATACAAAAATTGTTTCAAATTGTTGGGAAAATTCGTTGAAATCTTTGTGAGAGAAACGAACAATCGTAAGAAACCGAATTGACGAATAACAGAACATCAACATCAGTTACAATTTGTACCTGCTTACAGAATTTTGAAATCTCAGGCTTTTATATGCGAACATTAATGCAATTTGTGGTGTACTACAGAGCGACCGCATGGGATTCCATATAGTTTATATATATATATATTTTTTTTTTATATTATATATATATATATATATATATATATATATATATATATATATATATATATATATATATATATATATATATATATATATATATATACATATATATATATATATATATATATATATATATATATATATATATATATATATATATATATATATATATATATATATATATATATATATATATATATATATATATATATATATATATATATATGTATATATATATATATATATATATATATATATATATATATATATATATATATATATATATATATATATATATATATATATATATATATATATATGTATATATATATATATATATATATATATATATATATATATATATATATATATATATATATATATATATATATATATATATATATATATATATATATATATATATATATATATATATATATATATATATATATATATATATATATATATATATATATATATATATAAGACAGTAGTCTTTACCATCTGACCATTCAAATTCTAGCAGGACATGCAGGAAAAGATTTCCTCATCATCAGATCATGTTCAGCTGTTCGGTGAACTGGTGAACGGGTGAATGAGATTTATGGAAAGAAGTTGAAAAAGAAAGATTTGAGATATACCTGCCCAGTTTGTATCACAGGGTTAGCATGAATTAAAATATTGATCAAATTTTATATGTATATACATATATATATATGATATATAAAGATTTCAATAAATTTTCCCAACAATTTGAAACAATTTTTGTATTAATTTGGGACCGACTTTTTAACAATTCCATACAGTCCAATTCATGATTTTCTTTCATTTATGTCTGTCGTTGCATATAAATACTTGAATACTCCAATTATAAACTAGTCTGCTCAGATTTTAAAGCACATAGAAATATAGAAGATGGTGTTTGAAGATCTTTAACTTATTATTTTACCTTTCTTATTAGTTTTTGAGTGCAGAGGTGTGTAAGCCGCTTTACTCGTTTCGGCCGCCGGCCTCACCCTGACTCCTTCCTTGATCAGTTGAGTGGGTTATGAATGATAATGATCTGTTTACCAATAATTGCTTTGCGAAAAACTTCCAACATATCCATAGTCTGATAGTGCATGTAGTGACACTGAATTTTAAATCTGCATGGAGTTATGAAATCCTAAAGTTTGTGTATGAATCACCGATTTCAAACAATAATACATTTCCTTATGGCTGGCACGAATGGGCAGACATAGTATATTTCAATTTGTAATCACCGACATTATGACCCATACAACTTCCATTGACAACAATGTCAGGTTTTCCCTGTTCGTGCAAATTACTTAAACATGTTCTTTGGGGGCATCTGCTGATATCTTAGTACTGTAGTATGGAAATTTTAATAACAAAACCACATTTCGACCTGTTGTACAACTGTTTGACACAATGTTTTTGGAATAAACTGCAATCATATAATTCTGCTGCATTAAATGAGATTCAGTGGTGTAGAGCTAATTCTTTAGCTAGGGGAAATCATAATGTTCAATGTAATCAACATGCAGCAATTCCTCTCACCCCCTGTCCCCTTTTTTCTTCTTCACCTATTCCGAAAAGGTGAACAATCAGTAGATGCTCAGTGGATAAAGAGTTATGCTCGTATGCGAAAAATACCGGGTTAGACTCCCGTTGCGAGCGCTGCATAGTGTCCTTGAGTAAAAAATGTACTCTTTTGCTCCAGTCTATTCAGCGGGGTCCGCTCTTTAGTCCCCCGTCTCATTGGTTCTCCCGTCTCATTGGTTCCCCGTCTCATTGGTCTCCCCGTCTCATTGGTCCCCCGTCTCATTGGTTCCCCCCCCCTCCTCATTAAAACCTATGATAAAAACAAAATTCCGTCTCATTGGTTCCGCAATGATATATTAAGCAGGGAAATGTTATGTTAAAAGCAAAGGAAAAATAGTCAACATATATCTGCACGATGAATATGCAATGAACTTTCAATTAGCTTTTGCGCAGTTTAATAAGCAATTTTGAAAATATTAGCGAAATCAATTGTGATGTGATCCTTTTTTGCGAGTGTTGCGCCGTTAATCGTGGGTGATGAGATATCGGCTCAAAATGTGGGTGCACAATTCTGACTACAGGGGAACTGTGATGTGTCCTTGAGCAAAACACTTTCCTGATTGTTCCAGTTCACTCAAATGAGTATTACTGGGAAGTAAAACTAGGGCCGTCGAGAATGTTGTGTTATGTTTTTATTATAGGTTTCAATGAGACGAGGGACCAATGAGACGGAGGACCAATGAGATGGGGGACCAATGAGACGGGGACCAATGAGACGGGGGACCAATGAGACGAGGGACCAATGAGACGAGGGACCAATGAGACGGGGACCAATGAGATGGGGGGACCAATGAGACGGGGGACCAATGGGACGGGGACCAATGAGACAGGGGACCAATGAGACGGGGACCAATGAGACGGGGACCAATGAGACGGGGACCAATGAGACGGGGACCAATGAGACGGGGATTAATGAGACGGGGACCAATGGGACGGGGACCAATGAGACGGGGAACCAATGAGACGGGGACCAATGAGACGGGTGACCAATGAGACGGGGAACCAATGAGACGAGGGACCAATGAGACGGGGGACCAATGAGACGGGGACCAATGAGACGGGGGACCAATGAGACGGGGGACCAATGAGACGGGGGACCAATGAGACGAGGGACCAATGAGACGAGGGACCAATGAGACGGGGGACCAATGAGACGGGGTACCAATGAGACGGGGGGGACCAATGAGACGGGGACCAATGAGACGGGGACCAATGGGACGGGGACCAATGAGACGGGGGACCAATGAGACGCGGGACCAATGAGACGGGGGACCAATGAGACAGGGGACCAATGAGACGCGGGACCAATGAGACGGGGGATTAATGAGACGGGGGACCAATGGGACGGGGGACCAATGAGACGGGGAACCAATGAGACGGATGACCAATGAGACAGGTGACCAATGAGACGGGGACCAATGAGACGCAGGACCAATGAGACGGGGATTAATGAGACGGGGGACCAATGGGACGGGGGACCAATGAGACGAGGGACCAATGAGACGGATGACCAATGAGACGGGTGACCAATGAGACGGGGAACCAATGAGACGGGGGACCAATGAGACGAGGGACCAATGAGACGGGGAACCAATGAGACGGGGGACCAATGAGACGGGGACCAATGAGACGGGGACCAATGAGACGGGGGGACCAATGAGACGGGGGGACCAATGAGACGGGGACCAATGAGACATGGGGCCAAAGAGACGGGGACCACTGAGACGGATGACCAATGAGACGGGTGACCAATGAGACGGGGGACCAATGAAACGGGAAACTAGACATTATCCCCTATTCAGCCTGTCAGCTGTAACATAAGTTAGTACCGGTGTGATAGTAACCCCCCCCCCCTTCCCTATAAATTTGGGCCCCCGGATCTTATTTCCTAAGGAATGTCTAGTGAATTTGGTCCCCTTCGGACTGATTTTACTAGGTAATTTACTGGTGTGTACGGTTCTTTCAATTATTTTTGTGCACTAAAGTGATAAGCTAAAAAGTGATAAGAAGTGATAAGCTGATACACTAAAGAAAAAAAAAAGGCCTGCTTTACGCAAAACGGCAGTGAGATTTAGTGTGAAGGGAGAAGAAGGGCTTTTTCTTGCAAAAGGGGGACAAGTTGTTCTCCAAATTTGATAGGAAAGAAGGGCCTGGGCCCAAATTTCCTACCGGACTGTTTTTACTATGAGGGGGGGACCAAATTTACTGGATGGCTACGGCTTAATTGTCTGGCCCTATATCATAAGCCCTTATTCCGAGTATATAGAATGCATGTATATGAAAGCTTTTAGTTTTTGAAAAAAGACATTTCATGGAAGTTTATTCTTTGGAAATTGTAAAAACAATGGATTTACATAAGAAAATGATTGGATCTGACCAGATATACGTAAGATATTTGCATAAAAATTTACATATCAATAGTAGAAAGAAAAAACAGTAAAATGTACATGTTTTAAAGGAGCACTAAACCGAAAGTGAGGGCGTATTTTTAGGGTCCCCAAATATCGAATACCTATCTGATGAACACGTGAAGGTTAGCAATTTTCTGCTTAATATGAATATTGGACTAATCTTTTCCCTCACGTCGTTTGTGGGCTATGGAGGCATGAAATTTATCGATCGGTTGTGGATGATATATCTGTGAAATGTGCAAAAACGAACGCCCTCACTTTCGGTGTAGTGCTCGATTTTGATGGGAACTTTTATTATATATACATTTTGTTTTATTTTAAGAGAATTGACTAACGCTAGGTTATTGACCGTCAAATCTTCAAAAAAAGTTTGTTGCTAACATGCATTATCAAATTCATTACTTTTTTTGTTGCGAATTATAGGTAATATCTAAATTCTTCTCAAATATCTGCCCGAACTGTTCAATCAATCCATATTTGTCAGACTATACTTTCCCCTACGCGACAAACACATTTTAAGTAAAATGGAACTCGCACATTTGCAAAAGCACACTAACCCCGCGGTCCCTGGATTGTCTTTGCTATGTATTACGCATCTTTTCCTGGTATCTGAATCCCCAACAGTAAAATTTCGTCGTGTGTACAAAAATAAAAAAGAGGAACAGTACCATCCATGGAACTCACATTTGTTAAAGCACACTAACCCCGCGGTTACTGGATAGGGTTTGCAATGTATATTACACATCTTATCCTAGGATCTAAATACCCAACAGTTAAATTTCGTCGTGTGTACAAAAAAGATCATTAACTGTCCCATCCATGGGACTCACATTTGCCAAAGCACACTAACCCCGCGGTCCCTGGATAGGGTTTGCAATGTATATTAAACATCTTTTCCTGGTATCTGAATCCCCAACAGTAAAATTTCGTCGGTGTACAAAAAAGATCATTAACTGTCCCATCCGTAACTGCACATACCGTGACGAAGAAAATGCCGAGATTTCTTGGTGACGTTTACTTTTTTTATATGGCAAAATCGATGTGGTGTATTCAATTAGATTTTATACTATTTTTGTCCCTTTTTCGAAGTAAAATTAAAAACGAATCAATTGAAAATACGTTTGTACTTTCTATTTCAGGCTACTCAAGAAAATTTCAATTATCTGATTATTAACTCAGCATCACGTCGTGTGGTACCGCGCAATAATTCATAAATGTAACAAGGCCTTATTCGGAGAAGGAGGTGTCACTTAGCGGCTTAGTAACAGACGACGATTAAAAAATTCCGGTCGCGCACTTTACAAATGAAACATTAAAAACCTATATCATTGTGTTTTCTTTACATGTTAAAATTATATTGGACTAAAATGTATCTTGCTAAATGACACATTGCTCCCTTGTTGCTCCATAAAACGGGAAACAACATTTCATGTAAACAAAACACGAGTGTTTTGGTTAACCACTGGAAACATTTATTTTAACATCTGCAACATAAAATGTGTAATATATCTCTTGTAATAAATGTCAAAACGGTTTCTTTGTATTTAGTTGAGGCAGCTTCCGCTCATTTCGTTGAAAAAAAGGATATTCACCCACGCCAGGCAATCAATTTAACATTTGTTATATATATTCCCGATGGACTCATCAGTTAGCATTTTATTTTGTTTTTGGCTCGGTTCTTGGTATTAATTCGTTCACTCGTATTGAGAACGAATTAGGTGTTTTGTTTTATATTTTGTAAATGTTTTTTTTATTTGTTTTCCGGCTAGGAGACTTTATTTATTCTTTATTTGTTTTGCATCCAGTGTTTCCCTTTGGTACTCCAGTTTACGTGTTTGTAGCTGTTAGATCCTAGTCGGGGTGACTCAGGAGACCCCTTTGGTTAGGTCCCAGCTGGGGGTGACTCTCAGGAGACCCCTTTCGGCTAGATCCTAGTCGGGGTGACTCTCAGGAGACCCCTTTCGGTTAGATCCTAGTCGGGGTGACTCTCAGGAGACCCCTTTCAGTTAGATCCTAGTCGGGAGTGACTCTCAGGAGACACCTTTCGGTTAGCTCCTAGTCGGGAGTGACTCTCAGGAGGCCCCTTTCGGTTAGATCCTAGTCGGGAGTGACTCTCAGGAGACCCCTTTCGGTTAGATCCTAGTCGGGAGTGACTCTCAGGAGGCCCCTTTCGCTTAGATCCTATTTGGGAGTGACTCTCAGGAGACCCCTTTCGGTTAGATCCTAGTCGGGAGTGACTCTCAGGAGGCCCCTTTCGGTTAGATCCTAGTCGGGAGTGACTCTCGGGAGACCCCTTTCAGTCAGATCCTAGTCGGGAGTGACTCTCAGGAGACCCCTTTCGGTTAGATCCTAGTCGGGAGTGACTCTCGGGAGACCCCTTTCAGTCAGATCCTAGTCGGAAGTGACTCTCAGGAGACCCCTTTCGGTTAGATCCTAGTCGGGAGTGACTCTCAGGAGACCCCTTTTGGCATGTAATTGGGGGAAATCATGGGAAATTTTCAGGAATTCTTAAATTTACAAGAGTTTGTATTTTATTTTCAGGAAATTTTCTTAATTTTCATGATTTTTCATTTTCATTTTCAGAACATTTCCTTCAATTTCTGCGAATTTTTCATGAATTTAAGGAAATCTCCGTCAATTTTCGGGAAATCTTCTGCATTTTCCGGGAATTTTTCTTCAATTTCCAGGAATAGTCTTCACTATTCAGGAAAGCACTGTTAATTTCGAGAATTTTTCAGAACTATTGCCAAAATCGAATAAAATTTCAATTTTATGTTAATAATTTCACAATTTGTCATCAAAATAAAACATGCAATCAGGAAACCCTTTTCTGGGGTGGCCTCTAACTTATACGCGCCTCTGTCAGTCTGTCCTCCCTATTCTGAAACCGGCCCTCAGTCAGTTTCCCCAAAAACAAAAAGCAAAGAAAGATAACAAGGTGATGTAGTATTAATTAATTTATCATAAAATAGAATAGATACAATAAATAAAGACGTCATAAATAATAGATTGGCCCCTGCTAAAAACAAGAAGAAAGAACACCTGCTTCCATATGCTATGTAAAATCAATAACAATCATCGCCATTGATAATGATAAGCTAATCCCAGACGTATAAAAAATACAAGAAATAATTATGGTATCCGAATTTCTACGTCTCCTATGCTAAAACAAATGTAAATACTCCTTCTTTCCTTAACTGCTCAAACACTAAAAGAATGAAATGCTTGACCGCCAGATATTAATATACATTCACCAATAAACTGTTCAAAGCTATGCTTAGCTTACTAAACCTGTTAAGTGTTTTTTCCTCATACTTGTTACGCTCGGTTGTCGTTTATGTCCAAAAGGATTTTTGCCGACTTATTCTGTAAGTTTACAAAACACCATTGAATGTTCATACAGTAATGTGTTATATAATTATATATTATATGTATATAAATATATATATATATATATATATATATATATATATATATATATATATATATATATATATATATATATATATATATATATATATATATATATATATATATATATATATATATATATATATATATATATATATATATATATATATATATATATATATATATATATATATATATATATATATATATATATATATATATATATATATATATATATATATATATATATATATATATATATATATATATATATATATATATATATATATATATATATATATATATATATATATATATATATATATATATATATATATATATATATATATATATATATATATATATATATATATATATATATATATATATATATATATATATATATACTATAAGTTCCATTACGTTTACCTTAACCTATTTAGATTCAGATTCAGGTTGCAAGATTACTTCGGCACATGGAAAGTGCACATGGCGTACGTACCCACGCTAAGAATTTCTTAACTTAGCTGTTGAAGTTTCTGGTTAGACTCGCCTCGTTCATTTCAAATAATATCATTCTCCTTCACTATCTCTTTGTGACTTTTCAAAAAATGTTTTGGTGTAATAAATATTTTCTAGTATGTTTCTGAAACAGTACAAATATCTAAACGTTACCATTCTTTATATCACGTTTTTGAGGTGGCTATTAAAATATCGGATTGGCACCGGAACTTTTCGTCTGTATTCCTCAACGTTGCCAATTTACATGATTTTTGCGAATACAAATAACGCCATAAATTTCTGAAATAGCATTGCTGAAATTTTATTGTAGCGTCGTACAATCATAACCATTAAAATACAATCTTCAATAAATAGCACTTAATTTGAAGTCCATATTCTCTTCATTAAATGAAATTTACAAAATAATTCTCAATCAAAAGATGGCGGATTTTGAGCATGGAGTTTACAATACTAGACCTGTCGCGCCTGAGGGGCGTCTGAGGGCCACAACAGACCAAGTAAACGGTACGAGATTTTTAAAGAGGCTTAGTGAATAATACGTACCGCCTGACCGAAATGCTTTCAGATTTCATTGCTCCAATTCATAATCATTATTAAAGGAATATTGCCGTGAATAATCATTTTCATAAATATGACAGAGAAAATATGAAAGAAACAATTTGATGTAAAAATCATGTTGACATCTTTTTCCGTTCACTGTTATCGTGTGCGAGTATGTTGAAAAGTGTCCACGCTATTTTGTATCTTTAAAGTCATCTTGCTGTTGATGATGGACCCGCCCTGATTGTGTAGTACGATATATAAAATATTTGTATTTCCACCAACCCCTTAACCAACCCCACTCCGTCAACGAAAATTTTAAGGGGAAAGTCGGAAAATTTACTAACTTCAAACATGCTAAATAGGCCAAATTTAAAATGTCGGCTTTGGAGATTTTTGCTTTTAAGAAATTATAGGCTATGGTCATAATTCGGAAAATGGTAAATGATTATTCAAATTTTTTGGAAGTTAGATCATAAATCAGAGACTTTATTACTTTTGCTCAGTAAAATCTAACCTACAGAATTCCCATTGTGCAAATTAAATTTAAACAATTCGACCAGGATACAAATCTCCCCCTCCCCCCCCTCCCCCTCTCCCTCCTGCTAGCTACGCCACTGTGATTATCTTCTTTTTTACAATATTACCTATCATTTCCTGCACTTCCATTAATACATTCTTGCGAGTTGCACCAGGGATACGTTACTTTAGCATCAGTGGTTGCACTTTCAAGACATGTTTTATGAATGTATATGACCAAAGGTCAAAGGTGGGGAGGCAACACCACCAAATCATGCTAAGATGCACAAAATTATCATACAGAAGACCCCCCCGCGCCACACCCCCTCAAATCCCGCCTATGTATATGACTGTATGGTAATACATTCTCATTTGTATATTCTTAGGTTAAACAAACAGATGGTCACAGCCTGTTTTTGTCAAGTGTGTAATAATTTAGAAACAGAAAACTACTTTTGGCTACAAATTCATGTTGTGGCTTGTTAATACTGTAGTACACCCACCTGCTTTTCAATGACCAACATAAATTGTTCGACATGATTAAACATAAATAAACATTAAGAAAACTATGAAAGTAAATTTGTCAAAGGATATAGGATTTTCGACTCTCTGACCTATAAAATCAGCACAGAAAATTCATAAGATATTCTACAGTTCTAGGAACTATCTGGAAGTTGAAAAATAAGCCCCAGGAAATATCAATTCCAATTACATTTATGTGTCATTCAATGTTTTGCTCTGGCATCCAGAGGCGTTGGTCCGGGGATTGGGAGGACTCTCATTTGCTAATATAGGTAGAAAGGGACCTCGTAGAAAGGGAGAAGACAAAAGGGAATAAAATATAATTAAAATAAAAAAATACCAAAATATAGTGTGATGCACTACATATCGTATCGTGATGTCCTCTGAAAATTATAATCTCATCTTTCGAGTCTACCTTGTTGTTTCATAAGAACTTCGTCTTTAATGGGTCTTATTTTCGGATTAAACATTTAAATACTTAATTAGTTTCGTTCTACAATCTGACCAGGCATCACCCTAGCACAATCATGATTGATATTCTTGATCTGTATGTAGTTAGATCTCATACACTCAAAAGAAAATGACTTTGACATTGAAACCCCCAAAAGCTGTACCGTAAACTGGTAAATGGGTATGCAGAAGAACGGAAATATAAAGGTCAACATTTATAGGATACAAGTCAAGGACGCTCTGTGCTGAATGTTGGCAGGGAATGGTCAAAAGAACACACAAAAAACAGAAACAAAAATTAACGAAAAACCCCGAAATAGATTAGATTAAGGGTGGACAAGACGGATAATTTAGGACCTCTTTTAGTAAATTTTTTAAATATTAATTTACCTATTTTTCCTCCCAAAGTGATACATTGTTATTGTTAATCTATATGATATATATATAAATATATATAAATATATATATATATATATATATATATATATATATATATATATATATATATATATATATATATATATATATATATATATATATATATATATATATATATGTATATATATATATATATATATATGTATATATATATATATATATATATATATATATATATATATATATATATATATATATATATATATATATATATATATATATATATATATATATATATATATATATATATATTTTTATATATATATATATATATATATATATATATATATATATATATATATATAGATAGATATATATATATGTATATATATTTATTTATATTTATATTTATATATAAGATTTGAACACTCTCCACGAGGTGTATATCTCTCGATTTCGAGGTGTATGTCTCGATTTCGCAATATTTTATTTATGGGGAAATTTGGTTCATTTTTGTTTATTTTTTGGCCAAATTTCCTTTAATTTCAGAAAATTCATTTATTTCTGGACAATTTCCTTCAGTTTCCGGAACATTTTTTTGAAGGGATATAATCCCAAATTTTACCAAAATTCCCAATAATGTTAACAAATTTCCCAATAATTTTATAAAATTTTCCTTTAATTATACCATTTTTTTCTCAATGTTGTTTTAATTATTTTGCATCTCAACCGGGTCCTCCTACGCCCTTACACCCCTCCCCCCCCCTCTCCCCACCCTCGAAAAGGTTTACCACTGTGGTAAAAGAAGTATATAGGCTATAATTATTCGGAAATTTTTCCCTACTTACTCCCCCTGACAAAAAAGTCTATCTACGCCACTGACTGGAACAATCTGAAATGACGGGTGTTAAGGTCCATTATGTAACAATTGTCCATTATGTACCAATGACCCATTATTGAACAACTTTTGGCCTATTATGTAACAACTCCCATTATGTAACAACTTCTGGTCCATTATGCAACAACCTATTGAGTGCCATTATGTAACAACTTTTGACCCATTATATAACAATGTATTGTGTGCCATTATCTAATAACTTTTTGGCCATTATGTAACAAGGTCCAAATCCGATGAGCTTGGAGAGATATGGATGAAGACGCTCTCGGGTAGGCCCTAAGGAAATAACCCGGGGGCCAGGCCGACCCCTGCATAGCGCATACATCTCAAGGAAAAGCTTACGAGAATTCAGATACCTCCCACACGCCCCATCGTAATTTTATGCGACAGTCCTGTCAGCTATGGCTCTGTCTAAGGGATCAGTACACTAAAATATTACAAGGGCTCATATATTGAGGCTCTAATTGTCAAATATTTGGATTCCTATGCTAGGCATATGTGTATTGCAACGGACCTCTATATTCATAATTTCATCTGAAATTAACCTTAGAACATAGTTTATTGACAAGATGACCCATTGACAAGATAACCTCCCAATGTGCTTTATGAATATTATGGTAATAGCATATGGAGGGACCCCGGAAGACCCCGGAAATTTTCCCGGTGGGCCAGTCCGCATCTGGCTGCCTGGACAAACATTCACACCAGTTTCATATGTGGAACCAAAAAGGCGGGACACCACTGATGCGGGCTTGGGAGACCGCGGTTCTCCTTAAAATAATCAAATCCCCACAAATATGAATCCTGGGGGCATATACTGTTAGTGCATGCAAGGTTGCTTGAAGGTCCTCTTCTACGATAAGATTTAAAATTCAAAATGCTTTTACCCCGCGAGCGCCTTCATCCATGTGTCTCCAAGCTCATCGGATTTGGACCTTGTTACATAAATTCAACAAAATAAAACGTTATGTAAATGAAGTCCCTTGTTGAATTAATTTTCGCATTCGTAACATCCCATTAAGACTATTGTAATAGCATACTATTCGGAATCCCAAAATACCAGCTACAAAAACTTCAACGCGTTTAAAATGCCGCTGCTAGGTTAGTTAAAGCTAGAGTTGGTTTGGCACCATCTTATATTAATGACATTTTGATAAAAGACAACCCCTCCAGAAACTTGACATCTTCACACCAAAACAAATATAAATTACCAGGCACCAAGTCAAAAACAATAGGACCCCGGTCATTCTTCCATGCTGTCCCATTTCTTTGAAATTCGCTTCCATTTAAATCTCAGAAACACAAGCAATGTAAGTAAGTTCATTCAAAAAAGGTTTGAAAACTCATTTATTTACTTTGTGCTATAGTTGCTAATTTCATCTTTGTATAATTTCTATGTAAATATGTTTGTACATCGCTGCTGATTATTATTTTCATACGCTCTATCACTGCGACATGACTGCCCCATGTCTACCTACCCGGTTATCATACCTGTCTACAGACCACGAGGCCCGGGTTCAATCCTGGGGTTTTGCACACAACTGGGTTATCAAGGCCTTGGACATTGACTTGGTTGTCGATGTTATGTCTGTCCGTACGTCGTAGTCCGGGTCGTATTAAGCGTTTCGTGATAGCATTTGTACTATCATAACCGAATACGCAGGCGACGACCCCGTTATTGTAAAACATGTTTGAAGCACATAAACGGGAAGTGGTCTGTGACAAGCAAACATTGAGTGGGCTGTACTTAGTGGCAATCATTTCCAAAAATCTGACAACTCTAAACATCTGTTCTCTGAAAAAGTGTGAGATTGTGAAGAGGAGGATGCCAGACGCTCTATAGATTTATCCTTCTGCCAGTCTGTTGAGGTGATGTAAGAACGAAAGAAACTTACAGAACAAGAAAGCAATCCATGGAATGATGGATTTGCTGATCTCATCACCTTAAGCATACAGCATAATGGAGGAAATAGCTAACAGGGTCACTATAGCTCTGTGATTTTCGGCACAAAAATGTACAAATTAATACATAATTACTCCCTAAAATCACATATTTGACCTCTGACCCTAATCACTGAAACAACAATTGAACTTTTATTTTTAACTTTTTTTTTTCTTTCATATCTATCGTACCCCACTGTATGACATGCTCTTTTGACCTCAGGGTCTACGGGACACAAATTCATCATAGTACCGTCGGACTGATGCCAGTCGTATTGAGTATGGCTATTTGTTAGTGATGGCTGGACGTCCGAGGGTATTACAAAAGTATATACCCTGCTTTAAGCGCTGTGTTAAAATAGCAAAATCTGTTTCAAGATTTTTATGAAAACGAAACCATTTTACTTTTCCGCCCTTTTTTTCCGCCCACAATGCTTATTCATGATGTTTGAAGCCATCCATATCTTTAAAAATTGTTTTTACGGTGATTTTAGTTACTTTTATCGAAGCATTTACTGGAATACTTTTCTTCCGTAAAAATCGTCTGACAAGCTCTCTTAAGTACGGTCAAATTTCAAAACACTGCTGTTGGGGCTATAACATTTTAGCAGGGTTAACATGTTTTAGATTATTTGAGGAAACAAATAAGATAATACTGATAAAGTACAATTATATCATCTAAACATTTCTTGATGTTTTATTTCTTTGTTTTCACACACAGTTTTTTTACCAAAACTATATTTGATAAAATTCTATGAACAAAAAAAATTGTCAGCGAAAAATCAACCTGCACTTTAGTGGAACATCCTAAAACTTATTTGCGTCGGTTTGAATAGTTGATCACAAACGTGCGGTGATTAGAGAAGATGGCCACTAAAACATGAATCGAAGACATTTTATCCCGTCATGGTGCCAAATAGGTAAAGATTTAGGAAAAGTTTTTTGTAGGAAAATGCATCACTTAGACTAATTGGTATAAGATTATCCAAAAGTAAGTTATTTTTTAACCATGAATTTTCTACGTGTGAATTTTGAAAAAACATACCAATTTTATACCAGCTATAACAACCCCGTGGGGCAATCCCAATGTCAACCGTACTGAGGGATGTGTATAATAACTAGGTACAACACAGGGTTGGTATAGGTCTTGTACTTTTTGAGCTTAAAATGCCGCAAAATTTTGCATAAAAAGCACATATTTGACCTTTGACTCATAACCTTTAAACTCCAATTATTTTGTTATTAAAATGTCAAACCCTATACTCACCTATGCAATTTGTAAAGGTAAACAAGGTAATTCCTTCAAAAGATGCAACCATCACCAAAAACTTGTTTCATTTGACCTGTGACCTTTGTACCCCAAAACCTCAGAAACAAAAGTTCCGCGCCAGAAGTACCCGTCCACCAATTTTGGTCCATGTGTTTATTGTAGTTTTTGAGTTATAAGCGACACAAAATTAATTGTTGCATACGCACACACGCACACATACCCCCCCCCCCTCACACACACATATTCCCCCTCACACACACACACACACACGCAAAAATCACCCAATTTTGTCCCATTCCAAAACTTATGACCCTTAACCCATAATATGATGACCCCTGGTGGGCCAGCCCCCTAATATCAAAGGGTCTGGTTATTTGCCCATACACAGCAAAGTGACTACAATATCTAATACCCCACATATATGTTTGTGGGTACTAAATAGTGAGAAATATCAACATTTGGGGAAAGCAAAAAAGGATATGGTATAAGCCTCGTAAGGGCAGGGGTAGAAACAATGTTTTGGGACCGATCTCAACATAAATCAGGAGGGCGTAGCCAGGATACATTGTTACGGCGGCAACAATCCTCTCTAGGGGGGCAAGGGCAATACAAACACAACCAAATTGTTTTATTTATATATATATAAATATATATATATATATATATATATATATATATATATATATATATATATATATATATATACATATATATATATATATATCTATCTATATCTATATATATATATATAAATATATATATATCTTTTATACATATATATATATATATATATATATATATAATATATATATATATATATATATATATATATATATATATATATATACATATATATATATATATATATATATATATATATATATATATATATATATATATATATATATATATATATATATATATATATATATATATATATATATATATATATATATATATATATATATAGATATATATATATATATATATATATATATATATATATATATATAGATATAGATATATATATATATATATATATATATATATATATATATATATATATATATATATATATATATATATATATATATATATATATATATATATATATATATATATATGTTTGGGTGACCCCAGGGGCGTAGGAAGGTTCGCCTCTCAAGAGGCAAGAATCCCCAAAAAATTCTGGTTACACGTGGGTAAGTGGGAAAATTGCACTAGTAAATTAAATTTATTCTGATCGGGAAATCTCGTTCAATTTTTGGGAAATCTCGTTCAATTTTTAGGAAATTTCGTTCAATTTTTGGGAAATTTTGTTCAATTTTCGGTAAATTTCGTTCAATTTTTGGGAAATCTCGTTCAATTATTATGAAATTTTCTGCGTTTTCGGGAATTTTCCTTCATTGTCGTGAAATATTCTTCACTTTGCAGGAAATATTTCAGTATCTGGGAATTACTGCAAAATTTACAATAATTTTACCAATTTTTCCTTCAATATATAGATCCAATGGAAAATTGTCTTCAATTTTACAAATTTTTCTAACCGGGAAAGTGGAATTCTCTCAGGGGAAAGTTTTCCCATGTTCCCCCTCCGTTTACTACGCCTCTTACCCTCCTCCAAGTTGAATGCAGTGTCGAATGCAGCACTGCACCATTTTATGACCGAAGAACACTGAATTGAAATATGATAATTATCTTAAATTAGACTATAATTAGGCTCCTTTTGCCTGTACCAAATTCAAATGTTGTACATATTGTGATAAGGTATGGGCCCTGAGCACTGACTGGGTTAGAAAATTAAGGCTTCCTACCTATTGGTATCATCATTTTTGGCAAATAACTTACCGGAAATTGAGGGGGGGGGAGAATATGTAATGGGGACTTGTACCCCCTCCGCCCCTCTGGCTACGCCACTGATCTGGAGGTGATGTTACCAGTTTCAAAATTAATTTATGAGGTGCATATAGAGCCAATCGCTTAAAATCAATGTACGGTCGAGATACATGGCCTATGCCCTACACTGCAAATTCAAGTGCTCAAGAATTGAACATTATTTGAACACTAAAACTGTAACAGTTTTAAAACGCGTCTTGGTGTTCTGAACACTGGTGTTCTAATACATAAACTCTTAACTGTTGTGAACATATTTACATGTAATTGGCATGTAACAAAAAGAGAACGCCATTAGAACACTTGGTGTTTAGTGACCAGAGCTGTAGTTGAGTGAGATATATACAGGTAAATTACCAATTAATCTTAAACTGAAATTATAGCATTTGTATTTTGTTGTTGTCAGTCTGGTAGCATGCATATTAATGGGAACATTTTGCTACATGGAAGCCGCCTTTTTGTGATATTTCCCATGATCCTTTGCTATTCTAACGTTCAAGCCTTACGCAATGTTAAATTTTTCAAATTTGAAATACGTCTGGGAAAAATATCTTTGTTAGAGGAAAGTCATGAAAATACATTCATTACTGTCATGACTAAAACTTTTCCACTCCTATTTGATATGTTCATCACGCCGTTTCCGAAATATTATAATTGATAGGCAATAAAGCTAGGCTTTTTGGCGCAAAACAACCATTTTAAAAATTCAATTGTTTTTCAACACGATAATTTGTATTACTTCAAGTACATAAATTATAAACTATGACATTTTATGACAACATCTAAACAATGTGGCTGCATTACTTTACAATTCTCATGTGTTAAAATGTTCTATTAATAGGCATGCTGCCGAACTGGTTGTATTGCATTTAATAAGCATCCTTCAAATTTATAAGCAGACGGAACTGGGAACAGATTGTGATTAACATTCTCAATTTTAAATGGACAATCACAGTCGGTCTAGCCTAACGTTAAAGGCCTAGCCCGGGTTAGAATTAGGAATAAGGTTAGGTTTAAGGTTAATGGCTAGGCCTCTAAAACACAATCTGTTCCCAGTTCCGTTTGCTTATAAATTTGAATAAAGCTTATTTTGATGCAAAACAATAACAAAATACAAATACTATAATTTTCAGGATGATAAGATTTATCGGTAGTTTACCTGTTACGTCTATAGCAAACTCCCGGTTCAAAAGTTTGTACATAACGCTAAAGGGCCATTATCTGGCTGTTCACACACGTAACGTAACAGAAAATGGCCCCAGCGGGCCCATGGGGTATCCCAGGGATCAACTGGGCCATTCTCCGGCCCGTCACACACGTAACATTATAGAAAATAGCGCTGAAACGTGATCATTGCACTGTCGAGTCTGACGACTAATATTTGTTATGTTGTGTGTCGAGCTTAGCGAGTGCGCGTCTTGTTTTCGCGGCGAGAACTTCACTGTGACAATGCATGGCGGGAAATGTAACGCTATGTGTGGAACTTGAGAACATGTTTTGACGCGTCCACGTCATGGGAACACTGGGTGTTCTGTTACTTATAATCGGCGTAAAAGCTGGTAATTAGAACGCATTGACGCATAGACAGCTTGTATTAAGATATCGAAAATCTATAATCCTGATGTAGAACACACGTGTACATAATATGAACACTTTAGCAACAAACAGAACACTGAAAAGACGCGTCAAGGCGTCCGGTATATTTGCAGTGTATTCTCTATGCATGGCAAAAGAAGATAACAAATTGGGCAAAATTAATGATTGTAGTCGGACTTTAGTGAAACAAAATAAGCAAAAAAATAAATAATAGAAAAGCAAATATAGCTGTTTAAGTCTTTGATCTGTTTGTCTAATTTGTGGAGGGCCAGTCAACATCCTGCATTGGGGACAAATCCCCTTCCTTCCTTTCGAGGATCCTTGGTTTCCCTATTCTAATCCGCTATACTGAACAGAGGAAAATTGCGTTGATTCGTTGAAAACTTTTGTCTAGTCTTCTGTCTTCCTGGTTCCTGGACAGCTGGATTGGACTGGATCTATTATTCTCAATTATTGAAGTGGTGGTGAATGATGAACATGAGCAACTTAACTACAGAGTTATAGATCTACACGTGGACACAACAGGGGGGAAAAGCATAAAAGGAGACCAAGATTAAATCTTTTCCATACGAAATATAAAACGTGTTCAGCCTTTTAAGTTTTCCTATTATAATTACAACATAGTAGGAATTCTTTTCTTTATTCAAGAGAATATAAAACCGACCACTAATTGCACTGGTATTTGATCCCTCAATTATATTATTTTGAACTCACCGTCCTGGTTCCTATAATAGCAGAACAACCCTAGAATCAATTGTGTAACGAACAAGCAAAAAGCGAAAATTTGACACTAGTTGACAGATAGATCTTTAATATTGTGGAATAATAAATACACAATGATTTAAAAATACTTAAAATTCTTGTGGGAAGTTATGTGTGGCTTGCGCGTGCCAACCACTCGACATGTCATCACAAACAAAAGCTGTGAAACTAGTCACGCGTGCAGAAGTATTTTGGACGTGGGTGGCAGAGGGTGCGATGGCCGAGGTTAGTTCCATATAACATGTATAAGCCGCAATGCTCTCCTTTTTCGATCTATGCGGGTAAGCTACCTTCGAAAATTGGTTGAAAAAGGCCTAGTTCGTGGCAAATGAATATTTTTAGATACTAATATAAATAGTTATTTCACGATACCTTTTAATTTTCCGATGAAAATTTTACGGTTAGCTGGCCAGGGCAGAAGTTCAATTTTGTAATCTCTTATTTTAACAGTAACTGTCCTTTTCGTTTTAACCCACAGAATCGGTAATTGACATATATGAATTTCCCAACCAATAATGTATAGTACAACCAGGGAGGTGCCGTTTAGATCTAAATGACAGCTCCCTGGTACAACAAAAATGGCGTCGCTACACTGATTGTTAGAATTAAAGGTGTCAAAGCCATTTATGGCAAAGCAGTGGCGTAGCCATACCTGTCATTCGTGCATTCATTCAATTAATTTGAAAAGTTCTCCGGGCCCGAGAGCCTAGTCACAACATTCATAAACAAAAACATTATTACAAGAGGTCATACAAAGACAAAGGAATAAACTCACCAATATCACAAAGCACAACATACAATGATATGAGAACAGAGCAATAATGAGATAGGATTTAAAGCATGAAGACCAAAGGCTAAAGATACATTTTTGAGGAAAGATGAAAGTATGAGGGGAAAATATCTTCAGTTATAAACACACATGCAATTTTTAAAAATTAGGGGGCTGAATTCAAATGATTCTTGCGAAATAATTTTGTATTAAATTTTGTGCAACTTTGAACTCTTTCCATAGCTGTGAAGAAATGAGAAATCGACGTTGAAATTAAGGGCCGAAAGCCCATGAGTCCGAAGGTTTAATAGTCTGAAATAAACGCCCACTAGTCCGAAGGCTCAATAGTCCGAAAGCTCAAAGGTCCACTAGTCCGAAGGTCCGATAGTCCAAAGGTTTACTAGTGCGAAGGTCCACTACTAGTCCAAAGGCCCAATAGTTTGAAGGTTAGGATTAGGGTATACCTCGGACTATTGAACCTTAGGACTATTGGGCCTTAGGACTATTGGGCCTTCGGACTATTGGGCCTTCAGACTATCGAGCCTTTGGACTATTGGACCTTCGAACTAGTGTACCTTCAGACTAGTGAACCTTTGGACTATCGGTCCTTAGGACTATTGGGCCTTCGGACTATTGGGCCTTCGGACTATTGAACCTTCGGGTTATTGGGCCTTCGGACTATTGAGCCTTCGGACTTTCGGGCCTTCAACCTATTGTACCTTCGAACTAGTGAACATTCGGACTAGTGACCCACCGGACTAGTGAGCTTTTTCTTCAGACTATTGAGCCTTCGGACTATTGGGCCTTCGGATCAGTGGGCTGGCACCAAAAACAATGGCGGCGACGATGAGATTGATAAAGACGAACTGAGAATAATTAAGACGATGAGAATAATGCTGACAATGAAATAAACGAAAGAGGATGAGATTAATGACGGTGGTGACCTTAATGGGAATATAATGATGACGTCGATCAAAAAATGGCGATGACAATAATGTTAACGATGAAGAGAATGATGAAAATAATGAGATTAGTGGCGACGACCATGTGATTATTCATGAATGTAATTAGATTAATGGCGATACCTACTTTCATGTTTCTTTATCAAAAATTAACAGAAACTGACAGAAAGTGAAAAACAGTTTAGCACTGCATCAAAGTTTTCAAATCAATTACGTATATACGACAGAACAAGACCAGAGAGAAAAAAAGTGTAATGCATTTCCTTATCTGATAAAAATTAAAAAGATAATACAATCTATGTGAAAAAAAGGGGGAAATATTAAGTTGAAAAGCTGCAAGAACTTAGAGCCTTGTAATTGCGTTTGCCCGAAATATGTTGACAGCTGAAACAGGTTTGATGAAAAGTGGGTTCATCGTCCTGTTCCCGCACTGGACGACACTAGAACAGGAGACATGGAGTAAATGTACTGCCAGGGCAGAGCAGGTGTTTAATCGTCCACCTTGGTGTCTACGCCACCTGCGCACAAATTGGAGAGAGTTCACTGCCATTTATTTGATTTTCGAATCAAAATTATTGTTTCCCTTGTCTGGTTGTGGTGCTGTTTATGATATCACGATACACACCGCATTACATAAAATACTTCTTGTCCAACCACATCACACAAATACCAACCCACGCCATGAGCTTAACTTCATATTTCGCAATGCTCATTCAAACATGATCATAGGAGTGCAATGACCTTGATTTAAACTTCGCCCGCCACCCTTCATTAAAGCCCAGGGAAGCTGTCCCCGATCTGCCAAATTACCCAATTACGCTTTAACCTAAGGCATTATATAAATATATATATATATATATATATATATATATATATATATATATATATATATATATATATATATATATATATATATATATATATATATATATATATATATATATATATATATATATATATATATATATATATATATATATATATATATATATATATATATATATATATATATATATATATATATATATATATATATATATATATATATATATATATATATATATATATATATATATATATATATATATATATATATATATATATATATATATACATATATATATATATATATATATATATATATATATATATATATATATATATATATACATATACATATACATATATATATATATATATATATATATATATATATATATTATATATGTATATATACATATATACATACATATATATATATATATATATATATATATATATATATATATATATATATATATATATATATATATATATATAAATATATATATATATATATATATATATATATATATACATATATATATATATATATATATATATATATATATATATATATATATATATATATATATATATATATATATATATATATATATATATATATATATATATATATATATATATATATATATAGATATATATATATATATATATATATATATATATATATATATATATATATATATATATATATATATATATATATATATATATATATATATATATATATATATATATATATATATATATATATATATCGCTACACTGAACGTGTGTGGCGTGAAACCCAGGGTAGCAAGCATGGCAGTATAGTATATCTTGTTTTCAATGTGATATTTTGCTCTACTTCAGTATCGAGAAACTTTACTGCTGCAAGTGATTACCTATAATTTGTGTGATATATGTATATATATATATATATATATATATATATATATATATATATATATATATATATATATATATATATATATATATATGTGAAATGTATGGAATGCAATTCTATATACTGGAATATTTGAATAATGAATTATAGCTCAGTGGTAGAGCAATATATAATATATAGTAGTCGGGGTTTATATATTCGAATCCCGATGAGGGCATATGATTTTTCTCTATATATCCTATATATATATATATATATATATATATATATATATATATAT
>JAIGNY010000696.1:470000-502500 GCA_020152595.1 Chiridota heheva
GTAATTCTCAATGCAGGTAACAAACTTTTACTATTGTACAGTATGAAACTACATAACCGTAAGCTTTATTCCAAATCAAAATGCCTTTGCAAGCACACACCTATTGGTAGTCTCTAAATCACATATGTTATGCCTATGACCCATTGGAAATACTGTACACAACATTACAACTTGCATCCAATATGGGACAATGTAAAGAATAACCTTCCTAAATTTTACAGGTTATTTAACAAATAATGCAGAAATAAAAATAATAATAATGGGCTAATATATTGAAAAGTATAAATAAAAATATTTGTAAAATTGTAAATGAAATAAGAATTAAATCAGTATAACATTATGTTTAGGGATAAGCTTAACAGCTGATTTGCATTGTGTGTGTTTTGTTAAATTGTATCAATTGTTTTGAAGTTGAACTACAATATCGAGCAGATTTGATAGGCCTACCGTTAAAAGAAAATTAATTGAGAAACATCTAAGTCGAGGTTGATGTTATAATAATATAGAAAAAAAGTATCAGTATCAAAGCCTATATCAGCTTGTTATCAAAAATCATTTTGTCACCATAGACACTCATTTAGCATCTTGACCAGTAAAGTTTGGAACCGTATGGAAACAAAGTAACACTTATTTCTTCATAATTTTGAATATATATATATATATATATATATATATATATATATATATATATATATATATATATATATATATATATATATATATATATATATATATATATATATATATATGTATATAGGTGCCGAGTCTGGAACAGACATTGGCGATCATGGCCCTCCAGTCACTTCTGTGTAGAGCTAAATGCATAAACTTATTGTTACTTAGGCTGTTGTTGGTTGCCCAGTTGTTTAAACTTTGGACATATTTAACTCGCTGCTTTCCTCTGCTTCTTTTGCCCTCAATTTTTCCACATACTGCAAGCTGTTCCAATCCACCCTCGCGATAAACACCCTCGCGATAAACACCCTCGCGATAAACATGCCCGAAAAATTCCATCTGTCTCCTTCTGATGGCATTGTCCATGCCTGAAGCTATCAGGACATCATCATTTGTTTTCCTTTCTGTCCAAGATGTTTTCAACATTCTCCTAATGAACCACATTTCCGTAGCTTTTAATCTTTTCTTGATGTCACTGGTAATTGTCCAGCATTCACAGCCATAGAGAAGAGTTGACCATACATATGCCTTCAAGATACAGACTTTTGTGTCCATTCCAGTATTTCTATTCTTCATAATTGGATTCATTTTTGTAACATGTCTTTGGCAATTGCAATGCGTTTTCTACCTTCATTAATGCACTGACTATATGATGTTAGTGTGTAGCCCAAGTACTTAAACTGCTGTACTTGTTTAATTATTTGTCCTTGGTTTTGTATACTACATAATGGGTTGATGGCTTTTTTTTAAACCACTATACATTATGTTTGCTTTACATTTAGAGACAACCCTCTTTTTTCACTTTCCTCTACAACTTTATCCAGAAGAGACTGCAGTTTTTCTTCTGACTCTGCTATAAGTACCGTGTCATCTGCATAGCGTAGGTTATTCATAATATAGCCTCCAACTTTCAGCCCCTCAAGACTGTCGATGTTACGAAGTATTGTTTCACTGTAAATGTTAAAAAGATCTGGTGACAACCCCGTATGACTCCTCTTCGGATTACCTTAAATTCACTGTAATCTCCTTCAAGTCTTATTGCTGCTTCCTGGTCCCAGTATAGGTTTCTTATAACTCTTAGGTCTTTTTCGTCAATGTTCAAATTACTGAGTATTTCAAAGAGATTTTCATGTTAGACTTTGTCAAACGCTTTGGAGTAATCAATGAAACATACATATAGATCTTTCTGTACCTCTATGCACCTTTCCATTATCATTGATAGCATATGATTGGTAATTCATGTATATCTCCTGTTTCTTGTGTTAAAGACATGGGTGTTATTTTTGATGATAAGCTTACACTGTTGCCACAAGTAAATAATATATGCCGCTCCGCTTCACTTGCCATCAGAAAAATCAGCCAAATTCGTAAAATCTTGATCAAAAGTCGACTGAGACACTTATTCACGCATTTGTATCATCCAGACTTGATTGTTGCAACAGTATCTTATTTGGACTTCCTTCTCAACAAATCTCAAAGCTTCAGCGCATTCAAAACACTGCTGCCAGATTAGTTACTTTCACAAGTAAGAAATCTCACATTAAACCCATCCTCCACCAACTTCATTGGCTTCCTATATGTGAAAGAATAAACTACAAGCTTCTCACTCTCACATACAAAGCCATCCATGGTCTTGCTCCAAATTATATTTCCAACTTAATCACGGTACAATTACCAACTCGCTCACTCAGATCTAACAGTGCTATTCTCCTAAAGCCGCCAAAAATTAACAGCAAGACTTATGGTGAACGTTCTTTTCAATCTGCAGCCCCCAAACTCTGGAACATTCTCCCAATCTACATCAGAAATGCCCCTACTTTAGATATTTTTAAGAGTATTGAAAACACACCTTTTCATGAGTTCCCCTCATTGGACCTCGTAACTTTATCCTGCCTGTATCTTTTTAAGTATGGTTTATTGTTCTCTTACTGTTTGTATCTAAAGGTTTTCTCATGTTATATTTGTTTATGTAAAGCGCATTGAGACCGTTTGGTATAATGCGCTATATAAAAATGTATTATTATTATTATTATTATAAATATTGCATTCCTAGTGCCTTTGGCTACAACAAAACCAAGTTGTGTTTCTGAAATTTCTGGCCGAATACTATCTCTCATCCTGGACATTAGAATACGAAGCAAGACCTTGGTGATATGGCTCATCAAGCTGATGGTCCCGTGTAGTTCGCATTCTGTTGCACCTGGTTTCTTGGGTAAGGTTATGAAGATAGATTTGCTCATATCTGGTGGTATCTCTCCCGTGTCATATATCATATTTAAAAGACTAGTTAAAGTTTCAATGCCTACATCATCAAGAGCCACAAAAACTGTAATTGAATATATCATATTTATATAAATCAGGGAGTTGCCATTTTCAGGGAGTTGCCATTTTTTACTAGCAACTCCTTGTGTAAATGAAGTATTATTTTACATGAAGTGTAAATTATTCACTTAAAACATATATGTTTCAATAGCTGTAGGCCTACCTCAGTTTTCTATTAACAAGTTAAACTTAAGTTACTGAAATGATTGTATTCACTGAATTACCCTATTGTCAGCCTGGTGAAATGTACAATATGAATTAAAGGTTCCCTGATTTAAGTGCTGGTCATCTTTCAATGCGTCAAATATTTTTAATATTTGTTCTTGAACACCTTTTTCTAAAAGAACTAAAAATAGTTGTTAATGTTTAATGTAAAACACTGAAAAATATTTTAAGAGTTGGCTTAATGGCAACCTATGAACAGTTTTAGCTTTACAGCAATGGATTTATACTTTGCTAAGACAGCTAGGCTTAATAAAAGTCATTGTATATATCATACAATGGAAGAAAAGAAACATCGCTGTGAGTTGTATTTACAGGGTGCCTATAACCATGACATTAAAACTTAATTTGTAATAACTTGTTATTCCATGCTGAGGTAATTAATTCTTAATTGCAAATTTATAAAGCACTATGCACTCTCTTACAGTAATTGTAAGACAAAATACGTCGCAAATGATTTATGAAGTGAACTAAATTATGGAGTTTCTTATACCTAAAATCAGCAAACTATGTGGAGTGAAGCTGATGAAAGTTAATTGCAGTATTACCTTAATGCTAATGTTTGTTTTTCTTTTGATTTAATTTTTTTTCTTTAAATTACTTTTAAATTTCTTGTTAAAACATACAACAAATTTAAGTTTTAGACAGGGACAGGGTGGCACTATAGGCAGTTAAAGTTGTAGGGTAAACCTAGTTAACGCTATACTTAACTTCAGAAGAAAATTTAGTCGGTGTAAGCCTAAGCTAAGATAAACAATGTTTGTGACTGCTCGGTCTCCCTTCATAATTCAATTGAAATACCTTTCAAGAATTTTCTTTAGGGATTTTGAAATAACCCTAACAGTAACAAAATTTTTTTTAATTGAATTATTCCACTTAGACCAAAAGTTGTCATTTCTATCTAAATTAACATTTAATCAGCTAGTAGGCCTACGCCCGCCACCCGTGGTGGAAATATCCCCAGGGTACGACTAACTTTAGCCTTGGCCTACCTCGAAATTTGTTCAATGTTAGGACCAGCGATGCGGCATGTTAAAGGATTAGCCAAAATTCGAATCAATTTCTTCAAACGTACGCCAGAACCCATGTATACTGGAAATAAACAGACATATTCTATGGTGAAATCATGCCAACGTCTGAAAGTTATGCCAATCTTATTTTAAATTATCTCGCAGAGCTGGAACAACGCAAGTGGTAGGCCTAAGGTTGGTGACAAAATGGTTCAACGTTAATTCTGTAATTTATCACTTTTGTTCTTAATGATAATGGTTCCCGCCCTTCAAAAAAATAAACAATCTTAAAAAGAAACTTGGCTGGTTTTAATGTCTGCACAACGCCATTTAATCTAAACGGAAATGTTAAAACAGCAATTTTCAGTGGAATGAAAAATGAAAACTCGCACTCTATCGTATCTTGTCGTTTTACTCCGCCCGGCCCAGCCGGTACGCTTTCACTCAGTCACTCGGCCTGTTATCACTCACTCACTCGTCGCATACACGATGCACTGTCCACCAGCCTCGCATAGTTTATGATAGTTGACCATGCTGGAACTTAACATAACATAACAAGATTACGGGCTAAAAAGGGTTAGTCACCCTATAAAAAGCCCAAACTAACACCACTACCAACACAAAACAAAAAAATCAAAGACGCCCAGAGTTAGTAAAGAACTTATCAATGTTGACTTTGAAATTGTGAACAGAATTGGAACTAACTACCCACTCAGGCAAACCATTCCACTCATTAACAACTCTTTGCGATAAGCTTAATCGCCAAATATCTGTCCGTGAGAACTCTTTGGTCAACTTCAAATTGTTCCCAAGTGTCACATGAGGATTAGCTGAAACATGCAAGAAATAACAGGACGCGACGCAATTCCAATTACGACGCGACGCATTTCCAATTACGACGCGACGCAATTACAATAACGACGCGACGCAATTCCAATTACGACGCGACCCAAATCCAATTACGACGCGACGTAATTCCATTACGACGCGACGTAATTCCAATTACGACGCGACGTAATTCCACGCGACGTAAATTACGACGCGACGTAATTGGAATTACGACGCGACGTAATTGGAATTACGACGCGACGTAATTCCAATTACGACGCGACGTAATTTCAATTACGACGCGACGTAATTTCAATTACGACGCGACGTAATTTCAATTACGACGCGACGTAATTCCGAGGTTTTGACCGGCATATGCTTCCATACGACTGCGAATTCAGCCAAAGAAAGGGCTAATAAAAATATTTTCGAGAGGTCCTATTTCACGTGACATGGAGCTGGGAAGTTCCAAATTTCAGGAATAGTAGAGAATAGATAGGTCTTGACTATTCATATCCATTCATATACTTGACGAGATCTGCTTCAGAAACAGTTTCATTGGGAACTATTTTACCATGAACCCATACTAGAATTTGAGTGATTTGGTGAGGGTGTACAACACCTCTTCACTTCGGCCTAAATAAAAGGGCCAAAACCTCTGGTGACCCCCTAGCGAAAGTATCCGAGAGATATTATATGGTACTTTTTGGAAAACATCACAAATTATCTCAAATCTATAACATTCTGGTACAAAAAGGACCCCGAACTTGACTCTTTGGTCATATATTTCAATAGGAAGAATAATTACTTCCGTTCTATCCAATTCACCTCCCGTAGTCGTCTCGCAGCTGACCACAGACCCACGTGTGTAGGCCGCGCGAGTGTTAATTATGTCATTGTTGAGTATTATAAGAATGTAAACAAAATACGTGATTGTTCTAAAAGCGTTTACTCTGCTATGACGTCATAAAAAGACACCCGGTTGAAGATTCTGCCAGCTGCGGTCGAGTTATGGCCATGGCTGAGTTGTTCTTTTTGCGCATGGTGGGAGAGACGGACTGCATATTCATAATTAAATAATTTGCTGAAATTAATTATATGCCATATAATTATAGCAAATGATTATATAGCAAATAATTATATAGTAAATAATTACATAGCAAATAATTATATAGTAAATAATTATATAGCATATAATTATGTAGCAAATAATTATATAGCAAATAACTAATTTAAAAAATAATTATTTAGCAAACAATTATTCAAAGGATTAATTCATTGGTCAAGCATATTTAGCTTATATGAAAGAGGACTTCAAAAGAAACAAAATTGTGCAAAAGTATCCAAACTTTTAACTTTAATATCTCCTAAACGGAATAAGATTTTTGAACGCTTTCTTCACTATTTTGTTTCTTTTTAAGTTTTTTCACATAAAATGGACTTGCTTGACCACTAAACTAATCCTCTAACAAATCATTATATAGCAATTAACTATTAAATAAATATTTCAGCTAAATATGTTTTATCAAAAAATTATATAGCAAATGAATTATTTGTTAAAAACAATGAATAGGGCCTATATTGTTAAATAATAAATTATTTGTTAAATAAATATTTGTTAGAAAATTATTTGTTAAATAATGAATTATATGTTAAAAGACTATTTGATAAATAATTATTTGTGAAATGATTTATTATTTGTAGATATGAATTATTTGTTAAATAATCAATTATTTATCAAATAATCAATTATTTGTTAAATGATAAATGCTTATAATTCATTTGCAATTAACATTTGCAATTAAAATTTAAGTGCTTGGAAATTATATACAAATAATTAACTTTAGAGAAATCAATTATATAATATAAAGATTTGAAGGGGAAAATTATATGCATAGAAATAAAAAACATAAAGACATTATTTATATATAAGTGGCTTGTCTTTTAATAATTGTTACCAAATAATGAGTGGGATAAGAATATCATTTAGGAATGGTAATTTATCATTTGGTCATGTTGCTTTTCAATTAATTAACAAATAATGCTCTTATTTGTCATATAATTAACGCAAATATTTGAGTTCCCTTTTCACTTGTTTGCTATCGGTCCTAATTCAAATTTGATGTTTATATCTTTACACATTAAAACATATACTTTGTGGCAAAATTGTAGCTGCACCTCCCCTCCTCCCATGAGTAGAAGCGTTGAGAAATGAGGTGAATATTGACCTCCTTGCATTACAATGTTGCACCAGGGAGTCAGTGGCGCCGCCAGGGGTTTGATATTGGGGGCACAAACTTTTTCGGCATGGGGTAAAAGAGACTGCCTTAGGTCCCCTTTTGGAGTCCAGGGGCAAAGCCCCGATGGGGTCCTGGGCAACGCCTGGGAAACCTTGCATTTTCCAAGATTTAGATACCCCAAAAGACTCTATATTATAAATATGTGCAGTACACGGCTTTTAAAAACAAAATTAGGATGATCACGAACGATCTAGAATAGCAGCATATAATTTTGCAATGATACAGACTACCCGCCCCCGCATTAAAAACTATCCCCAGGACTCCCCCACCAGGACTCCCCCACCACCAGGACTCCCCCACCACCAGAACTCCCCCACCACCAGGACTCCCCCACCACCAGGACTCCCCCACCACCAGGACTTCCCCACCACCAGGACTCCTCCACCACCAGGACTCCCCACCACCAGGACTCCCCATCACCAGTACTCCCCCACCACCAGGACTCCCCACCACCAGGACTCCTCCACCACCAGGACTCCCCCCACCACCAGGACTCCTCCACCACCAGGACTCCTCCACCACCAGGACTCCCCACCACCAGGACTCCCACCACCAGGACTCCCCACCACCAGGACTCCCCCATCACCAGGACTCCTCAACCACCAGGACTCCCCCACCACCAGGACTCCCCCACCACCAGGACTCCTCCACCACCAGGACTCCCCCACCACCAGGACTCCCCACCACCAGGACTCCCCCACCACCAGGACTCCCCCACCACCAGGACTCCTCCACCACCAGGACTCCCCACCACCAGGACCCCACCACCAGGACTCCTCCACCACCAGGACTCCCCACCACCAGGACTCCTCCACCACCAGGACTCCCCACCACCAGGACTCCTCCACCACCAGGACTCCTCCACCACCAGGACTCCCCCCACCACCAGGACTCCCCACCACCAGGACTCCCCCACCACCAGGACTCCCCACCACCAGGACTCCCCACCACCAGGACTCCTCCACCACCAGGACTCCCCACCACCAGGACTCCTCCACCACCAGGACTCCTCCACCACCAGGACTCCCCCACCACCAGGACTCCCCACCACCAGGACTCCCCACCACCAGGACTCCCCCACCACCAGGACTCCCCACCACCAGGACTCCTCCACCACCAGGACTCCCCACCACCAGGACTCCTCCACCACCAGGACTCCTCCACCACCAGGACTCCCCACCACCAGGACTCCCCACCACCAGGACTCCTCCACCACCAGGACTCCCCCCCACCAGGACTCCCCACCACCAGGATGCCACCACCAGGACTCCCCTACCAGGATGCCCCTACCAGGATGTTTCAGAACATAAGTTAATCCTTACTTTTTGCGTAATTGTTTTGATTACTTTTACTTTCTGACTTCAGTATTTGCAAAGCAGAAAATAAATGTTTGTTTTGTTATTAAACAATTAAAGTACTTCAAGATGATAAATAACACATGTGGACACTTAGTTAAAGTCATGACACATAATGATTTCATACCTGCATTGACTAAAAATGGAGTCTAAATATGTTGGCCAACATTAGAACGTGGGTTGGAATAGCTATTTTTGTGACTCGCCGCTAGACACAATAGCTTTTCCAGGAATCTGGAAATAGAAGTGGGTGAATTTTTACTTCAAATACAATGAGACAGTGATAACGCCAGCGTGTTGTCAATTTCTTATTCAAAGCATTGAGAGGAATCATTTTTAAGGATATACACCTTTTTGGATAGGTATATTATACATATTTTGCGTTTTAACAGTTGATGGAATACGAAAGTTGTAAATTTATACGAAGGTTTTTATGTTGTAGATTTAGGTTCAAAGAACTTTGATCCAAAATGATAGATTTTTGGTCCACAACTGAAGGTTTTTGATCCACAATTGAAGATTTTGGGTTCAAAATTAAACATATTTGGTCCAAATTTGAGGATATTTGGTCCAAAATTAACGATTATTCAGTCGATATGATTAAAACATTGCTAATATCTGTTTTTCTGTATGGTTCATTTGATATTTCAGTTAATTATATTGACGGCTTTGACAAAATTTAGTAGGTACGTCAATTTTAGGGGGCTAAGCCCCAATAGCCCGCTTAGACACGCCACTGAGTGTGGCATAGGGGCGAAGCCCTCATAAAGGGCCAGTGGACGAAGTCACTGGGTATTCCTCAACTTAAAGCATATTCTAAGGTAGTTCTCTGCAAGACTTTTGAGGACCCTGAATGGTTTCTAAGGAGTGGGAGGGGGCGTAAATTTCTGTATGTACCAGCAGCCTTGCAATGTCATTATAATTTTTGCTGTAATTTCATAGATTACATCCTATTTACGACATTGATAGTGAATACAGTCCATTTATTCACATGGCAATGGTGTAGCAAACAAGCGCTGCCTTCTCTCATATTTTCTAATCAAAAGACTTGCTAACCCCCTTGTCACAAGTTTGTCTGATTCCTCCTCATGAATATTCACTTACATTGCATTGTTCAAGCGCTTCTGTGTTATGGTGGAGCGTAGATATCTTTACATACGCTTAAGCGTTAAAAAAGATCTGTATCATGAGGCTGTAGTGACATGGTAAGGTGAGGTATTTAGGCACCAGCTTATCTACTCCATTGAAGTCACAGAACTTACGGGGAGCAATGACATGTTTAAAAGTGTGGGAGGGAGAGGGGGCGAAAGAAGGTGTCTGCCCCCACCTGTGGTATATTGATAGAAACGACCGTTACTCAATTCTTTATTAAGCTATGTTTCGTCTATGAACATTCCTAAAGCATTATTTTTACTTATAAACTACTTTGTGGTTTTACCTGGTGTAAGATTCCGTTCGGCATTTTGCTATCAACGAATAGAAACGCAAACAAAAGCCCGCTCTCGTATTGATTATTTAGGATATATTTATAATTGGATAAGTTCAATATATTCCACCACCCTTAAGAGAGAGGGAAGGGGGGGGCGGTCTCCCCCGCTGTCCCCTTTCCTAAGCCACTGCAATTAAACAACAGATGATTTACATACTACTGATAACGTATAGTCAAAAATGGATACACAGGTTATTTAAAAAGTTACAAAAAGCATCAATATTAAACCGAATTAAGTTTAATTATTGTTTTGTACTTTCCTAAGTTCTTATAATAAGGCCTAACACATCAGCGGTTTATGTTCCTCCTACGCCAACACGTCTATGAACATGATACTACGCTTCCTTTATTCAGTTCTAATAATAGTATACCAAATGAACTTTCCTACAATTGACCTGCTAAGGCAGTTAGGCGTAAGAGTGTAAACCCATTAAATGCGACCTTTCATCTGTTCATGGGTTCTAAACTGAACAAATCAATTAGTAAGGAAATAATTATCTCCGCTATTGAAATGTAAAGCAAACATATCTATTTAGGTACTTCACTATAATTTCGTGACGATATATCTCTTTGCACTGCGCGTGAAAATGTGTCTGTGTTAATGGCGCCGACCATTGGTCAAATATCTCCATTAATGGGAACAAATTTGTTCCCTTTAATAGGCATGCTACTGGACTGTTAGGTCTTTTACATGTTTTATGCGAAGTTTTTTTTTTCTCTAAAAAGTGCTTTATAAGTCTGTGTACCTTTTTGGCTATAGTAATTTCGCTAAAAATACACCTCAGTTTTGGTCTTTTGGATCCGAATTTAGAAGGTAAGAAATCATACCCTCATCAGTTAATGCCGCGTAAAAAATAGTTCATCGGACAACTTTTTCTGAAGGTGCTTTTAATGTCAATACAGTATGCACCTAAACCGCAGCTTACATGTTTTAAAGCAAAATCAAGGTTTTTTTAATTTTGAACAAATCATTGCAATCATTTAGACTGTAGAATGGTAGAATAGAATAAAAACACCTGCAGTTTCTGAATCATGGTTGATCAGAGTTTGAAACTTGTAGAATGAAATAGAAAACTGCCTCAAATTCTGTAATGCATTCTGTAAATTTGAGATCTAAAATTCAGTCACGGAAAATCATCAGATTCCATGCGGCCTGCTAAATTATGATTGAATGGTATTATATCTGGAAATGATGGAAAATCTTGGTATATATATTTCCAAATTCTTGGAAAATATGCTATAAACTATGAAAATATGCTATAAACTATGAAAATATGCTATAAACAATGAAAATATGCTATAAACTATGAAAATATGCTATAAACCATGAAAATATGCTACAAACTATGTACATATGCTCTAAACTATGAAAATATGCTATAAACTATAAAAATATGTTATAAACTATGAAAATATGCTATAAACTATGAAAAAATGCTATAAACCATGAAAATATGTTACAAACTATGAACATGCTCTAAACTATGAAAATATGCTATAAATTATGAAAATATGCTATAAACTATGAAAATATGCTATAAACAATGAAAATATGCTACAAACTATGAACATAAACTCTAAACTATGAAAATATGCTATAAATTATAAAAATATGCTATAAACTATGAAAATTTGCTATAATCCATAAAAATATGCTATAAACTATGAAATTAGGCTATAAATTATGAAGTTATGCTATAAACTATAAACAATATGCTATAAACTATGAAAATATGCCATAAACCATGAAAATATGCTATAAACTATGACAATAAGCTATAAACTATGAAAATCTGCTATAAACTATGAAAATATGCTATAAACTATGAAAATAGGCTATAAACTATCAAAATATGCTATAAACAATGCAAATATGATATAAACCATGACAATATGCTATAAACTATGAAAATATGCTATAAACTGAAAATATGCTATAAATTGAAAATATGCTATAAACAAATATGCTTATAAACTATGAAAATATGCTATAAACTATGAAAATAGCTAAACAAATCGGTTAAAAATTGACCATTTTACAGCATTTTGAATTTGAAAGCTTTAATATAATATATTATGCCAATTTGTTTTGAAATTTTGTGACATCGACACGGGAAAACCTGTGAAGCTACTTTGGAAGCCATGTTAGACTTGAAAACGTCCGTTTGTTTGAAACTTCTGTCAATTTTATTGAGATAACTAATTGATAAATAAAAAATAACAGTCAAAATATTTGTGGAAGGGTACTTTTACTCCAAAATTATTCACAAAGTCAAATGGAAACAAATATTATTTTTATACCTAAACGCTCAGTAGCTGTTGCGCTCAAAGTAGTACTACTGTATCATGGTAGCGAACAAGATCGCCATTTTGAAGCAGTCCTGATCACTGTTGACAGATTTTACATGCAACAGAAAGGACATCAAATACTGAACATCATAGTCTAATTACATCAATTTTAGATGCACATAGTATCCGATTTATGGCTATCATCTGATTATCAACAAAAGTTTCAATAATTCCATGAATTTTTTGTCCTAAATTTCAGTCACTGAAAATGACTGTTTTCTTCTGCTGAGTCTTAATTGAATTTAGTTAGTTATTAAGTAGTGTTGGCGGAGGATTAAACAACAATAAGTTAACATGCAGATACAAAATTCATAAGCTTTTTCTGATGTCACAAAATGTATATAGAAATTTGCATAATTTGTTATAATAAGACCTTAAAATTAAAGATGTTGTAAAATGCTTAATTTTCATTAGAGGGTTTTCATGACGTAACCCTAAGTCTATTGGACGCCATTTTGCAGGGAAGGGCGTCGTTGCGTTTCACACATCTCACACAACTCAGCTACATCACACGTACAACAAGTACCTATACCAGTTCAGCGAATTTTACTAATCGCAGTTTTATGTTCGCTTCTGATTTTACTTCGTATTTTCTTTACGTTTAATATATTCACTGGGTATACGAAGAGTAACTTTTGCGTGAACGCCATTTGACTGTTTGTTATACTCAGACAGCCTACATACCTGGCATAAAGTGCTCGCTGCAAATCCTATGTGCGAACCGTAGGTTAAAAAGCCCGTCGCGTCGTACAGCAGAAACCTACTTCGAACGTCGATCAGGATCAGATGAAAATCGACAAAACTACATGCAAACGTATGTAAATCTAATTAAGTGTACAGCCTAGCAGACGACAATGATCATGTTCGACAAAATGGCGATGTAAATAAAGTTATGTGACCTCATGATTAAAACACCCTTATACCTATCTATATATCTTACATTTTTCTGGCGCACAATTAGATTGTGAAATTGTGATATTAAAAATATCTAAAAAAACCGACACCAGCGGCGTAGGAAAGTATTTGACAATGGGGACCGGATTTTATCGCTTGTCTCAACAAACCTCAGTAGAAAAATGTATGAGTCTCTTATCACGGCCAAAAAACTATTTGTAAGGAGAAATAGGAAGGGGGGGGGAATATAAAGTTATTGGTAACATTTCCAGAAAATTAAAGAACATTTCCCGAAATAAAAAAAAATTCCCAAAAATTGAAGAAACTTAACGAAAACAAATTACATTTTACTAAAGTTAAAGAAGTTTCTTGAAAATTGAAGCAAATTTCACGAAAATGAAGTAATGTTTGCAAAACGTTCACGAAATTGAAAAACACTTGTCGGAAATTTAAAAAATTGAATAAAATGTTATGAACTGATGAAAATGATGAAAATAAAAGAATTTTCAAATTAATTGAAGGAAATTTCCCCCAAATTAAAGAGAGCTTCTCGAGAATAAAGAAATTTTTCCAAAAATTAAGGAAATTGCACGAAAATTAAAGCAAATTTCACAAAAATGAAGAAAATTGATAGAAACGTCTACAAAATTTAAGAACAAATTTAAGAAAACTGAAGCAAATTTCACAAAAATGAAGGATATTTTGCAAAATTTGAAGGAAGTTGCCCCAAAAATTGATGAAAATTTTTCAAAAATTAAAGAAAAAATTTCCGTAAAATTAAGAAAATTGCGCCTATAATGCAGGAAATTTTACAAAAATTGAACTTTTAAAAGAGCCTTCCCAAAAATTAAAGATTTCCAAAAGAAAAAAGCCAAGGAACCTGACTCTTCAAAATCGTTAGACCTTTTATTTTATTATTATCAATATTATTAGTATTATTATCATCATCATCATCAGCATCAGCATCAGCATCAGCAGCAGCAGCAGCAGTAGCTTGTTTTTATAATATAGAAGCATTGGTAGACTGCTTAAGACGAAGATTCTGCCCAATTCAACAACAAGAAATTTTTCGGATTCAACTAAAGAACCACCAAAGGAAGAAAAATGAAGCACTACCTAAATTAGGACAAGCACTGAGACGACTTACCAGACAGTTATCTCTTGCAAAATACCATTTTCCTGATGCTCTTGATGATCCAGATTTACGAAATGGTATATACCAAGCCAGACCACAAACATTGGACCAAGCCATAAAAGCTTCACTAGAAATTGAGGCCTTTTAGTTTGCAGAACGACAAAGAAGTGCTCTTGGACGCAAAATTATGAGGGCAGTAGAGGTGAAAAGTGATGCTGAAATACCCTGCACATTATCAAGCGCAAGTGACGAAATGAAATATGTCATAAAGACTCTGACACAGCAAGTAGAAACTCTCCAGCACAAGGTGGACCAAAGACAGAACACTGATCGTGAAAAGTGATCGTTGCACATTAAAGCAAGACCATTGAAATCTCCAGCACAAGTAAGAACACTGATCAGTGATCTCATAAATAAATAGCGAGTATGGTCACTACAAGAGCAACTGTCCGCAGAAAACTAAGAAAATAGACAACAGAGGAGAAACTCAGGCGGCTACCATGTCTTCAAGTACTCAGTTGGGAAATGGAACATTGTCAAGGTCGGGGGCTAGAACTTGGCAGGCACAGAAATAAATGGGCCCAAAGAAGTCTCAGTACGAGTAAACAACATGTCAGACATCAACAATGGATTATATAAGATGGTGCAAATCAACTGGAAGAAGATACACATTTTAATAGATACTGCTGCCAATGTAACTCACTGAAAACAGCAATTTTCAACTTGATACCAGAACATGACAAACCAAAACTTAATCTAGTGACATGTAAAATGACTTTAGCCAATGGTGATGAGACCACTCTTGAAGGGCCGACTGATTTACAGATAACGCTTAGCCATTCTACAATTCAACATCAAGTATGGGTTGCAGATAAGCGAAGCAGATGGCATTATTGGATACGATTTCCTCAAGAAGTATAATTGTGTCATCCATGCAGGTGAAGGACGTCTCATCTTGGACAATCAAGAAATCAGTCTAGGAGAAAGCCAAGAGGGACCTGTTATCAGTGTGAGGGTAATGATGAAATAGACTGTCATCCTTCCACCAAGCACTGAAATCATCACGCCAGGACAGCTGCAGGGCAAAGTCAAATCTCAAACCTATCAGCTGGTGCAGCCTTTTGAAAGTTTCAGTCAAAAGAAAGGAATTTTGGTCGCAAATGCGGTGGTTCACGAAGAAGTAGGGATGGTACCAGTTAGGATGGCTAATTTGTCTTGCGATCCAGTGACAGTGTTCAAAGGCATAACAGTGGCAACATGTGAAGTTGTGGAAGAAGTAAGCTGTACTGATACTGCACCTCCACCCACGGGAAATACTACCCCTGCTGTACCACCACATTTGACTGATCTTTAAGCAAGAAGTTGTGAACACCTTAATGATGAACAGACAGAAAAAGTAGCGGTACTGCTAGAGAAATATGGAGACGTATTCAGTAAGTGACCATCTGACATTGGCAGGACGAAAACAGTCTAACACACAATCAATACCGGCAACAATTTTCCAATAAAGCAAGCTGCAAAGATGGCTCCCATTATATAAACAGGAGGAAGCCAAAATACAAATAAGTGAGATGTTGACCAATGGTGTGATCGAGCCATCATTTAGTCCGTGGGTTTCTCCAGTTGTCCTTGTGAAGGAAAAGGATGGGTCAACACGGTTCTGCATCGACTATCGGAAGCTCAACGACACTACGATTAAAGATTCATATCCATTGCCGAGGATCGATGACTCTCTAAACATGCTTGAAGGATCAATCTGGTTTTCCACATTAAATTTGTCCAGCAGTTACTGGAAATATAAATGGAAGAGAAAGACAAGGCAAAAACTGCTTTCGTTACCAGCTCTCGGTTGTTCCAGTTCAAAGCTATGCCGTTTGGGTTATGCAATGCACCAGCAACTTTTGAGAGACTCATGGAGCGTGTCCTCAATGGTCTACAATGGGAGACATGTTTAATTTACCTGGACGATGTAATTGTGCATTCGCGTACGTTTGATGACCATCTCTCTCAACCGACTGGAAAAGGTTTTGATTAGAATGAGGGAGGCTAATCTAAAATTTTCACCAAGAAAATGCTGCTTATTCCAGAGTCAAGTGGAATATTTGGGACATGTCATCACCAATGAGGGCGTCCACCGATCCAAAGAAGATAGACTCGATCACAAATTGGCCAATTCCCCAAACAGTAAAAGAAGTACGACGTTTCATTGGTCTATGGACTTACTACAGACGTTTTATAGATGGCTTTGCGGACATAGCAAAACCATTGCATAGTTTGACAGAGAAGGAAAGAATTTTGCCTAGACAACTGAATGTGATCATGCTTTTCGCCGACTTAAGAAGTTTTTGACAGAAGCTCCAATTCTATCCTATCCCTTGATGAATAGACGTTTCATTCTTGACACCGATGTATCTAACTCTGGTGTAGGCGTTGTCCTTTCCCAAGAGAAAGATGGTGAAGAGAAGGTGATAGCTTATTTCAGCCGAATACTATCAAAACAAGAGCGACGTTATTGTGTCACCAAAAAAGAACTCCTTGCAGTTGTGTGTGCGGTGCGACACTTTCACCATTATCTCTTTGGGCGAAACTTCCTACTTAAAACAAATCATGCAGCACTTCGGCGGCTATTGAACTTTAAAAACCCAGAAGGACAAATAGCAAGATCGATCGAGATACTTGGCACGTATGATTTCGAAATACAACACAGGCCAGGAAAACATCATTCCAATGCAGACAGTTTGTCCAGACGAAAATGTGAACCATGTTTGTCTGTCATAAGCAGGAACAAAAAGTTGATCAACATGATGACTTACATGATGAACATGCAGAATGCACTGAAAAATATCCACGATCGAAAACAGATGAGAGATTCATTACCAGAGTATTAAAATGTATGTCCGCTTCCAAGGAGCGTAAATTACCAGAAAATACACATGGTACAACCAAGGCAAACAATCAACCGCTGAATCAAGATGACACCCAACCAAACCCAACATGGTTAGAACGATGGTCCTCAGAACAGGGAGCTGTTATTTGAACAACTCCCTGCTCAGAAGTACTAAGGAAATTACAAAATGAAGATTGTGACATCATTCCAATGCTAAAATGGAAGGAGCAGGATACTCAGAGACCTGACTGGGAGTCTGTTGCTGTAGAAAGTGGCACCACAAAGAATTATTGGAGAACATGGGATCAACTCTATTTAAGAAATGGTGAGGCTCTATCGAAAATTCAAGACTGACCTTGGGAATGAAATAATTTCTCAACTTGTGCTACCAAAAGCTATTCAGCATGAAATACTGGCCATGATGCATGCTGGACATCTTCGGATCAAAAAGACATTGGAAAGAGTGCGCCAGCTTTACTTTTGGAGTGGGTACAGACGTAGCGTTGAGAAATACTGCAAAGACTGTCTTCTGTGTATGTCACGAAAAGGGCCAAAGAAGATAGCACACGCTAGCATGAAATCATACATTGCAGGTGAATCTATGCCAACGCTGTGCAATGGATATCATGGGGCCACTTCCAATATCTCTCTCAGGCAACAAATACATTCTGTCATTTCCGATTATTTTACAAAATGGACCGAAGCTTACCCAATCCAGACAAACAATTCCTAACATCTTTGTGAAAGAGTTCATTTGCAGATTTGGCATTCCCCTAGAACTTCACACCGACCATGGTAGACAGTTTGAATCTCACTTATTCAAAGAAGTATGCCGCTTGCTCGATATTTTCAAAACCAGGACCACCCCATTTCACCCTCAATCTGATAGAATGGTGGAGAGGTTTAATCAGACGCTTGAAGACATGCTGGAAATGGTTGTAGAACCTGACCAAAAAGACTGGAAGGAGTGGCTTCCATATTTACTGAAGGCCTACAGCAAAACATGACACAATTTTCACCAAATAAAATGATGCTTGGGAGAAATGTACCCCTTCCTGGAGATTTGCTTGTCACCCCACCGCCACCAGATGAAAATGCAACAGAAATGACAGATTTTGCTGAAGATGTAAGAGAAAAGATGGAAAGAATTAACTAATGTGCTCACAAACACTTGAGAGTAGCAGATGAAAATAAGAAGAAAGGGTATAACAGAAAGATGAGAACCAAAATGAGAACTACAACAGAAGCCCTACCACAAGATGTACCTGCAACTGCAGCAGCAAAAAGACAGAGAAAACAACCAGACCGGTTTGGCAATAAGATTTTCAGCAACTGACCTTACACCAAAAAAAATATATATAATAAAATAATGCCGTTACTACAACCAGCCACCTCAACTTCCCCTTTCCTACGATGAAGACTGGATTTTAAAGGGATGCAAACTATACCTGTACCCAATTTGGAACATTTATAACAATTAAAAACAAAGCAAAGTGTTATTTTCTTTTGCATGGATGAACTTGAGACTTATTTTGTGTGAAACAAGTTATAAGCTGATGCCCGGATACAAGGCCGTATGGATTGATATCTGATTACGGAGTGTCAAGTTTTGTCATGAATGGGATTGTATAAACCTATGTAAAGAAATAGAGATCCAGGAGAGTTTAGCATATAAAGCATTGATACGATAAACCTGAAAGCTGTCGGGATCCTGTCGGTACGGTATATTTCCAATATTTGGATGGATGTAGACAGTTTGCGCATGGCTAGGGTATACAAATTGTAATGTAGTGGGCCAGCTAACTAAATTTGTGGAGATATCCTTGGGATATATGCTTGATTATATACAGCATAAGTTGAATTTAAGGTCAGTAGCTGCGGGTGCAAGACAGTGTTCACGCTAGTAAAACCAAACTCGGATGTATCTCATATGATTACTCTGTTCATTCATCAACTGATCTATTCACAATGAAAACGTTGTCTACGATACAGATTTCTGGCAAGAGAGGATGATTTTCTGTTATTTAAAATTTCATGAACTGAAGAGTTTAATTTCCTAGTACCCCGTAAGAGGGGCGAAAATTACCCCTTTGGGTTACTATTGGCTGTGACGTTAGGTCATAAGTGAAGGTAACCAGATGATACCTTATAAGCAATTAGGATGTGGACCATACCTCTCTACAACCTGGTGTGAAGAAAATGCGATTGGTATTTGGATCGGTCACAGGTGAATTCAACGTGTATCGATCATGTCAAAAAGAAGATGAAAATTTGCTAATTTCCACATCATAGAATGTTTATCGATCTGAAGAATGCTGAGGATATGAGAATGCTTCTTTGATGAAGAAAGTCGATTAATCTTTCCACCAATCAATCGAGTTCTTCCTGTCATCACAACACCATGATAGGACAATCAATCATATTGAAGCTTCGTGTAGTTCCCCTTTGATAAACCCACCTGTCCCGTTCCTGATCCATTTTACTTGATACATTCAGCTCCTCATCAGATTGTTCTTATGGAGCATCTCATCATTTTATCTTTACCCATTGAGCCCCATCACCCCCCAGAATTCGGTATCTGTTCAAAAGACTGCAGTAAACCGAGCTGAGGCGATGAATGAGGACTGGAGGCAACAGAACCAAAGCCCATCACCGCTGATGTTACCACGACCAGAGGAAGACACACCATCTGATGTGTTGTGTTATCTGTCTTATTTTAATGGACAATGTTTACTGAACTTGGACCCTGTGACATTTTTTCTGTTTTGTACAGAAGTGAAATTATTTTGTTTGAGGACACTCAAGTTGGTTTGCCTTGGATATTGTGGCGCTATATACGTTTTTAATTGTTTTCGTATATTTCGAGGATGATCATTGCTCAAGGATAACTTGTAAAATATCTCTTGCATCATGGAAAGGTCTTCATTTTTAGATATAAAATTTATGTCAATTTAAGGGACTTTGGAATAGTCCTAAAATCTAAAATCTGGTTTTGTTTGGTATCTAAGTTTTACCCAAATGCCTATCTTACTTCAAAAACCAACAAAAAGTTACGTTTGAAATGATCATAACAGCAGTTGTGAAGTATCTGCTACATTACTGTGCTACACAACTTTAATGTGCACAATTCTATTGAGAAAACAAAAAGAAACGAGTAGACAAATGTTAACAAAAGTTCCACCTCCTGGAAATGTTCAACCGTGAACATGTTTCTATTAATACAGCCTTACTGTCTTATTTCTCACATCAGAGATGACCTCACAAATCACCCAGGCTTGTATGAGGACAAGCTTTGACCTCAACAAAACCTTGGTGAATTCTCAAAATGTTCTTGATTATTTGGTTGTAAATAAGTTAAAAAGTGATGTAACTAATTCCCAAGAGTAAAAAAGAGCGCGGAAGCTCTTTGTTCTGATCAAATTAAAGGAGTTTGTGTGTGTTGTTAGTGACCTTAGAAGAGTTTCACTGACCAAGAGTCCGTGTTAAATTTTGATGTTCTTATATAGCTGTATAGTATCACCTTCAATTTTGGAATGTGTGTATAAGATTTATCTAAAAGAAATTGCAGAAAATTTGTAAGAAATGCAAGCATTCGTTTTCCAAGAGAATGTTTGATTATTTTTGCTTGCCGATAATGGAATTTTATATTTACTCGGGACGAGTAACTGAAAGGAGGGGCAAGTGTAGGAAAACTGCAATTTTCCTATGTGAAATGTGCACTTAGATTAATTCCCAAATTCATGCATAAAACTGATTTCGATTCATACAGACGTATTTTTTCAAGTTTGAACCATTTTCCTTCAGTCTAGACTTAGCAGATGATGGTCATCTGTTGTATGTATGCTGTGTATCTTGTGACAAGTGAAATTAATGTATTATGTCTTGCTCGTGACCTTTGAGATGACAGGGGATGCCATACATCATAGTTGCAAGGCTATGAGGGACAAGAAGTTCCAAAAGAAATGAGCAACAAATACCGTATGTGAGGGACAAGGGGAAACATTATAAATGAGGGACAAGAGGAAAGATAAGAAATGAGGGACATGGAATATAATTAAAATGGGTAACAGTAAGAAATAGTTTAACAATACCTGAGTATATGGAATAAGTTAAGTTTTACCCTATATAAAGAGAAGGTATCTTATGCACTGGGTCAGTTCAAGATTGTCAGTTCTCAGCTCAGTATTTGTCAATTCTCATCAGTTGTTAGTCTCTTCAAGTCATCTGTAGCTGTCTAGCAGTACACCTATATATCACGCCTGTACATAATTGTGTATAGAGTAGAAATAGAGAGAAAGAAGTTCCTGAAGTTGACTTGTTAAGCGTTTCATTTACAAAGTTAAATCCTAAAACGAACCCATGGTACAGTATCACTCCGCCATCTAAAAATGAGAACCCTCAAAGAAAAGGCTAATAAAAATATTTTCGAGATGTCGCATTTCATGGGACAGGAAGCTGAGAAGTTGAAAATTTCAACAATGGCAGAAAAAGGATAGAACTTGACTATGCATATTCACACTTGACGAGATTTATTTCAGTAAAAGTTTCATGGTGAACTATTTTACCATGGACCCACACCAAACTTTGAGTGGTTTGGTGAGGGTGTATAAAACCTCTTCACTTCAGCCTAAAAAAAGGCTAAAACCTCTGGTGACCCCCTATTGAAAGTACCCTCATCCGAGAGATATTAGATGGTACTTTTTGAAAAACATCACAAAAGATCCCAAATCTATAACATTCTGGTACAAAAAGGACCCCGAACTTGACTCTTTCATCATATGCTTCAATGGGGAAAATAATTAGTTCCGTGCTACCTGTATGCCTAATCCACAACTCTAACTTTGACCTCATAACAGTTCACCTTTAACATTTCCCATCACAATAATGCAATAGTTCCCATAAGGCCCCCATAATGTGCGAAGTCTCAATCACCTCATTCAAGCACCTCAGCAGAAAGGTGAAAATAAGCTTCATTGTCAATTTATGTATCTAAAGTTTCCGTTGATATAAGAATCAGTAAGCTGTTGTAATTTAACTATAAGGAATTTACCATTTACTAATTACTATTTTAAGACAGTTATTGTTTTTTTCTCTTTGACTACCATTAGTCTAGGCCTATCTTAAGATATCGAGAACAGAAGAAAATATCGGATTAATTAGTAACAAAGTTTATAAAAAAAATAAGTAGGGCCTAACTTATTGAAAAGGAAACGAGGTATTTATTAGAAAAATTGTTGAGGCCTACATGCAAGTGAAACACTGGTTTTAATATTAATACTCTGTTCTTACAAGTTTGGGATTTTTACAAAATTTACGTTTCTTGTTCTTTATGAAAAATACATGTTTTGATTATTTGCATCTTCAATATACCTATGGCATGGTAAGAAAAACTAATTCCAAATACGTCTGTTCCGGTGTTTTGATTTTGCACTCGACAATTATCGCCGCATTGGAGTCAGGTAGCTCAGTTGGTAGAGCACACGACTGAGATGCTGGAGGTACGGTTCAAGCCTCGGACAGGTCTACCTAGTTTTTCCACAGCTATGCAGACAGATACGCTTATCATCAAAGCGGAAGTACGTCGTTTTCAGCTCCTGTTCCTCATTCAGCTGTTGAGAAAAGTGGCAATGGTTGAATGGTGCTCGCCGTCCTTCGGAGGGGACGTTAAGCTGTCGGTCCCGATGGTAGGACAGTCACACCCTACCTGGTTCTCTGAACACTTCTCGAAAAGAGTAGGGTGAAAACCCAGTGTTCATCCACTTCCGTCCCGGTCGCACGAGACTGGCATCTGCTATGCAGGCTATAGCTTGGCGTCTTTGCTCCAAAATAGGAGTCTTGCTGAGTTCCTGTAAGGGAGGATCATGTATAAACAAACATACAAACAAACAAACATTGCAGGCGCTTTGCATGCGGCGACTTCAACAATAATTTGTTGCTATGTTACCGACGCAGTATAAACCAAGCTTCTTTTATTTTTTTCATTTTTAATTGTATTAATGGAATCAAATAGCTCGCCGGACCAAATGACAACCTCCAGAGAAAAGGCTTAAGAAATAATTTCTTTGCCAATATGCCACTATACATTATGGCGCTAGGCCTACGTCCACGTTTTGTGTCTCAAAACAAATGATAAACATATCAAATACGACTTACGACTAAAATAGATTTAAAAACAAAATTTAATCGGAACTAATTTGTCTTGAAACAGATCATTGTGGCGGGTGCTTTAGTGTTTTCGATATACAGTGAGCGTGCGTGCGCGTAAACGCCTGAGAATTTGAATATGCCGCGGTAGAGGGGTACTGTAACACGGCTGGTCCTTTTTTTTACAAAAACATTCGATTTAAGCGTATTTATTTTTATTTTCTTGACGCCAGGATGTCCTGCAAGTATGCATAATTTTAGCATTTCTTTAGTTCAGCACACAATGGTCGTATACATTTTCAATTTCGTTGACTTCTCTGTAGAACCCTATCATCGTCAGCGGATCAAGACTAGCCTAACGTTATCTGTATAGGCGTACAGTAGGTGTACCAATTCAGCACATTAGGAATTGTTTTTACTTTCGTTCGTTATATGTAGTTTTCTACTTCTCAAAAATATCATTGATAAAAAGTTTAAGATATAAATATTCTAGTTAAAAAGTATTTGGACTCTAAAAAAATTTTATTATTTTTTTAAATTTTATTTTGAAATTTCGTCAAGGTGTACATGTACTACGAAATGTGTACCAGTTGAGCGTATTTTCCACGTGCACGATTTTCTGCAATTCATCTCATTTTTATACATATACTTTTCAGCTTTTCACAAATATATTGAACAAAAACATCTTATAAACTCTTTGACATTAGGTCTAGATACAATGATACCTGTCAGCCAATCGGCTATTAAATAAAATCCGTTTTAAGATTGAACCTTTTTCTATCGATTTTGTATGTACCAGTTGCAATAGAAAAATAACAAATTGCGTATTTATACGGCGCAAGCGCAGTCAAGTAGTTACGCAAAGACACTACACTAAACTGGTACCGGAATTTCGCAAGCGATAAAGGTCGCGAAAACATGGAAAAACAATATTTATCATGCAAACTTTGTTTATTTTGCAACTTTACAATAATTTCCATACGTTATTTTACCTGCGAAGCTTGACCATTATTTTGAGGATCTTTTTATTCGTGCGTTTCTGATCAAAACGGAAAAAAAAAAGTAGTATGATTTTTTACAGAATCAAGTGTCTCGAGTAAAAATGTTTCTTTTACTCTTGAACGGAAATATATTTTAAAGTTATAATTCAGCACAAATTCGTGATTTTGTATGTTTTAAGAGTAAGAACAAATGGTAAGATTTTAGCAATAAATGACTAGAAATAAACAAAATCGAAAATACGCGGAATTGGTACATGTGCTGAATTGGTACACCTACTGTAGGCTTAAGTGTAGACTCATATCGTTAAATTGTAATTGCAATGTTCTGTAAGAAATCAATAGAATAAATAGCCGAATATAGTATAAAAAGATAATTGATTAATTTTTTCGCCATTTTAGATACATATCTAAGGAAAATATATTTGATCTCCACATTTTTAGTGTATTTTCCCTTAATTTAGGGTTCCCAAATTACAAGATATAGGCCTACAGTAAGCGTGCGTGCGCGTAAACGCCTGAGAATTTGAAAATGCCGTTGTAGAGGGGGTACTCTAACGCGGCTGGTCGTTTGTTTACAAAAACATTTGATTTAAGCAAATTTCGTTGACTTCTCTGTATAACCCTATCATCGTCAGCGGATCCAGACTATCCTAAAGTAATCTGTATAGGCGTAGGACTAAGTGTAGGCTTATATCGTAAAAGAACATTGAAATTGCAATGTTCTGTAAGAAATCAGTATAATAAATAGCCGAATATAATATGAAAAGATAACTGAATAAGTTCTTCGGCATTGTAAATACATATCTAAGGAAAATATTTTTGATCTCTACATTATTTTGTGTATTTTCCCTTAATCTAGGGCACCCCTAAATTTCAAGAATTTGCCATAAACATATCGAAAAGTTATTTTGGCGGTCAGATATCATCTGAATTACATAATCCAAAGAAAGAGGTGATTATGTTTAATGAATTGAGTCTTGAATTTCCATTTTTCTCCTTAATCTCATGTGTCATTGGCATCAATCTTAAAACAGGAATTAACACTTGAATTCTAAACCCTCAAAAATCAATAATTTTAAACATGGGGCACTAAATTCGATACCATATTCGGTCTTTTCTTTAAAAAAATGACCCCAAAATGTGTTACTTTACTGTTCGAACCATTATTATTATTATTATTTTTATTATTTTTTTTATTATTATTATTATTATTATTATTATTATTATTATTATTATTATTATTATTATTATTATTATTATTATTATTATTATTATTATTATTATTATTATTATTATTATTATTATTATTATTATTATTATTATTATTATTATTATTATTATTATTATTATTATTATTATTATTATTATTATTATTATTACTATTATTATTATTATTATCAATATTATTACTATTGTTGTTGTTGTTGTTATCATTATTATTAATAATATCATTATTATTAGTAGTAGTAGTAGTAGTAGTATTATTATTATTATTATTATTATTATTATTAGTAGTAGTAGTAGTAGTAGTAGTAGTAGTAGTAGTAGTAGTAGTAGTAGTAGTAGTAGTAGTAGTAGTAGTAGTATTAATCATTATTATTATTATTATTATTATTATTATTATTATTATTATTATTATTATTATTATTATTATTATTATTATTATTATTATCATTATTATTATCATTATTGTATTTGCATTCCTTCGCCCTTAGGCATTTTTTTAGGGGGGTCTATTCTCTTGTGTCCTAGGTTGTCACTCCTGTTAACACATTGACCTCCGGGCAGGCTGCATTTCTTGACCTATTGGGTTGTAGGGCAGCCCCCCCTTCCTTCCTTTTTGTTTGTCCTTGGTGCTGTTTAGGCACTAACCTACGTTTCATATTTTTAGTTACGGTACTTTAGGCGATTTTTTTATTCCTTTGCACCTATCTTTCTTTTTGTTTTTTTATTGATCTGTTTTGAAATAGTCAACACACTTCAATAAAGTCATCCTTTTCCAGTTTAAGCTACTGTACTTACCTGTAACCATGGAGATATGTGACTAGATCTCCCTGTTGTAAGAAGATTTGGACTTTTTATTGTAAAAAGCCACTTACCACGTGATGGCTTCGCCTCATCGCCGCACTGTTGTTGTTTTGTTTTTCTTCCGTCTTACTTTCCCTTAGCATCTCAATATGAGACTGCACAGCTTAAAGAGCTTATTGCTGGATCTTCTGTCTTTTTCAATAGGCTTAACGGTGTACAATACTGTATTATCATTATCATTATTATTATTATTATTATTATTATTATTATTATTATTATTATTATTATTATTATTATTATTATTATTATTATTATTATTATTATTATTATTGTTATTATTATTATGATTATTATTATTATTACTATTATTATTATTATTATTATTATTATTATTATTATTATTATCATTATTATTATTATTATCATTATCATTATCATTATCATTATTATTAATAATATTATCATTATTATTATCATTATTATTATTAACATTATTGATTTATTATTATTATTTTTATTGTTATTATTATTAATTTTATTATTTTTATTATTATTAGTTTTATTATTATTTTCATTATCATTATCTTATTTGTATTTATTTTTATTTATTTTTATTCATTTATTGTATTTTTTTTAATTGAGGGGAGGGGGAAAAAATGGTACTTTGCCCCTGGTGAAATTACTAAGGAATAACCCCCCCCCCTCCCTCCCTCCTCCACCGCTTCCTACGCCCCTGACCGACACGATACGATACGAAATATGTAGGCATATAAGTTATGATCAAATAGGTGGCGGGCAGTCTTATTTAATTGAGGTGACATCTGCAAAGTTTTGTTCACCTTTTTTTTTTTTTTTTTTAATCAAAATTGTCGAAAAAAAGTGGTGGCGGTATTTCAACTTATGTTGGCTGGCTAAAAATTGTGTTAGAGTGATTTGTTAGCCGTTGATGGTAACTTTTTAGACTGAAGAATTTTGTCAAAGTTTGACGTTTACTCTGTGCCTTTTACTACGTATATGCTATCACTCTGCCTGAGTTATTAGAGTTCTAAAAAATGGTGGTGATATATAGGTAACAAGATTTGTAGATAAGATTCTGGTAAATCGTTTAACTCTAAATTCAATCGCTCAGCGGAAATGGGTAATTGATTTTCAGGATATTGTTCTTAATTGGAATTCTATTTACCGTTCTTGTCATGTTTCTGTCAAAGTGAGGTATTTCCAGTACAAATTCCTTAACCGCTTCATTGCTACAAATCAGTATTTGTGTAAAGTTGGAATTCGTAACGAGTCATTCTGAAATTGAGACAATGATGAATCTCTTTTGAAGCTGCCATTCCTTCTTGGTGTGTTTGCAAAGCTTCCTTGGTGTAGCAGTTTTGCCACTTCCATACGAAATTATTTGCTTTGGCGATATAAGTGATAGAGATGGTTATCTAAACGTTGTTATTTTCAATGTTGGGCTTTTTATTTTTTCTTGTAAATTTGATAAAAGTATTCCTGTTGTTAGGAACGTCCTTTCGAGGTTGGGTCACCTCTTAAGAGTCGAGAAGTATATTTATGTTAAAAACGATCGGTTAAACACTTTTTTGAGAAAGCTTGACTCACTTCACAATTTAAGAAATCTTTGTTTTGAGGTTTAAACTTGTTTTCTGTTTTTTTTTCTTTCTCCAGCTGATGTCGGTTGTTGCCTAAAGCTATTGATTTATTCAATACGTTACTTTATTTTATTCTATTTCTAAATGTGGAGTTCTTTAAAGTTTTTTTTTTTTACTTATCTCTTCCTTTTCTTCCCTTTTCCTGGTTTTCTAAGAAACTTATTTTTGCACACTTTGTTATTGTAGATAGTGTTCCTGAATCTATTGTGATTTTTCATCATGTTTCTGCTATTGTAATGATGCTATTGAAGGAGCATCGCTAGCCTTCAGAGTACCAGGTTGTTTTTTTTGTTTTTCTTCTTTGTTAAATGCAAAATAAAAATAAAATTAATAAAAGGTATTATTATTATTATTATTATCATTATTATCATTATTATCATTATTATTATTATTATTATTATTATTATTATTATTATTATTATTATTATTATTATTATTAGTATCATCATCGTCATATTATTATTCATCGTCATCGTATTATTATCATTATTATTGTTATATTATTATTATTATCATCATCATCATCATCATCATCATTCATCGACATCGACATCGACATCATTCATCATCATATCATCATATTATTATTATTATTATTATTATTATTATTATTATTATTATTATTATTATTATTATTATTATTATTATTATTATTATTATTATTATTATTATTATTATTATTATTATTATTATTATTATTATCATTATTATTTTATTATTATTATTATTGTTATTATTATTATTATTATTATTATTATTATTATTATTATTATTATCATTATTATCATTATTATTATTATTATTATTATTATTACTATTATTATTATTATCATTATTTATTTTTTACTTATTTTTTTTTGGGAGGGGCTGAAATGGTACTTTTTCTTCTGGTGAAATTACTGAGGACACCCCACCCTCCCCCCGCTTCCTACGCCCCTGACCGATACGATACGAAATATGCAGGCATATAGATTATGATCAAATAGGTGGAGGGCAGTCTCATTCAATTGAGGTGACATCTGCAAAGTTTTGTTCAACTTTTTTTTTTAACCTGAAATTGTCGAAAAAAGTGGTGGCGGTATTTTAACTTACCTTTGACGAGAAATTATTTCGAATGAATATTTAGAGAGTTGAGTTAAGACAAATGTATTCGCACAGATTTGATTATGTGCTAATATTTTTAAAACAAGCAATATTTTAAAGCAGGCCCGTGATCTCCCTTCCCCTTCCTTGCGAAAATATGTGCCCATTGTGTAAAATCAAACGAAAAACATACAACATAATTTGCCCAAATTCCCCCTTTGTAAGTGCTGGTGTCTGCCCACCTGTCCACAGTGTACAGTATGATGTTATACTTGGTTAGGACGTCTCCTGGTCTGCACGTTTAAGTGAATAAGTACAGATCCAACACAATTTCTATGTATTTCGCTTATGCACTTGATCCTCTCATCTCTCAGATTCTCTAAACATTAACGGACAATTTGCGGATCTAATTGTGTCTTGGGGATCAAAACGAATTTGCGTATATTATTTTCGCTCAAAGCCGATTTATAATTGTCCTCTCGTAACGCCGTTGTTGGATCAATAGCAAATCGTTAGCAACATACTGTATAAGTTTCGAATTGTTCCAAAATCGTTATCAACATGGGATTAAAATATTTAAAGGCTGGATACTGTGTTCACGTGGAAATGAAAATACAAAACAATTCAACGTTTCTGATTGGTCGAATTATTCACTCAATCACCGACAAGCCAATCAATTACCGCCACGGAAGTGACGTTACTAGTATGATCAATTTTCTTGAAACCAGATGCTCTCTTTAACAAAGATACCGGGTCATTTATTCAGCAAACATACATGGTTTAACGGACCAATATGTATCTATATGAGGAGAGAGGGGGTCTCCAATTTGTTACACAGCAACAACAAGTTACGCAGGATACGTGATTTAGCGGCTTACAGGACGATTATTTTCAGTGTTTCAATATATATTTATATATGTTCAACAAATTTTTTGGATATGTAAAAGAAATTAAACTATAAAATGCAGAAGAAATCCTAATCTTGTATATATGCATTCTTTTCAATGGGTCACACACAGGGGCGTAACATAATGCGTGAGGGAGGGGTGGGGGGGAGGTGTTACACACCTTATACAAATTTCGTCGGGCAATTCCAATTATGACCATTTTGTCTGGCATAAAATGGCCCAGTATTGAAGAAAAAAATGTAGGGAAATTAAAATGGTTATACCTTTATGTTTTTATTTCTTCGCAAATAGACAAACTACTTTTGAAAATGTTCTGAATAACATCATAGTTGTTTTGCTACGATCTTAATCGGGCAGATATGTAAAATGTCGGATGTACTTGTATCAGGATATATATCAATCATGCCCGACTCAGCTGAGATATCAGAATAATGTCTTCCCGACCGCCGACTCGAGAATTGAATTTGTCTTCATTTCATCAATTACAATTTTGATTTTTGTGTTGATTTTAAGCATCAAAAACACAATTTTTAGGAGAAATTTCTCTTCTGCTGTTTAAAAAATAGCAACCTAGATTTCCAAGGCCATCTGTCGTGATTAAAATGTGGCGGCATACATTTGATACCAAAACGATTAAACTGATTGATCTATCAGTACAGCAGTATAGAGTGCTCATCGGGTCATTGTTTTTCGACCAATCAGAAGACACAAATTAAAATATATTTACCTCTACGTTAGAATTAATAAATGGCTTTTAACCTGAGAATTTAAATTGTCTTCTTTTTATCAATTAAATTTTCGAAATTTGTGTCGATTTTCAGCCATTTTGGGGCTGCAAAAACAAAATTGCAGAGCTTCCGCGAGGCTTCTCCCCTTCAACTTGTTGCCTTTTAAAAAAAGAATATTTTATAAACAGATAAAGAAATCTTAAAGCACAAAAAGGACCTTTTGATCAATTTTCGACTCATAAATCCACCCCGATTACTTATTTTAGAAAAGCTAAATATACTTTCTTTTCTTTCTTTTTTTTCTTTCTTTTGGTTTTGTATTTAACAAAACTATCTGACTATAATCTCTTGTTGAGGTGTTTTCATTTTTGTAAAACTTCATACGGCCTAGTAGCTTGGGGATACATTGCCGTTAACGAAAAAAAAACAAAACAGAAGCAGACAAGGGAGTGGGAAGGGTATCCTCTCAGGGGGGTGGGGCAAGACCCATAAACTTTCCCGGTTGCTGCTTCTATAAACCGTTCAAGTTACCTGGTTACTCCTAATCGGGAAATCTCAATTTTCGGGAAATATGTTTCCTTTTCAGAAATTTTCCTTCCTTTTCAGAAAGTTTATTTACTTTTTGAGAAATTTCTTTCACTTTCGGGCAAGTTTCTTCCATTTTCGCGATTTTTCCTATTTTCGCAAATAGTTTTTTTTTTTCATTTTGGGGTAGTTTAAAAAAAAAAAAAATCGGTATAAATTTCTTTTATTTTGTTCATTTTCGGGAACTTTTTGGTCAATTAGGAAAAATTGTTTCATTTCTGAACAATTTTCTTCGATTTTAGGAACATTTTCTTCCATTTTTGTGCAGATAAATTTGTTTGGTTATATATAATAGAGACCAAACTGGGACCAAAATGCTGAGCTGGGTCCCACTTTACTGAGTGAGGGCCACACCCCCCCTCCCCTTCCCCTACAGTTAGTGTGTTAAAAAAGGCCCTGCTTCAACCCTTATACCAAATTTTTTTCATTTTGCAGTTTGGCGTTTGGTACTTGAGTACTGTGCCCCCAAGCCAAAATGTCTGGCGATGCTACTGTTGTTTTTTGTTTTTTTTGAGTAGGGGGGGGGGGGGTCTTTTTAATTGTTCTTTATTGTGATTAGAGACATTTTATATCCTTTATAGATAAGTCAGACAAGTTAGAATTTTCGTCGGGCAAATTTGCGTACATAAAGGAAGACAAATCCATTGTGTCCTTTACTATGTTTATGTTACACGATTTTTTGCATCTTAAAACACACAAAGTGAAAGAGCGCCTTTATTCCTAAAATCAAACTTTACTGTTCTTTTGTCTTAATATTTTCCCATAAAATGCTTCTTTTCATGCAGGTAATACAAAGCTTCAGGTTATTCTGCCACAATCGGCCATGATGTCTTATTAAGAGCTTGCAAATGGTTTTCAGCGTAAGTTTTGGCTGAACTGGTCAAACTACTTTTTTTAAATGT
>JAIGNY010000696.1:507500-530000 GCA_020152595.1 Chiridota heheva
TATTACATTCCAATCTGGAGATTACCTCTACTGACACAAACTAATACCATTTCAACTTGAAAAATCGTATTCTCCACAGGTGGCATCCTTCTTAATTTCGTTTTCAAATAATCTTCGTCACACAGCTGCAATACGAACCACAATGTATGGACAATGCTTAAATCCGGAGGCAGTCTCCCCAGGAAAATGTTTCGTGCCACCCTTCCCCTCCCTTAAATAAAAATGCATTCTGGTGTTATTGACATATACCGTTAAAATTCATGTGGAACAACTCCCCCACATTAATGCACAGCAAAAAGTATGTGAAGAAAAAAAAGCTTTTTTAGACTCTGGTCAAGATCTTGGTGTCGCAAACTAGTTTTGTACCACCTTTAAATAGATCACTGGAGCACTTTGATATCTGGCATAAAACATCTTTGGATAATGATTTTTGAACAATGCTGTTCGAAATATGTGAGGAAGTTCATAAGACGATGCAATCTTCACCACAGTAGCGTAGCTATGGTGGGGGTATTTTATCACTAGTGTCGCTTTTGAAGGAATATTCGTCCGAGCATTGCTGAAATATTTTCGAAAGTTATTGTCATGGTTCAGAAAGTAGGAAAAGGGTAGATTACGTATGAGGAAAATGTAAAAATTTGTTCAACCTCCAGCCCTTCCCCCGCCGTCAACGTCTGGAATCTTCCACCAGCGCCACTCAATTTTCATATGAATTCTTAAATTAGTGTAATAATATGCCCAAGGATGTTCGTACATCCTTGATATGCCTTACAATACATTTTCGATATCAACGTAACCCCTTCAAGGCCGGTGATTGGACACTTAACAGCTTAAAAGAAGTGCATGGATGATTGGGCCAATCCAAGATCATCTCTTATCACCTGTACAAGGTAATAGGTTCATTAATACGTTTGCTGCATAAAACGCTGCTGCCAATGTATATAAAAACTATATTTCAAGGTTTTTTCTCGCTCATGCCTTCCTATTAAACTTTCTTAATTTATAAATATATCTTATATTTACAATTTATAAAGAAATAAGTAAAAATTCAAAGGCAGTGAGACGTAATACTTTCATCATAGGAACGAATAAAACAAATCAATGATTTATTTAGCTTTGATTCTTAAATCAAGATCATATAATTCACAATAACATGTTTGTAAGTAGAAACCATGCATAATATGTTTCAAAGTGTGGCAATTCATGCAAATGTCACAACTGAATTTCAAAAATATATTAATTAATATTCACAAGTTGCGAATTGTCAAAAAAGACCAAACTGAACTGTAGCCACAAGATTGTACGTACACTGATTCTACAGCACAATTACAAACACTTTTTACCCCGCCAGAAGCAATCAATTTCATTATAATAAATGATAACTTCACCATTATCAAACTAAAGTTCAGGAATCTGTTCAGTTTTGTTTCGCTGTTCGAATTATTTCTATATAGTCGACACTGCTGTCACAGTCGGTATAAAGCTCTCTTATGAATGTCCTTATTTATAGACAATACGAACTATATTAAATATGCAATTTTTCTGCCCGTTTGTATCAATGTAATGATATGAATTTCGGGTAATGGTTCGGGAATCGTACAACTATAACTCCCCCTCTTCTTCCTCCACACCCCACGTACCATGCCTGCCTGCCTTTATAGATATATGTTTAAATGGTAAAATAATAACAGCAATTTTAGGCGTAGGCTGCCGGAACACGTTTTGTCCAGGCGCTCGGCACTTCGTGTGGTAGTAGTCCACACCGTCCACTGTGTAAAAAACGACCCACCACATCCTCATCAGCCCCATACCCCACTGTCTAAAAAAGTGTTGAAAATAGCGGTTAGTTAAGAAGTGACAACGATGCGTAATGCTAAATTGCATCATGGGTCATTCTGAAGAACAGTGGTCTCATGACTGTAGTAATGACGTGACGTGTAACGTAAGGTCTCTACCGAGCTACTTTAAATCATGTTTTTGAATAAATACCTTTATTGATCTAAATGATACAATTTTGTGCACGATACCAACAGCTTCAATTGAATGATATTTTGTCTCACATGCAAAACTTACACCTCCGTTTGTTTAAGTTATAAATATGTTATCGAAAACCTTTATATTCGGTATTTTCACAAAGCACACGATTATTATTATTATTTTAAATACTGATATTATTTAATACATTTGTTTCTCTTTTTGTGCTGTAGTAGACGGGACAATTTCACACTCCTCCTAACCTTTTCACACTTCTCGAACTTTCATTTTGATTATGAAATATACAAACGTAATAAATGTCCTCATTTTCGCAGTTTTTTTTTTTTTTTATACAAAATAAATAATGATCACGTGTCTTGATACATTCTGTCAAATTCTCACCATGTAGAAGTCCGGACGTGACGTAAAGACACATGCTTAAAACTTTGACATGTACAAAAATTGCAGCCTTAAGTATGCACCAAATCACAAACCTTAAATATTAGCCTTTGACGTGAGTTGAATTGTTGTCCTCATTGTTCAAGATAGATAAAATTATTGATCAATTAGTGACCAATGACCTCATTGCAGATTATTCCCTAAATATCATGTTGTTAACAGACATGCCAGACTCTAAGCATCTTCTGAGCATAACGGTTCATTGGGTATCATAAATTCGTCATTCACTCCAGATGCTAAGAGAGAATCCAGAGGACAGGAGTCAAGGACAGGAGTCAACTGGTTCTTTTTAATCCTGCTTAGTATCATCCTATTCACTTGGTTGGAAATGTGACCTGAGGTCATCAGACCGCATAGCAACCGCGCGCATCCACCCCGATGAGCTGTTTTGTTTACGGTAAACGCATACGGACTTGCTCACATGTATCGCGCAAAGGTTTGTTTTTGCTCCAGAAAATGACGTCATCTCCCGGATGTGACGTAGCACCAACCAAGTAAATATATGTCCAGAGGCCAAGATAATTGAATTATATATGCCCAGAGGCGTATATGGCGCCGGAGGGGCAGCCCTCATGAGAGGATTCCACCTACCTCGTTGCATGATATCTTCCTTGTTTGGGGTGATTGATAAATTCTTAGAACAGATTGAAAAAATAATGGTAAAATTGAAGGAGAATTTGGTAAGAATAAAGGATTTTTTTTGTAAAATTGAAGAAAATTTTAGTAAGATTAAAGGAAAGTTTGGTAAAGTATCTTTAGGTAGGAATGTTTTTATTCTAAAAGTTGATTAGAGTTCGATTCATTTGTTTTTCAGTAATTTCAAAGATGGGTGAAATTGGTCTGACTTCTTTTGTTTTTTCTTCACGAAGTTTTTTTTTTTTTTTTTTTTTAACTGGTAAATCAACTATCTTTTTTTGTTGTTTTTGTTTCCTGGCCCATTTTCGCACAAGAAATGGTAAACGTTAATGGCTGATCAATGGTGTATAGTCATGTCCAAAATATATTTTTTAAAAAAAGAAAAAGGAAACTCTTTCTAAACAGAACTGTTTAATGCATATATTCGGGTTTTATAACAGTATAAAGCAAACTGGGTGTCACAGCCTCTTAGGAGATACATATTTTGCTGTTGAACCATTATAATGGCAGTAAATCAAGAAATCATATGGACCTTTGACCTTGGCATGCTTGTAAATTTTCAGATGGCAGGGCGAGACCAGAGTAGCTAACTGTTAACATTGCAACCATGCAAGCACTGATACAGGCCAAGGGGACAACTCTATCTAGGTTCTCATACACGAAATAATAAGCTCACAAATTAGAACTTTCAAGTAATACGAGAAAGGAGACAAAGGACAAAAGAGCAGTTCTCCGCAGGACGGACCTCTTGCTGCTTTTGTTCTAACCGCTCAACATTCCGCCTCTTGCACCCAATGGAGAAGGTAGCATTTTTTCAGCCATGTCAACCGTGGAGGAAATACTTCGCCATCCCCTTCTGAATCGGTTGTCTGGTCTTGATGCATCGCCGGGCAACAAAAGGCTCTCGACTCTTCCGATAGTTAGGCGAATTAACGCATCGATGCATGTTTAATTACACTCAATCCTATTTGCAAGGAATTGGGCAATTCTCATGTGACTTTTAACATGTTTGCCTCGTTTTACGTTGCCGTGTTTTGTGATACCAATGTACCACCTCTTCTGTTCATTTGCTGGGTAAGCTACCGAAGAATAGGAGCTGTACAGTGATCGTATATTCATCGTTTCCCGAAAGAGACATTCTTTGCTATTGTTTCTCTGCAAAAAATTAAAAGAGAAAAGAAAGTTTACTAAAAAGGTACTAAACATGCTAAATATAACAAAACCTGAATATGGACTCAGAGAGTCGGATTGGGTGACATAAGTCGCCATACCGTCAAAATAATGACGGAGGGCCCAGGGATACTAAAGTATCAGAATTATGAAAATATATCCATTCGGGGTAGGGTTTCTCGAGGCTCGGAGCATGGGGCCCTTGTACCACTGCATGACACATCACCAGTTTACCAATTCCCCAGTCAAAATTCCAACTTGAAATAAACTTTGGTATGGTCTGATGATTGACCCACACTTGCTACGGCAGACCAACACTCTACGGAAAACCTTCACATGGTGAACATCGTGATTAAATCTTTGGCTTGTCACCCATCCCTATAAAAACCTTCTTATGGCTATTTGACCCCTATCACCAATTGAAACCTTCATCACCAATTGAAATCCCCATCAAGATTGATGCCGACGAGAAGGAAAACAGTGCGAATATATTAGCGTTTTTACTTTTCGGAATCATTCTAAACTTCTTCAGATTTAATATTCATATTTTACAAGTACATTCACCTTGATATGACTGTATGATCGTCAATAACTGCAATGCGTATGGACGGGCATATATATATATATATATATATAGGCCTATATATATATATATATATATATATATATATACATATATATATATATATATATATATATATATATATATATATATATATATATATATATATATATATATATATATATATATATATATATATATATATATATATATATATATATATATATATATATATATATATATATATATATATATATATATATATATATATATATATATATATATATATATATATATATATATATATATATATATATATATATATATATATATATATATATATATATATATATATATATATATATATATATATATATATATGCCATTTAGGCGTTTTTAACTTGTCAAGCTAAAGTATGATCGCTTAACGGTTTAACAGATGTTGAGGTATTTTTCCGAGTTAGGTCAATTCGAGCTTCCCATTGGCCAAGGGCCCAGTTTCTTCAATTAAAGGATTGAAAAGGTTAATTCACTCGCATCTTAGATAAATAATCTTCATAATGGCTTATCTTGAATCATATACCTGACACGTAAGTTTAATATTGTTAGCATGCATGTACATATTATGTACCCGTATAGGCGTATGATGTAGACCTATGATTTGTGTCATAGTCCTATTGGTATGTTGGTATCGTGAGGCATAATCTGATACCTTTCATGGGCATTTATTTTGAGCTGGCGTGATCGTATATTTCTTTTGATAATTAAACGACGAGAAAATGTCTTAAGTTAATGATCATAAACATGCATGTTTACCATCACCAGATAGGGAAGGGTCCTGCATATGTGTAGCCACGGAGTAGGTGTGCCGTGTGACCCCCACTCGTGTTACTTCCCCCTGCTCCACACACACACACACACACACATACATATAAAAAGAAACTTGAACCAGACAGTATGTTTAAGGTCCAGAAAGTATGTAGGCGACAGGTCCATAATTGGAAGGGATGGTCATTTTCTTGTTCTACGGTTAAACTTAACCTCTTAACTCTAAACTACTATTTTGCCATAAATTTCAAACATATCTTAGACCATCAGCATTTTCCCCCTCGGTGACTTCCCAATCTTAAAGACTAGCTAAACCGTATATGTGATCTGTGGTAAGCGGATTTGCTTTGACACAAAACATTTGTCCCCAAAACAGGGCGGGCCCTCTCTTGTCCCGGCAGTAAAATTCTGGCGACGCCACCTGTCATCATCTGCTTACTATACCCAATTATCGATGCTTATAGTAGCAAATTATGTTTGGATAGTTTAAATCAAGAGCTATCATATTTTCTCTACCCAATCCTGCTACGAATCATTCTTTAAGAAATTAAGACCTTAGATAATACCCTTCCCCTTCCAACCGACCCTTCCCGCTGACGCCTTCCCTGGTTTTTGCAGTCTTGTGCAACTTGAAGATCTTAGTGCAAGCAATACTACAGCTACAGGATAAGTAAAGGTTACACGATTTGGCTATCTGACCTATATACGGTACGAAATCTGACACGACGGACATATGAGAATAGGCCATATTAACTAAACAAGGCATATTTGACCACTTTTATCAGTTGAGATTCGCACAGTAGACCAATCTGAAAATTGGTTGAAAGTGGAAATGCTAATATTTGATAACAGTCAGACAGTTTGGGTTTTTATTCTATTCTAATCCAACAAATCCGGTCGCCCGTAAACTTGTTGTAGAAAGTTTTGGCGAAGAATTCAGAAAGTGAAGATAGAACGTTAAATTGAACCATTTTTATGTATTTCTTTGAAAATGAACTGCCTCCTTCTGAATCATTGGAAACCTTTTTTTATTGTTTAATGATTGAGATGGTGTTTAACATGCAATTTACAAAATAAACTCTTTGCCCATCTGCTTATGCACTTTACCCTGTAAATAAAATAAAAGTATATATTTACTTTTAAATAAAACCATATTTTAGATGTGGAAATATCACATCACACGGTGTAATGCGCCGATTTGTCACTTTTCGAGACACTGGTGATAATCTTCTTAATGTATTAATAAATCTTAAACGGATTAATATATCAACACATGTTTTTCTTCACCAATTTGTTTCTTTAACTAATCTCTTTCACATGAATTCATAGGAAAATCATTAATACATATCTTAACTTAAAGAGGAGAAAAGATTAAAAGAATCACGGGAAAAAACACTTATATAGCTGGTGGAATATGAAGAATAAAAGGATTAGTTTAGGGGTCAAGCAAGTCCATCTGATATGGAAGAGGACTTCAAAAGGAACAAAATAGTGAAGAGAACGTTCAAAAATCTTATTCCCTTAAGGAGATATCTAAATTTAAAGTTTGGTGTTATTTTCACAGAAACGACTGAAATCAGACTAGTTGTGATGTCATAACCTCAGACTCCTCAAAGTCTTTATGTATTCTATCATATTTGGTTCTGTAATTTTGAGGCTTAAAAACCACGGGATTTGTCAAAAAGGTAGTAAAACTGAATCTAGGAAGGGTATTTAAATTATACCACCTGAAGAAAGTTTGAGGAAAAATAATTTACTTAGTAACAAATTTAAATAAACTTTCTTTAAAATGCATTCATAATTGTTGAGAATGTGAGGATGAAGACGCCAACTCTCAATGGTAGACTTACAGAGTAGACTTACCTTTCTACACAGATTGACAGATAAGACAGAGCTTCAAACTTGAATATCTCCTTAACGGAATAAGACTTTTGAATGCTTTCTTCACTATTTTGTTTCTTTTGAAATCTTCTCTCATAAAAGATGGACATTCGTCACCACTGAACTAATCATTTAAGAATAAATGAGCAAAGGGAGATGACGTCAGATAATTTATTTTCTATTTCCAAAGTAGTCAATGTAACAATAACTCACCGAGCCGTAAAGGTCGCCGTCTGAGTTCATGCAGACGTACATCCCCGCTTGTACGCCATAGATCCGAACGATCCCGAGTGATTTGGCGATCAATTTAAGAATTGCTGCAATGAGAAAGAAGTATGATCAATAATCGATCTTATTTCATACTTTATTGATTGTAACATTTGATTGAGTACTGAGGATTATTTTATTGCATTATTTTAACAATTGAAAATTAACAAATCAATATATCTTGAATACCAAAATCTACTTCAATATATCCACTACAATATATTGTAGTGGAATTGTAGTCCCTATTCGATCAAAGCCTTGATTGATCGATTAATTGAAACAATTAAACGGAAATCAATTTTCTTGCCCACCCAACAAACTCCTTACATGTTAATGCATCCATAAAACCAGATACAATGTAATGATCAACTATACAGGGCTATATTTCATTCCCAATCATGTTTCAAGCTAGCTCCTTCATGATGGATTTAAAATGAGTCAAATGAAAGCAACGTCTTTCCATTAAAAGTCATACTGAGCGATCTATGTCAGTCATGTAGGCCAATGCATCCTTTCTCGTGAAACTCATGTCCCGCCGTTTCTCAATGCTTTCCGTCATACCACATAAAGAGAGGATAAATGTCGAATTCTTATGTTTTACAAAAAAAGAAAAAAAAACCTTGTAATGCAACTGACAATGGTAATACATACAATAAATGTCTTGAGAATCAATGAAAAATGAACACACATAGTGCAAAGCGTCATGTTCTAGTTTATCCTGTTCGTGACCAGAAACAAATCAAAACAATTTCTTTTTACAAACTGAGCATATCTAAAATAACTGCGAACCTATATATGTACTTTTTTCTATTAAATATAGCTGCAGGTATGTGTTGATATAACCCACTACCTTGATAATCAGTACCAAGAAACGTTTTCTCATGATCAATGATAAGCCTACAGTAAGGTAAAACAAATTACCATAACTCTAGAATGGTTATTATTTGATTCAAACTGTTAAAGTGTAGTGCTCAACCACATCATTGACCATTCAGTGTTAAGATAGACTTAAACAAAAATAACGATGATTCAATGATACAAATTTTCAGATAGAAAAAAGGGCACGATTTCCCGCAAAACGTTGGTCTTTTAACAACCTTTAAAAAATACAGAAAGAAAATTTCAAGTAACGTCAAACTCACAAACGTGTACGTACACCACTTCATCTATATGTGGTTGTGTACTAGTCCAAATGATTAAAATACAAAAATCATAACAAAATCAAAATTAAAAATCCTACAATAATGAAGGGTAGAAAAAATGTCAAATTTAGGAGTTCAACTTTTGTTGTTTCACGTGGGCTAATGTTCATTCGAAGTTCATAAAAGCATTAAACATTGAGCAAAGAATTGTATGAAAAAGTCGTTCCGTCTGACACGATAATCTAAACGCGATGAACCGTTGCCACTTTCCTTTCCATTTTCTTCAGCAGTCAGTTCTTCATAATCCTTATTTGAAATTATTTGTCGCCCTCTTTTAATTAAGTCGACAAAGCCAACTAACATCAGTCCCAATGATACACGTGCACAAAAATGCATTAGTTTAGGTTTCTTTGAAGAAGAAGAAAAATTGATTCATGAAAATAGTCACTTAAGACAGTAAGATCACTTTAAATAGTTTAGAAATAGATAATTTTACAATTTCCTTTTTTGTTTTTTTTCTGTGGTTATTGAAGAAATTTGAAAACATTTCGTATCAAAGGCTAAATAACGCTCCATTTTCAAATCCGTTGCGTTTTTAAATCCTCCGCCAACACTGTTTGGGAGATACACAGTGGTGCCTGCCGCCGAAAGAAATTTATTTGGGGCATAAACAATTTTGTATGTATTAGTGTGTACCGCTTATGATGGTACTACGCGTGCGCCACAACGGCGTGGGGTCCAGGGCCGCTTAAGGGTCTCTGGTGGGGCAAGGGTTGAAGCCCCGAAGCCCTACATGTTTTCGTGATTGAGGTGGCAGGAAATTGCTTAAAGATCATGTAAAATATACACCAAAACCATTTTAATTTTTTTAGGACGGGGAAAGGGGAGGGGGGGGGGGGACGTGCGCTCCACGCCAGCGCCACTGGAGATAGGCCTACATAATGTTGATAGTTATACTTCTTTTAAAATCGAGCCCACTTGACCTGACGACTGCTCACGTTTCGTCCGAGAGCTCTTCAACAATTCTAAAACCCAATGTGTCTAGATTGGAAAGATGGTAAAAAGCGTATCAGCACTCTATTGCTCATTTACCTTTGAAGTTATTTTCTGGTTCAAAATTGTTTGTATTCTCACCTAAAGAGAAAACTTCATGTGGTTACCCCCTCACAGAAACTCAAAAATGTCGAAGAAAATGAGTCCCAAGTTTTCACTTTAAGAGTTAAAACAAAATTTATGTTGAGAATTCCAGTTTACGTTACAGGCAAAAATCTAAAGAAGAACGGCCCCGTGGGAGATGTATCCGTGTCGACCTTTTGACCCCTATCTGTTTATGACAAACTTTGGGTGATCCACACGCCAACGAAAAATAATATTTAGCTGATGAGAGAAACGGGAATCACGATGCGTTTGTGACATCAGTCCACGTTTGGAAGCACGCAATATGTCTCAAGATTTTAGACAAGCCCTCATTTCCTTGTGCTTGTGAAGTTTAAATAGCAAAACTAATTTTATCTCAGCAAAGAATTTTAGTCAGAGTTGTGGGACTGGTATCACCAGGAGGCAATTGATATCAATATTGCCAAATTAGATAATCGACATTGCCAAAAATTCCATTTATTATCGATTAAAAATGGACCATTATATGATTTTTCGTATTTTCAAGCAGTAGTTGTTTAAACACAATGTTTTCCATGTCATAAGCAGACAAGTCAAATAAATACTGCACACTTTTCTTTGAAATTCACTTATGTTTTTAAGCCTCCTAATTGCAGTCAGTCGGTATACGTTGTAAAAAGTGCGACGACCTTTCAAATGTTGAAGTCGTCAGATTACTGTAGGTTATCAGCTACTTTTTTCCAACTTACGACATCACAAATTCCGCACGTATTACAAACAATCTACAGAACTATGGCAGTAGGGGGAGGTAAGGGGGACTCAACCCTCTTGTTAAATGTTTTTAAAATAGGGTCACAATCGTCTCAAAATGCAAAGGGATTCAAAAATCAGCCAATTCCCAAAGCTGCAAAGAAAGGCGAAAAAGTGACAAAACTGCTGAATTGATCACAGATTGTGTTTGTATACACTAAATTCCCTGGACCCACACCAGACTTTTTCACTCACTTTTCACTTGTTTAATATAAAGATCCCATGTTACTACATCACTGCATAAGACCGCCAATGAGTGAGACAATGAAAGAGATAATCTGACCGTGAGGGATAACACTAAGTACTGTGTTCTGATGAAGTGACGTATTGTAAAATAGTTCAATGATGATTCGGGCAAGCATATCCACCTTTTCTATTATAGCATTAGCAATTGACTTACTGCAGCTCCCTACTTACATGTAGAACATACTGTATCCTTTAAGTCGGGCAGAAGCTTGCTGAGCTCGCAGCATGACCAAAGAAATGTTATAATAAGACTTGCATACCTGGTATTTCCTTTTACTTGTGACCACAAATTCAGGTATAGGCCAGTAGCATTAGGCCAGTAGGCTGGCAGAAGCTTCTGCGTAACAACGTGCAACTGCCTTTAAAGAACACCCTTTAAAAAACGGCTGTCGTGGCATTAAATTTGTTGTATGGATAGTAATAAAGAAAGCAGTGATGTGTCCAAGGGGGCTATTAGGGGGCTTTGCCTCCCCCTCACCTCCCAAAATTCTGTGATAGCCATAAATATAATTAACTGAAATATCAAATGAACCATGTGTGGCATTTTTTCCAATCGTATCGACTGAGCTTTCATTATTTTTGGACCAAACCTTTTACAGTTTGCACCAAAAATCTTCCCATTTTTGACCAAACATCTTTCATTTTGGTTTAGGCTTTTATCGAAAATTTCAATTTTGGATCAAAATGTTAAAGGGCCACAATCTACAATATAGAACCAAAAACTGGATATGAAGGTGAAGTTCTTATCATCCATGTCATCAGGGTCATGCGCACATGGTAGCCATAATGAATTTTAAAAGCAATACAATTTCAAAATACGACTTTATCATTTTGCCCACACTAATTTTCAAAAATTATCCTTGAATTTACAGGAATTTTTCTTCATTTTCAGAAATTCTTCTATTTTCAGGAAATTTTCTTTATTTTCAGAAAATTTTATAGAGCTTCTGCAAAATTTTCATGAATTTTAAGGAAATCTCTGTCAATTTTCGGGAAATCTACTTCATTTTCCGAGAAAGCTCCTTAATCTTCCGAGAAATGTTCGTGAAATCTTCAATTTTCGGGAATTTTTCTAAAATTTTTACTTTCCAGGAGAGCACTGTCAATTTCGAGAAAATTTCAGGAATTGTTGCCAAAATGGAACAAAATTTCAATTTTATGTTGAGAATTTCACAATTTGTCATCAAAATAAAGCATGCGTGCAACCGGGAAACCCTTTTCGGGGGTGGCCTCTAACTCATATGCGCCTCTGTCAGTCTGTCCTCCCTAATCTGAAACCGGCCCTAAGTCAGTTTTCACAAAAACGAAAAGCAAAGAAAGATAACAAGGTGATGTAGGTATTAACTAATTTATCATAGAATAGAATAGACACAACAAATAAAGACGTCATAAATAATAGATTGGCCCTGCTAAAAATAAGACGAAAGGACACCTGCTTCCATACGCTATGTAAAATCAATAACAATCATCGCCATTGGTAATGATAACCTAATCCCAAACGTAATAATCAATACAAGAAATAATCATGATATCTGAATTTCCAAGTTCCCTATGCTAAAACGAATGTAAATACTCCTTCCTTCTCTAACTGTTTGAACACTAAACGATTGAGATGGCTTACCGCCAGACCACCAGACATTGATATACATTCACTAAGTCTAAAACTGTTTTCAAAGGGCCACTGTTTCTGTTATGAGGGCCACTGTTTCTGTTATGAGGGCCACGACAGAAAAAAAGGGTTAACATTGCATGGCAGTACTGCAGTAAGAGATGATCAGTATAGTTAATACGGTTTAACCAAGCAAGTACTATATCTTTAGTTTAACTAACCGTTCGTAGAGTACACATTTAAGTTACAATATACAAATTATTTTTATGGAGAAAAGCTACTTTCTGTAGCAGTTTAGAGCCGGGCAGCTTTTAGCATATTACATTTGCCCTCAGAGAGTCAAGAGATCTTTAACTGGCTCCAGTACTATTGGCTGCCCGTAATGGACAGATTGCACTAAGTCGAGTAAGCTCTTTTGGGCTCTCAACAAGGTCATTTTTATTGCGATGAAAATTCCTACTTTCCCAATAAATATCTGCGATACATAAGCAATAGAAAGCATGAAATAACAAATAAATATGACCTTTTTTTTATAAACAACCTTATGAATTATCAGGGATGTACAAACACCAGCGCCTTTATAATTCTTATCTTGTTATGCAAATATTTTCATTTGAACCATGTGCAATAATTGTGCTCGACCCCCCCCCCCCCTCCCTCCGCCCCAACTGACCAATTAACATCCATATAGAGAAGATAGTTTAACTCTCAACATTTTAAAGACTACAATTAAGGAAAGAAATATAAAGAATCACACCAGAAGTTTAAGTTGTCTTCTTATTCATTCATACGTAGAAAAATTGATAATGTCAACAACAAAAAACATTAATTGTATGCGCTATAACTATAGAATACTATAATTGATATTTTCAAATTTTTGAATTAGAAATTAAAGATGTTGATGGCTGTCAATGTGCATTGAAGCTGTTAACAAATACTAAAAGCTATATGCATCATTATTCAATTCAGCAAAAATTTCACTTATCAGTTTATAGTTCACAAATGCAAGATAAAGACATTAAATTCAAGATACGTGCACCAAGCATCACTTTCAGTGTGGCCACATGTACAGTCATACGCCATGGTGTTTACCAAAGACCCCAAATAGTTCAAATTTAGACAAGGCCTTTTTACGTCATCCCCATGAGGATTTTTCTCAAGTGTCTGTTACTAGAATAAGAACATCTTAAAAAAGTAGGGTAATTGTGTACTTTTTGGCTCAAAGTGGGGTGTAATCCAGGGTTTTAGACGGACAAAAACCTTTCGGTGACAGTATCGAGTGCCACCCGTGTGAAGAGCGAGGTAAACACCCGATTGTATGCATATGCCCAGGATGGGTTCGGCACAAGGGTCTCCGTGTTGGCTCACCCTTTTGTTCCCCAATTAGGTTTGTATCGCTATATTCCGACAGGATAAAGTGGTGAAGATTACATTTCAAAGAAAAGGGGCTATATTCAGCTCAATATGCAACTTATTTTTGTCATTGTACTTGATACAGGGGGTGCGCTAATGATATGAATAACTTAATACAGGTGGTGCGCTAATGATGTGAATAACTTGATACAGAGGGTGCGCTTATGATATGAATAACTTGATACAGGGGGTGCGCTAATGATATGAATAACTTAATACAGGTGGTGCGCTAATGATGTGAATAACTTGATACAGAGGGTGCGCTTATGATATGAATAACTTGATACAGGGGGTGCGCTAATGATATGAATAACTTGATACAGGGGGTGCGCTAATGATATGCATAACTTGACACAGGGGGTGCGCTAATGATATGAATAACTTAATACAGGTGGTGCGCTAATGATATGCATAACTTGATACAGAGGGTGCGCTTATGATATGAATAACTTGATGCAGGGGGTCCGCTAATGATATGAATACCTTGATACAGAGGGTGCGCTAATGATATGAATAAAGACAGGTTTGATATGGAGAAGACAGTCAAAATAGACATTTACAGATAAGCAGAAAAAGATAAAACATATTACCACCCTATGTGGAACCATTACTCATACTGTCATACTGTCATAAGTCTTACTTTGGCAGTATAATCACCCACCGATTGGTGCTGGGTGATATCATCACCCACCGATTGTTGCTGGGTGATATCACATAATTTGTGTCCAGTGCCAGAATATGCAGAAAGAGGCTATATTGGGAAACGGTTTAATGACCAGAATATCGCCCGTGCAGTACCTGATCATTTTATATATATTTTTTGCATAACTGGTTGTATGCGCATGGTTAGCCTACGGACCGTTAATTGAAATACAAGGTTGCCGAATAGGTCCTTATAAGAGAGAAATTGGAAATCTTAATTGTTAAGGCCCCAACGCTTACTTTTGGTCATGATTCATTTGACGCCACGATAACCTGTTGGCTTTTGAACTGTTTGAGACCCACTTCAAGCTGAGGCCTATAAGGCGCTGTGTCCTTTGTCATCCCTTAACACCGGCAGCTGGAATTAAAAGGTACAGGCACAAACCGGACTACATTGACCGGCATTTGCAGCGTCAGATAAAACTATATATTACAACACTGCCTCGGATCCGTTTCACACGTCCTTATCGCCTTCAAAATTCCGAGTAATGGTCGCTTTGCAATTGACATTGACCATGAAGTATAGTTAATGACATGTCCATCACTACCTAAGAGCAATATAAGCAAAACTTATTATTCATAGTTAAAATAACTCAGAAATTTACCAGCAAGCTCTTCCAGTCTTTGGCCAGATGTCCGATTACAATATAAATACTGTCATGGTCAGATCTATACTAAAAATGGCTGCTGAATGGACAACCAACTGCTGGACGTCACACACGTGAGATTAACACATTATAGAAACATAAAATGATAATTTGCGCAAATTGCACCCCTAATCCACGCACGGACGCACACATCTTAAAGGGGCTAATTTGGCAGCACGTTACCTACCTATAACGCCTTACCTCAGCAGTCAAGTATTTGAAAAGGCACGAAAATAGCAACATATTCTCCGAAGATTTAAAAAATCAGGATTAATCATTATAGAAAATATGCAAATTTGTGACATCATCACTTCAACAATTCTGTATAGGCTATCTAAAAAAAAATTCTCACAATAGTTTTAAAGTGTTCAGTTTTATCTAATTAAGAAGTTTATAGTAAAAGCTAAAAAAAATTTCTTTTTGACTAAATACACATATAGCGTATAAGCCCACTCAACATTTTCATGGGAAAAATTAAATAGAAGTCATTAATTTGATATACTAAAGCACAAAATGTATAGAATTACATGGACAGATACACGTTTTGGTCATGTTTAAGCCTATAATTGTTTTTGAACTTTAATCCGCCATTATAACTCAGAAATTAAGCAAGTTTTGTTCTTCTTTTTTCACGCAGAACTTGAAGCTCTTTCACATTAGCATTAATTTGTTATAGGTGCCACGAGAACATACAATGCGTCACAAGATATTGGCATTTCCTATATCGAATTCAGAAGTTTAATATCTGTTGTCTCGTTCTGTACAAAAAGTATGATTCGGCAGTTCGGTATTAGTACTATTTAGTGAAAATTGCAATGCTCTAAATCACTGTAAATCTTGCAAGTGAAAAACAAAACAAAAAACGTGACATCTCTAAGGGGATATTGGTGCTTCGTTATGCCACGCAATTGATGTTATCACATACCCACAACTCCACCTCCCCACCGTTATGAAAATTGAATCAAATCTAGTTCAAGACCACTGGCAGGTCATGACGATGCAACGGCGAAGAACTTGGTTTTGACGGACGACCTATGACGTCATACTTTAAAAATATATAAAATAAACATGTCGTTTTCAATACTTCCGACAGCCTTGTCAACACTTGCCAAGATGCCCTTGTTTTATCAGGCAAGTCTCAGGAATGTTAAAAATAAATCTAATAAGAATTTCCAAAACCTGTTTTGTTATTCAAGAAATGCTATAGAGCTCTGGATGAGGCAGTGAATTGTCAGAGGTGGCACCTATATATTACGGACAAAGTGATGTTCAGACGTGGTAGAAGTAAGTTCAAAGCAAAACGTTCGGTTGAATTTCGTATGTATAGATACATGGAAAGGGTACACGGGATTTCAGTGTAGTGCGGGTCAAAACATATTTGGTTTACCTTAGACTGTTAGATATTTAGAGCAACAAAGTTGTCTCACAAACACATCTATCTAAGAATGTCAATTTCACCGTATAATCTTATCAACATTTATTTTGTTTCTTTGAACAAAAATCAATGAAAATTTGACATAGGCCTACAGTAGTTCTAACTTTTAAGGCGTAAAATAAGCATCGTCTGACTGTCAATGGTGCGCTCACAGTGCGCCGGGAGTTAGGGAAATCGTTGCATGTCAAATTAAATTGTTAATGAAGAATACAATTGCTATATGTCTGTTTATCGTATTCTGATTGCCTGAAGCTGTATATCTGTATATGCATATATTGGATTCGATAGATGATTATTTCAGCCATGACAAATTTCTTTTATATAGTTGTATAAGATTTCGTTAGTATTATTGGATAAACCGAGAGAATATGAAAATTAATACGACAATTCGTCAAACAATCAAATGACAATTTGAAGGTAATTTTTGCACATCAGGCGCAACATCCGATGCCGAGCATTTTTATACTTCGTACATGTATGCGAATAAGACTTAAGATACCGACAACAATTTTCACAATTTGGCACGAAAAACGTTCCATCGTTTTAATTAACAAAAAGTAAGATAACAGATCTGGACAAATTGCACTTCAATAAATAGCTACTTGGCCAGACAAAAGACTGTCCAAGAAGCTATTAAGATTTCATCATAAATTGCCAAGTATCCTGTAACACAGCTTTTACACTGTCTACAATGAATGAAATTCAACGTTTTCCGTACAAAGTACCAAAGTTATTTATGATGAAAAAACAACTTTCCGCGCATGACAGCATGATAAATCACTCGAACCAGAGAAGTGTCACTTTTTCTGCTCGGCCCTTGCGATTTTAACGTCCGAAATTACCCGTAAGAAATGTTGAGCACTCGCCATGACCTGAACAGGCCACGATGAGCTCAGCTTTCATTTCAACATACCTTTCCGACTCGGTTACAAAATAAATGATACCGGTACGAGAAGTTAACCCAAGGCACGCGTCGGAAACAGCACTTAAAACAAGAGGACCCAGAGGCTACATGTGAACTTAAACTTGATTTGATCAAGGGAGTATCACTTTCGAAACATATAGATAAGGATAAAGAAGTTGCCATTTTGAATATGCCGTCGGCAGAGAAGAGCTTCGTTATGTTATCGGTGAACTTTTCAATTCGGATTTAGAACATCTCCGAGATCGTATTGTCCCATTTTAAAAGAGTGAATCTCATTACAAGATAATTGCTTGACAAGCTACCGCTAATGCTCAAACATATGGACATAGTAACGTCACTTACGTGGCGGTTATTGATTGGCTTGTCAATCTATGGGCAAATATTTAGACCAATCAAAACCGTTTAATTCAATTGTATTGCATGTTTCTATCAATTAACACGATAACTGGCCACGAAAGATTATGATCAAAAAGATACAATGATGCAATTTGAAAATCATATTAGAAAAAAGACGACGTAAAAAAAAGAATTAGACTGACGTATAAATCTTATACATTTCGAGCTGATTGTCGTCCACTCATATAATTTCTATCTCCTCATTAATTTAGGTCACCTTTTCCATCGTAGGATTGGCCTATGACATGAGTATATATGTATACCATGACCTTGGTTTTACATGTGGGAGAGAAACAGAAAAATCTAGGATCTATTCAAGAAGCACCAACGACATAAGTATCCACAACACTTATAAATCATGATACTGTAAACGTGTTAAAGTTCGGATATGCTGGAAATAGCCCTCTCTCCCTCCTGACAATCCAAATATCCAATGAACCTAAGATTGTGTCACTTCAGATTTATTTCAGAAGGTATACAAGCTGAACTATCTGCGATAACTTGTTTATTTTCCTTTGCCAGACCCACATGGCTAAGGGCACAGGAATTGCGGTCTCCCTTATAATTTCGGGTCATCACTCTTGTTGTATGTCCTTAAACTTTCTCATGTTTGAGAAATCTTAAAAATTAGAAACTGAGAAAAGGATATCGAACTTGCCACGTCCGCACGTTTTAAACAGGGCTTAGAGGAGAAGTGATCTTTGTCAGTTTTACGAGGAATTCCAGCTGCTTAATTTATACTAGAAGAGCTTCTCGTCAGCTAAGAAATATAAAAAGGCAGCTATTATATTAACTTAGTTGTCTTACATACAATCTATATCATTAAAACCATGTATATCAGTAATCGCAAAAACAAATCTCCTCAAAATCGGTTTACATTTGATCATTTTACAGCTTTTTGCATTTTTCAATTTGTATCTAAATATGACTGAATACCCAGATTCAGATCAGGCAAACAGCCATAACTGAAAAACCAAATTTGTTTTGAAATATTTATACTTGCATAAGCAGAATTAACGCTTTTTTGTTTAGTACGAAAATTATGACTTAGATGACTTTTTATTTGAACACTTTAAGAGTTAAACGCTTACTTTTTATCGATACTACCACAATTTCTTCTAGAAAAAAACAACAACCTGGGTTCAATTTCATCGTGTTGCCGAGGTTTCACATGGTGTTGCCGAGGTTTCACATGGTAATGCCGAGGTTTCACAACGTTCTGCCGAAGTTTGACAACATTTTACCGAAGTTTGATAACGTTTTGCCGAAGTTTGATAACGTTTTGCCGATGTTTGACAACGCATTGCCGAAGTTCGACAACGTTTTGCCAATGGAAGACGACGTGATAATAATATGTCACTTCCTTCTTGTAGAAAGTGTTGTCGATGTAATAACACGTAGCAGAACATTCACGGTACATTTCGTGATAATTTTCAACTACGTGTCGATTATACCAAAATAACAAAGAAAATGGCGGTAAGTTGAAATGGATATCACCGAAGCCTTGTCATCACAAACAGACAGAGGAATTTCGTGGTAATTAGGCCTATGATAATATGATCCGTTTGTGTTTGACAGTGGAGCATTCGACAACAATTTAAAGCGATCTTTTCGCGACGTGGTAAAATCATATTGTACAGCCATATATGGCGCAGCGATTTTGTCACATGGCAGATATGTCCAATTTTGATTGGTTCAAGCAAGGAGTTGGTTCAAGTAACCTACGCGTAGTTTGATTTCGATTACGCGTACCACACGTCACTGCACAATTTTCGCGGACGTTTGTGGTATGTAATAGTTCAGAGAATGTGCACTTTTGTAAGCAATTACCTGCCAATTTGATTCGCGCACCATGTTTCTTTAGACAAACTGCTGTTTTACCCCGACACCATGGTGGGTTTCTGGAATGGAAACGAACCTCAGAATAAACTACTTCACAAAGCCTGTAAGAAGAGGCAAATTAGATCTATGAAGATTACTTAAACAAAGAACTTAAACTGAGAAACCTAATACGGGAACAAAACCTTATAGCGATTGAGAATGGTGTGCACTGTGCGTACCTTGGCCAAGTATGTAAAGCTCATGGTGAAGAAAATGATATATAAATATATATATATATATATATATATATATATATATATATATATATATATATATATATGTATATATATATATATATATATATATATATATATATATATATATATATATATATATATATATATATATATATATATATATATATATATATATATATATATATATATATATATATATATATATATATATATATATATATATATATATATATATATATATATATATATATATATATATATATATATATATATATATATACATATTATGACTTAGATAACTTTTTATTTGAACACTTTAAGAGTTAAACGCTTACTTTTCATCGATACTACCACAATTTCTTCGAGAAAAAAAAAAAAACCTGGGTTCAATTTCATCGTGTTGCCGAGGTTTCACATCGTGTTGCCGAGTTTTCACAACGTTCTGCCGAAGTTTGACAACATTTTACCGAAGTTTGATAACGTTTTGCCGAAGTTTGATAACGTTTTGCCGATGTTTGACGACGCATTGCCGAAGTTCGACAACGTTTTGTCTATATATATATATATATATATATATATATATATATATATATATATATATATATATATATATATATATATATATATATATATATATATATATATATATATATATATATATATATATATATATATATATATATATATATATATATATATATATATATATATATATATATATATATATATATATATATATATATATATATATATATATATATATATATATATATATATATATATATATATATATGTGTATATATATATATATATATATATATATATATATATATATATATATATATATATATATATATATATATATATATATATATATATATATATATATATATATAGACAAAACGTTGTCGAACTTCGGCAATGCGTCGTCAAACATCGGCAAAACGTTATCAAACTTCGGCAAAACGTTATCAAACTTCGGTAAAATGTTGTCAAACTTCGGCAGAACGTTGTGAAAACTCGGCAACACGATGTGAAACCTCGGCAACACGATGAAATTGAACCCAGGTTTTTTTTTTTTTTTTTCTCGAAGAAATTGTGGTAGTATCGATGAAAAGTAAGCGTTTAACTCTTAAAGTGTTCAAATAAAAAGTTATTATCTATATATATATATATATATATATATATATATATATATATATATATATATATATATATATATATATATATATATATATATATATATATATATATATATATATATATATATATATATATATATATATATATATATATATATATATATATATATATATATATATATATATATATATATATATATATATATATATATATATATATAGCTATATACGTACAACCTGACAACTGCAAGTTGGAACAGGGTGGAACTCTTTTAGCAATGCAGATAATGGTGTGTTTTTTTTGATAATGTGGCTAATAATGTGGACATTAAAAAAAAAATCTGTATGATATATTGCCAAGCTGACAGAGATTGCTTTCTAACCTACAGACCTATTCACTCGATTACGAAACGAAAGAATATGTATATTTCATGTATTTTGTTCAGCAGAACATGATTATTCCAAGTACAGACGAAGATATGTTTAAACCGCCATCAATAAATTTCACATTCACCTTTTGCATGCAAAAACATTGAGCAGGCTTCTGCAAGCATGGGTTTCGCCATCACTTCATCGCACATATAAAAGGCATTTGTAACGGAAGGGTCTTCGTGTTGTTGGTTGGTTTACGCAAGATGAATGTCTTTTTTACATGTTTACCATCCTTTTCAATATTTTAAGTAACACACGAAAAGCAGGCATTTCATGGCTTACTTGTCAACGCGGTGTACCGGGAGCACGATGAGCTGGTGACAGACAATCCCGAATCTTTCAAGATGGCATCACACGAGAGGGTGCATAAGAAGACATGAAATAGTTGAACCAAGGACCTTCCACACAGGTCCTTGGTTGAATTCAGCACAAAACATCCGTACATTCAATTAAAATAAGACAAAAGTAAACTGAGAGGAAGTATTTAATCTTCATGTGGCAGTTTATAGTTCTATCAAAATGTTTTTGTTCCTGGGATGTGAAACGCACTTCAAAAGAACCCGATGTCGGAAGATGCGGTGATGTATCTGACATATATGATACGGCCGATTTGAGCTGTATGCGAAGAAT
>JAIGNY010000696.1:535000-662500 GCA_020152595.1 Chiridota heheva
AGGTGTTTTATAGTATTTGTTGTTAATACTGTAGTCAACGGCCCTCCGACCTGGTCTCGGCGACGCCGAAAGGTACACATACGAAACAATAGAATAATCTCAGACACACCGCCAATTAACCAATTAAATCAGATGCTTAAATGAGATAAGGAATGCTAAGTGTTAAAAGAAGACAACGACAATAAATTTCTAGTCTTTGTCTTAAAGTTTAAATTTGTTTTTCTTTTTCACACTTAAATGATTGAAGGTTTTAGTATTTGAATAGGCGATGTATCATCTCAAGTATTGGACTGAAGGAAAACTTCACAAGAAATTTCGAGTGATAAATGTGTTTTTTTTAATTTGTATGTTATTGCGTGATGTATCTAATAAGTATATTTAAATGCAAAGACTGAATTAAAAAGCAAACTTTAAGACAGAATCAGACGTCTAGGGTCAGGCCCTTTTTATATGGCAAGGTTTTTTTTTTTGGTTTTTTTAAGTCATCACGATCCCCTTGTTTAAGAATACAATGAATCGGATCCCATCATGAGAAAGAAATTGCGTATGTCTAGTTCGAGTCGTGTGAGAATATGGCTAAGGAATAAGACCTTTTTAACTGCTCTTTGAATTTGTTATTTTTGTGTGTCTTTTCTTTCAGTAAGTTTGAAATGGGATCCATAGACATAAATGTGGCCATTAGCCATTGACAAACATATTTGATAACCACGGATGTCAGTGGCAGCAGGAGCTAATACCTGGAGAGGGAGGGGATTGCCCAGCAGTGGGTGAAGATTGCCCTCTATTAAAAATTGTTGCACTCAATTGTGTCTGGCAGTAATTTGTACATACAACCTCCCCCCCCCCACCCCACTCCCCCCCCCAAAAAAAAAATCATAAATTAAAAATAGTTTTCTTGACCCTCCACCGTCCTTGTCAATGACTGATGACCTGCATTTGTTCAGTGTTTATGACTTGATCAGGAACATAATCTTTAGAGGGCAATGACGTATAGCTTGTGTCACGACATGACGAGAATGCATCGGGTTCGCATACAAGTAGAAAATGCACAAATGGCCGAGAGACAATTATGAGTTATTGCACTTTTTATGACGTAAACATCTATTAATCATAATTGTTTGTGGAGTATCACAATCGGTATATCTATATCCAGGGCTTTTGTTAGTTTATCAAGTTTTTTCGCTATAATGCTTTCAATAAGAGAAAGAATGAAATATGATGAAACACTCTTGATAAACCATGCTTGAAGGTCCACCAAGTTCAGCAATTATTCTTTGACTGCCTGCTTCAGCGAAAAAAAAAACCCCAAAAACAAAAACAAATTGACGTCATTTGGGACAGTAATTAAATTGATTACGTAAAACCTTTGTTTGTATACCCACGTGACTGGCTCTGTGTTCGGGAAGTGAGCAGTCTCGCATATCTATAGGCTTTGTACCGAATAGTCTCCCTGTTTCAGGGAAGTTATTTCGGGGAACAAGTCTCCCTGTTTCAGGGAAGTTATTTCGGGGAACAAGTCTCCCTGTTTCAGGGAAGTTATTTCGGGGAACAAGTCTCCCTGTTTCAGGGAAGTTATCTCGGGGAACAAGTCTCCCCCAGGGAAGTTGTTTCGGGGAACAAGTCTCCCTGTTTCAGGGAAGTTATCTCGGGGAACAAGTCTCCCTGTTTCAGGGAAGTTATTTCGGGGAACAAGTCTCCCTGTTTCAGGGAAGTTATTTCGGGGAACAAGTCTCCCTGTTTTAGGAAAGTTATTTCGGGGAACAAGTCTCCCTGTTTCAGGGAAGTTATTTCGGGGAACATGGGATTCCCTCCCTCCCACCCACTCTCATACGACAATTTGAAGACACGTTGATTAACAGTTGGACAACGTCCAACCATATCTTTGGTGATATGTCGGGAAAACAGAACTGACTGATTATATATATATATATATATATATATATATATATATATATATATATATATATATATATATATATATATATATATATATATATATATATATATATATATATATATATATATATATATATATATATATATATATATATATATATATATATATATATATATATATATATATATATATATATATATATATATATATATATATATATATATATATATATATATATATATATATATATATATATATATATATATATATATATATATATATATATATATATATATATATATATATATATATATATATATATATATATACATATAAAATAAGTCAATAAAAGTAAATATGAAAAAATAAGTCAATAAAAGTAAAAGACCCACTGACTGAATTATGGGCTGCCAAAAAGGTACGTTCAAATAAAATGTTCCTTGATTTTGACCCATTTCATCAAATTGTTTATGAAAGAACTATATCATAAATCCTTATTACTTGTATTCTGGCTCATTAAAACTTGAACGTAAATAGCATACCTACTGCGACTTAGGCCTACAGATTTAAAACTGAAAAATGAAATTTCTATATAAAAGTTGACGAAAACTAATTTGTTTCGCCATCATGGCGACATTGGATCCAAAAACTGTCAAACAGCCAAAAAATATTCAATCATGATATTTTGGGATTGAAACCCGGACAGAAAATAAGAACATTTAGCTGTTTAGAGATTTGGCTTGTGGAATTCAGGGTTGCTATGACAGTATGATAAAACTGGAAATCTACGCGGTTTTGAATATTTTGCAGTACTTTGTGCAGTGGACTTGGTTCGACCATGGAGCTCCATGGTTAGACGCGGTGAATAGACGTCCATGAAATTGCTTACGAGATCGATCGCTTTTCATATACACTCGTCTTATCCCCGAGTGTAAATGCCTATTAGCCTTAACCACCCATCGATAAGTGTGGGGAGGGGGAAATTGTACAATAACCGGACGGCACAAGTGAGGACCACACTAATATGATAATACTCACTAATAAGTAATAATTACCTGGAATTTGCTTGAAAATCAACCAGGGTCTGAACTAAAATAAAAAAAAGTACTCAATTTTCCGGGGTCTGCGCCTTTAAAGGGGTCTGGGGTATTAGTGGGTCTTTTTGTTATAAAAATCTACCTCTCCCTCAAAGAATGAATAATGAATGAACTTCTAAATTATCATTCTTCTTACAAATTGATCAAGTTCATTATGAGAAAACTTGGCGAATGCAAGCATAAGGAGATAATGGTAATACCAGCATGCATAGATAAAGTAACTTAATGCTATAGAATTATACAGTAAGCATCAATGCCCTCAATAGTTTGCAGTGTAGACAGTTAGTACACCGCGCAATTGAGGTCCATTTCTTTACATTAATCTAGTTATTCATTCGTTGATCTAGTCATTAAGGTATCGACATCTAGGACTTAACCCTCTTTGTTAACCCCAATGATGTAAGTGGATTTAAATCATTCTTTCTCCTGTGACAGTTGTACAACAATCCCGAGTGATTATGGTTTTTAAATTTTAGTCACCAAATCTTGACCAGTTAGTTGACTTGGCAATGTACGTGTCATCATTGGTCTTGCTTGGTAATGACTAATCGTAATGAGGATAACGTTACAAACAGCTGTTACGGTCAATAATTACACTTATTGACAATCGTGGGTTGGATACGTAAACACACTATATTTGGAGAGAATCTTTGGGGAGGCCATAACAGTAACGAAGGAGTAAAATGTATCATTGCAAACAAGAATCGCAGATGACAATAATGAAAATAATGTTTAACCTTTGCTTTGGCAGTTTGGTCAAAAGTAAAGAATTAGCAGATTTAGTATCATTATACCTACAGAAACCAAAACGAAAAACCTTAGCTTTTTACATATCTGAAAAATATCAATCAAAGCGTGAAATTAACATTAAATGTATAACGCTAACTTTCACGCATGCATCTTGTGTTTTCTTATGAACATCACACAAGAAAAGTGACATAATTTCGCTAACGTTACCGAGCTTCACAAACTATTAGTTTATTGGCGCGCAAGCAAGCTGCGTTTCTAATTTGAGCTTCAGGCTCTCTTGGAAATAATTTTAATAATAATATGACATGTTTAATTCAAGTTTCATTGCAGCTACATGACATGTAACAATTCAAAATGTGGAATGCAATCAAATTTATCACAGTCTGCAAATATACGCATGTAACAATAATGAAACGTGATTCGAAATCAAATATGGCGTAATTGAGGAATGTGTGTAGCAAATTTTCAGCGCAATATTCTTTCATTTTTCTTTTGGTTATTTTTTTGAAAAATATGTTATCATAACTTTCTATTTGAAGGGACATGCACGCGTTTCCACTGTCCCATCCAAAAAGTTTTACTTTATTCAAATATTGCTTTAAATTACCTGTACACAAAGAAGAAATTTTAACGACAGCACGAGGTAACTGACTGAGATGCTATACCGTGTCAGGGCAGAATATACCCAGACGGCGTCGTGGTGGTTCTATGATCAAATGGTTGATCGAGATGGCCTATTAACGTACACAATTTTCCAACATAGGGGAACGACATGTATGGTCAGGTGAGACTAAGACAAACTCTGATAAGCAGATAAGCAATAAAAGAAAAATCGCATCACCATAATTCTTGGTAGAAACTGGGTCCCAGATAGAAATCGCCCAAAACGGTGCAATGCACACAACTATGACAGCTATTTTGACCCCTATGCCCCCAACATAAATCAACGAAATGTATTTTTGTGTGAGAACACTGGCACCCCCTAAATACGACACGACATGCTGGGACATGTTAGGTCAAAATTGTAGACACGTTTGGTAAACTCTGCCTTTCAGACTATACTTTGATCATCATTGTAATCGGATTTCTTGTACGCTGTTTTATGACCCCAGCACCAGAACTGCATGCAGCTGGTTCAGTGCGGAGGGGGTGTATGCGCAACGGAGTATGAATAGGGTCAAGTGTGCTTATTTGGGTGTGCCACAATATCACAAAAATCAGCACGTATCACAAATATGGGGTAAAACATTACCTGACAGCTATGGCCCTGTTACCTGGTTACAGTGTTAGATAGAATCTTAGGCAATACGCAATTGGTTATATGCCAGTGGGTTCACACCACAAAAACTTGCTCTGTGAAACATTGAAATTGGCCAAAAAGACTAAGTTTATCATGTATGCATGCGTGTGAGTTCTATGCTATTTCTCCCAAGGTAAAATATATTAATATCGATTTTTGCAGCCTGCTTCCTTCTAGAGATTTAAATGTACTGCTAGATTCAAATGTACTGCTAGATTCAAATGTACTGCTAGATTTAAATGTATTGATAGATTCAAATGTACTGCTAGATTCAATGAAAGATACTGAATGGGAAATAAAGTTATGCTGATAATGATATGGTTTAAAAACAAGCATTCGCACAATATCAAATAACAAACTCACCATGAGCGTCTTCGATGAGAGTACCGTTTACTGACCCGTTTTCAAAAACTGCTAATTTAACATGTCGGGAATTCTCCAGTCTAATATAATGACTTTTCGAGTACATCCGACATTCTCTATTACTTCGTTTATTGTTTCTTGAGCCGGCCCGCGGCTCTAGTCCCTCCCTATTGATACGGGACGAGGACCGATAGCCGGCCCGCGGCTCAAGTCCGTCCCTATTGATTCGGGATGAGGACCGATGGCTTTTTCTTGGTCTCCTATTTAAAGATTTTTCATGTTCTACTCTTATCGAGTTTGAGGTGTCTGTTGAACGAGCTGTCGGTGGCAATATTTCCGATGGAATTCTATTTATATCTTTAGAATTATAGATTTTTAATGAAAATTGTTGCTGTGTGATATGCTGGAGAGAAAGCACCCGGTCCGCAAGCATTCTCGTGCTTGGTGAATCTTTGCCCGTTCCCAGATAACCATTGTTCGTTACGAGATATGTTGGTGTTTGTGATGCTGTTGGCACGTCGTGCCGTGTTCTATCAGCTTGGTGATCCATACTGCCAAATAATCTATTAAGTGGCTCACTGGAAGGAAAGCAAGAACCTAATGCCAAACACAAACAGCTAAATGCCACCAAAACCGGCGTAGTCCTCCTATGTATTTGCAACCAGCAGTCTTTCATCATCATCATAACAAACCACCCTCTCCAATTTCCTCGAAAAATTACCTCCACTCGGAAGAGTAATTACTCCAGATTAAACCTACTCAATTAAACAGATCGTATAAATCCTCAAAAACACAAGATGAATGTAAATGCTCGGCAAGTTGATATAAATCCGTTATTCCAACAGAAATAAGATTAAAAGTGTAAAATCCAAGTCACCCGTCAAACTTCAATTCCATGCCGAACGGAACACGGCGAGCGGCTTTGATTGGTGTAAAACTCATGTAGTGAAAAAACATTGTGAATTCTTTGCACGTTTTAGCTATTTGGCACAACGAAAACCCGTCGAGGAAGATTTCTAATTCAAATTAATTAATTACTCGATGAAAATGGACGTTTCGTGCAGACAATATAAATGCATCGCACTGGAAACGTGGGCGGGAAACATTTTCCTTCTGAAAGCTGTCATTATTACGAAACTCGCCTTTCCTGTTCAAAACTACGAACTTCCATATTTCCTGTAAGCTCTTCCGAAAGCTTGTATCCCTGCTTATAACCCGCGAATGATACTTGTGAAAAGTGACCAAGCGGAGATGCAAGTTCGTCGATCTGTCGATGATGATAACTCCTCGTGTGCCTATTTGCTAATTGGTTGAATCCTGTGAAACGAAAAATAACAAATGGAAAAATATATCAAGACTGCTAAATATTTCTCATCTTCTGTACTTTCCGAATCGACGCTACAATAAATTATTGAAATAATAGATGAGTAAACCTATCAGGCAATGGATATATGACAATTGATTTTTATGTTGAAACTATTAGAGCGGCTAAGACGGCGGGTTATGGCAACGAGATAACGAGATATAACACAAAATTAGACAGAGAGTTAAGATGAGACTTCAAGTCGGAATAGTAGCTCCATGTTATGAGCCAATGAGAGGGTTAAATCACTGAAGCGAACATCACACCTGCGCAGTTGCGACATGAGTGTTTATGTTTAGAACGATTTGTTATCTGAGGAGGATGGTCGTGAGAGGTGACACCTTGGCTTCATCTATTTTAACCATTAAATCAAGGAACTGCTTGCAGAGATTAGTGGATGTTGAACCGTTAGATGGTTGTAATTACCTCTAAATGAATGTCTTGATCATTTACAATCGAAAGTTATGACCACCGCGCTCGTGTCACTTGTTAAACAGTTAAAGGTGATTTCCTTCACAAACTGACAAAGCAGAAAGCTTTTAATAACCACCGACGAAATTAGACGAGCTAGCCGTCAGTATGTGCCAGAGGTGGCGCCAGAAAATTTTGATTGGGGAAGGGAATAGAATTTGCCAGAGGTGGCGCCAGAAAATTTTGATGGGGGAGGGGAATAGAATGCGTATCTTTACTACTAAAGGGGCAAACGTTATGCGTCAATTTAAGCAGAAAAGGTTTGAAAATGTAATTTGTGTGAGAGGGGCTAAGCATTATTGCGTAAGATTTTTCGAAACCACGTCCTTACTTCCTTTCGTGCTGTGGGGCAGGGGGTCCCCCCACATTTTGATATATTCACTTCAGGAATAAATACATGTTAGTAACACATCTTAAAAAGTCGCGACCTTCACTGCACTATTATAAGGTTTATTGGACGTGTAGAATTAAATGGATCATTAGGAAGAGTCGGTAAATTTCGGGTAAAACCGTCTTTGAATGATGGAAATAGCTCTTTTAGTTGAAGTAAGTTTGAATAATATCCAATACAATTTTCTTTGCTGAATTTGTGATGCATGACTGGGCAACAGCTCAAAATCAATATAAAATTCTTTAAATTTTATTCCTAAATTTCAGTCACTGAAAATACCAAAAATTGTCTGTTCCTGATAGAATTTGAATGGGGGTATGTAAAAGACTCAAAAACATAATGGTCAGAATTAGCTGCACCCCTTAAAGATGTATGATACACGATAAAACCAAAAGCAAGAATCTAAAAACAAGAATTTAACATATGAAAATACATTAAGGTCGCCATATTACAAATAAGCATTAAACATCAGATATTGATGCACGAAAATTCAAACGCAGTAAAATTATCAAAAATCAACAAATTTAATGAAATGTTGCTACATTTATGGTTTTTGGTAGGTTTCTTTCAATTTTTCGTGTATGACCAGGGAACTCATCTGGTATGACCAGGGAACTCACCTGGTATAAGCAGAGAACTCACCTGGTATGACCAACTATTGACCATTGTTATTAACTTAATAACTATATAAACAAATATGTATAAAAAATCCTAAAAACACAAACAAAACTCAAATTTTCATGCTGGCCCAATTTTTACAAATATGATCAATTTTAAATTTTGGAAAGAATTTATAACCCACACAAATGAAATGACTTCGAATACTGCTGTTCAACAAATATTTTACCAGTATTTGTGGGGAGGGGAAGGGAAACACCCTGTACTAATCCCTTAGAGATATCTCTGTTAACTCACAGTTTCCCGGCTAAATTAACTCGGACTATTATACCAAGTTACGTTTAACGCAAGTTATACTTAATCTATATCATGTAGCCTTTGGTTTAAAATAAGAATGGTTGTCAATAATTCAATGCTAAGGTTGTCAATAGTCGTACTCGGACTTATTTTGGGCTAAATGTACCATCAAGGAGAAAGGTCAAGGACCCTGTCTTTATATGAAACACAAAACCTATAAAATATTCCTTCTATTGCCACATATGTTGTTTGGGAACGACGGAAAATATTAAATGGGAGCTAGAGTGACCTTTCTAATACCAGTTAATATATTCATTTGTCACATGATGTGCGCTCTTTCAATGTTTGCGATGAAAACACATACCAGTTACTATCAATTCATCTAAAACACATTAAATGTGCAAGCGGAATATATTTTGATTGGTCTTTTAATTCCGACGTTTGTTAATATCGAAACCGACTTCCGTGTATCCACAAACGCGCCGCCCAATAGACTGATAGAGGTGTCATATGGGCTGCTGGGTGGGACGTGGGTTACTGGGCTACAACTATGGGACTATTCAGCGAGTAAATGATCCTCCTTTTACAAACCACTCTGCCTGTTGATTACAAAATTACCTTCTAAGATCTTTTTCCAAGAGGAGAAGGATAATGTTTTTCGAAAGGGAGGAGGGGATCCTAAATACCCCAAAGTGTTTGGTTGCTTATATATGTTTTGTCACCTATGCAACAAAAGTATTTATAGTCTCAATGAAGGCAAAATGCAAAGGAGATTGGTTTATATGAGGCATTGTCAGGTTGACTTAGTGAAAAAAGGCATAATATAATTTGACCTAAAAAAGAAAAAAAAAGCTTTCGAAGCGGGGTTGGTAGAAGGGGCAACTTTTCGGACCATTTTCCTATAATGGGGAATGAAGATAAACCCTAAAACTGTAAAAATTAATTAATTAATGACATTTGTATGATATAGCTCACCAAGTATAGCAGAAATTAAGTCACGGTCCGTCATTGGTATATAAAAATACAATTATTAAACATTGATTTCAAACAGTATTCTAGGTATTTACAAAATATCAGGATTTGTATTACCGATAAAGGGGGAAGAAAAGAGGGGGTATGCTGCCTTCCCGATGGGGATCTACAAATCAAATATGTGGGTTACATTCGTTATACCACAACAGGCTGCACGAATAGCACTGTAGCATGGGAACAGCTAAAGGTCCCAATAGGGATATGCAACCCCCTGTTGCTGAAGGCTGTCACCGGCCCTGCTGTATCGTAAAACCAAACTTTCATACCATTGCATATCTTGCATTCTTAGGATCTATAGATTTTAATTATACAAAGGAAGTTGTTATAAATATATCTAAATTTCGGCATTGTAGTTTCGTATTATGATTAACAGAAAAGTCGAAGAAAGGAAAACCAACAGAACCAGCAGTTATTAATTACGAAAAATCATAATCAATTTAGTGAATTCCAATGTTGCAAAATGTTTATAGACTGGCATTCTTTTGAGTCATCACAAAATCGATGGGATGTGAAGTGATTGCAAAAGGTCATTTTTGTTGTTTGCAGTTTTTCACAACTGCTTGAGATTAAAATGTGACTTGGCTACAAACTTGCGTGGGAAATCATCAAATGTTTGATATGTGGGTGTCTGTCTGTATGCGCACATCGCATGGTAAATATGGTCCAAAGACGTCCTTACTTTTGTTTACATCTGCCTTGGTTCCGCAAAAAGTGTGTTAGCACCTCGTTAGAGGGCAGTTTCAAAATGGCGGCCTCTAGCCGAGTTTTGCGACTTTTCCAGCGGCAATTTAATCAACAAATAAGAACATTTAAGACTTTTAATTCTGTAGAAAGTGTAACCAATTCAGAAAGATTTTTGTAGGTACTATTTTAGTCAGTTTTGTAGCCGGAAGCTCGATTTATTGGCTCAGAAGTAGAAGAAATTCATCGCAACAAGCACTGTTCGGTATCCCACAGTTGTATCATGTTCGGGCTAAGGAGGTTAAAAGCAGTTTGAAGGTAGGCCCAATGTTTGTTTGTTTGTACATGATCATCCATTACGGGAACTCGGCAAGACTCCTATTTGGAGCATAGACGCCAAGCTATAGCCTGCATAGCAGATGCCAATCTCGTGCGACCGGGACGGAAGTGGATGAACACCAGGTTTTCACCCTACTCTTTTCGAGAAGTGTTCAGAGAATCAGGTAGGGTGTGATTGTCCTACCGACGGCTTAACGTCCTCCGAAGTACGGCAAGCACCATTCAACCATTGCCACTTTTCTCAACAGCTGAATGAGGAGCAGGAGCTGCAAACGACGTACTTCCGCTTTGATGATCGGCGTATCTGTCTGCATAGCTGTTGAAAAACTGGTTAGACCTGTCCGAGGCTTGAATCGGGTACCTAGGCCTACAGCATCTCAGTCGTGTGCTCTACCAACTGAGCTACCTGACTCCTTAAACGTTTAATTGGCCTTGTTTGTTACGTGTTACAGGAGGCTAACTCGAGATTGCTGCAGCAATGTAGCTTTGCTTGTGTTGTTACTATGATAAAAATGTTAGAATAGGCCCACAGTGAAAAGTTCTTTTCTCCACACTGACACCCCAGCAAGTAGTTTTTAAAACATTTTAGCCTAAGACTAACATAGTAACGTTACTGATCTAACTGTTAGCTATTTAGGCCTATGCCAGTTTTGTTCATATCACTGTAAATTTAATGTATTTCTTTTAATTATTTATAAAGGTGAGAGAAAAAGTGTGCCAAATTTGTCTAAGCTCCACGCCCAAGATCTTCGATCAGCATAACATAATGTAGGCCTAGGATAGTACGCGCCCACATTACCAAATAGAGCAGATCTCCAAATCAATTTGGGTATGTGCCCATGTCTATTGAAAAAGTGGCGCCACACACTATTCAAAAGTCAATAGGATTTAACACGTTTAAAAAAAAAGTTCCCAGATATTTCTGGGAGACTTTATTTTCGATATCAAAATCAACTCCTTCTCACTGAAAAATAAAACACACTTGGGGCCTACTTCAGTTTGTTTCCAGTTGCAGTTGTAAAATTTGGAGAGAAACAAAATTGATAAATGGTCAAAATTAGAAGAAAAGAGATAAAAAAGCAACAATTTTTTGTCAGTTTTTTTCAAAATCATGAAACGCTCTTAACAATACATGTAATACCGGTGCATATACATGCACATATAAAATGTATTACGCCTCACAATTAGCGTGTGCAATATTTTGAAAATCTTACCCTCGTGACGCGTACATACGCTCATAGGGCCTATGGCGTTTTACATGTTGGAATTGCAACACTCAAACAGTACAATTTAATTCCTGCGCTTTAGATACACCCGTGAAAAACGCTTGTAAAAGTTCCTTGCCAGTGTTACTCTTTCTCTAACTTGTGTACTCTCGCATACGCGTAACAATGCTCAGTATAGAAAATTCAATTCTACGCAGGAATTTCACTGTAAAAGACCACGGAGTCAAAAAACCAGAAAATAGCATTTTTTGATACATACAGTTTTGCTCAATGATATCATCATTTGATTTGGAAACATAGATACAAAGGACTAAATTTTTCGTGTTTACAAGGTAAGGAGAGAAGATGTTAGCCATCGGAAGTAACAGTTTGTCGTATCGGTGATGTTGCATAATATTGCAACAGCATTGTATTGAGATGTAGGCTCACTAGTTATTGTCACAACCCACATAGGCCTACACTAACTGTTAGTTATTCTCGAGGTCGGACATTTGGGAATGTTGTGGTGCACGGCGACGTAACAATGCTTTTTTGAAGATCTCAAACTTCAGTCAAAAGGTAAAACAAACAGTCAGTTATCATTGCAGTCAATGGGAGAAAAACATATTTTTTGTCATTTTTCAACAAATACTGGACAGAATTTATTTTTCTTCACAAATGTTGTGTATTAGATAATAGTTTCCAACATATATGAGTACCATTAATTTTCGCTGACTGGCTGAGGCGACACAAGTATTCATAAAAAATATCCCATTAACTGTAATGATAAAGTTTCGCTTCCAATTTAGCAAAACCGTACCGAGCTTGTACACAGTTACGTCGACTGCGACCTCGAAAATTGTACACATCTCTCAGTACGGGTTGACATTGGAATTGCCATACGAGGGTTGTTAGAAATTAGGTACAATTCCAATGGGGTTTTTTAAATTCACACGTTGTAGAAAATTAATGATTGAAAAATAACTTACTTTTTGGATATTCTTATATCAGTTAGTCTAAATACAGTAATACACTTTTCCAAAAAACTTTTCCAAAATCTTTACCTATTTAGCACCATGACGGGATAAAGTTCTCCGAGATTCATATTTTGGTTGCCATTTTCTTAGTTACTGCACGTTTGTGATTAATTATTCAACGTCTGCAAATAAGTTTTAGAATTTTCCACTAAACTGCAAGTTGATTTTTTGCTGACAAAATTTTTTTCTTCATATAATTTTATTAAATACTTTTGGTTAAAAAAGATGTGTGCAAAAACAAATAAAATAAATATCAAGAAATGTTTAGATTATATAATTTGTACTTTATAAGTATTATCTTAATTTTTCCTTGAATAATCTAAAACATATTACCCCTGCTAAAATGTTATAGCCCTTATAGCAGTGTTTTGAGCTTTGACTATACATTGAAGAGTTCGTCAGATGGTTTTTATGGAAGAAAAAGTAGCCAAACTACTTTGATAAAAGTAACTAAAATCACCTTAAAAACAGTTTTTTTAAGATATGGATGGGCTTCAAACACAGATTCTTATCATTGTGGGTGGAAAAAAAGGTAATATGGTTTGTTTTTATAAAAAATCTTAAAAACTGAGATTTTCCTATACTTTTAACACCTCGCTTAAAACAGTACAGGAGGGTATAGGATTTTGTAGTACACTTGGACGGCCAGCAATCACCAATGGCATCCACTAACACGGCTGGCATTAGTCCGACGGTACTACGGGGAGTACCAGGACTACATGTATGTTATCACTGTGACATTTGTTTTGTGTATGCAGGTTATTGCAGATACCGTGTTTCCAATTCAAGTCCCACTTAAACAAATTGTATTTTCCAAAATGCGAAACTTCTCTGTGAAACTTTGTACAGAGTCTGGTGGGATTTCACACTCTTTATTTGATTATTCGAAAAAAATGTTCATTAGTTGCCTTTTAACAGAAGAATTTTGCCAAAGTTAAATCCACTGATAGTTTGTTGGTTGCTATGTTTCAAAACTTTTGTCGAGTGTCATGCCTGTGCATTTGTACTCAGGGCTTCTTCATTGTTCTAACAGGTGGAAAAAATTTCTATGTGCGATATCTATTTGTCATCTTTAAAATCAGCAAATAATTTTTCAACCTTTTTCTGTTTTAGAGCTTTTTTAACGAAAGTGAATGATAAGTAGTTGCATTTCTTTGCATAATTCAAATTCTTCTTCTACTTGTATGATTGATCCATGATTTGACGAAAATTTTGAAATGGAGCCCGCGTAGAAATTGAAAACGCCATTGCAATTATTATCAGGCCGTAGTCACATGACTATTACTTTTGAACTTTGACATCTTCAAAACAAACTTAACGCTGTAGAGTGTGAAGAACGGGCGGAGAAAGTGTGCCAAGAATAATCTGATTTTGCCTAGGCTGGATCATATTTTGTCCGATTTTGGGGGATTTAAAAAAAGGGAGGGAGCTCTTCCAACATACAAAGGTTTCTTTGACGTCAAAACTTATTGGTAAGCAATGTCTTTACTCTAATTTTTCTTGCTCAAATCTGAAAAGTAACCATTATGGGTAAAAACAGGTTCATAGTTAATACATGTATAAAAAAAAAAAAAAAGTTAAATAAATATGTAAAACTAAAGGTAAGTACTGCATGTGTGTCTTTCTATTGTAGATGAATAAGAATAAATTTACATTTTCAAAATAACACCAATCTGGAAAGAAAAACAACTAGAAAACTATACAATCTAGATATCTAGCAGATCACGTTACTATTATGTGTTGTATTTCATCACGTTCATCGCATATTTTGTAATACCAATAACAGCGTAATCATCGGACACTTGTAGTGAGAGGCCTGTACTGGGCCTTTTTTTCGTTATGTTTGCCCACTGACATCAATGTTTTCCAGTGTAGGGTGTAGAAACACATTTTTTATTTTTATTTTTCTTTTACAACATTTTAGCACATTTCGTAATTAAATTTATGCTCTAACAGTCATGGCCTAAGCGGTAGCATTACAACTGTGATGTATGAAGTAGTGCAAAAAATATTGTAGTGTATTTTAGTTTTGAGTCATTAGTTTTCTTTGCAGGAATTTCCCCCCTTAAAATTCTTTTTGAGGGACTTTAATTATTTGTTCATGCATCACACATCTTAATGTGACTGCACAGACGCAGTTGAAGTCACTAATAATAATCTTTACGTTGCATTGTTTTTGCGCACTACGACTACACCTGCAACAAAGGACAAGTTCCTACTCCACTACGACTACGACTATGCCTGCATGGAACGGACAAGTTCCTGGTAGGCCTCCTATCATGAAATAAGGCATCTTGTAAAAAGGAAAATACCACTTGTCCCCTCAAACCCAACTATGACTTTGCCTTCGAGATCATGGAAGGGGTATTCCTTGAGAAGTGCGTTGGATTCTGCAGTAACTCTCGTCACTCTAACTTCTAACATCCATTTTAAGTACAGAAAGCAATGCATCTACAGGCTATGTAAATATAAGCTAATCGGTTTGGCGCATTTGAGAATTGCAGTGAAAAATTAAAAATCTTGCAGTTACAGTAGTTAGCCATTTATACCTTATTTGTATTTTGGCGTGGGGTACGATTGATCATTTCTGAAGATGAAAGTGTCGTAACGGAGCGGCAACTAAAAATCCAGTATCACTCGTAATCAACTCCGATATGTGATGCTCGTAGTGTAACCACATTGCTAACTTTATATGATATTTAGTGCTTGATTATACAATTTATGACTAACTTTTGACCAATCAAATTAATGCAATTTAGTTGGACATGTACACTTTTGCTAATATTAGAAAAACAGTTGTGACTTGCTGAAAGTTTGTCGCTATTTTAATATTAGTCCTGAATTGAAAATCAGTGACTTCACTGGCTTGGTTGCTACTCAAGAGTACATAGTGCTTAGGCTTCACACTCTAAACGATCCCTTTTGTGTGCATCAAACGTACTTTTATCCTTAAATTGGGTTTCATACTACCATTTGAGATTCTTATTAAACGTGGGTGTATCTCCCAATCGTGTAAACACTGGGGGATATCTTAATATGTTATTGCAATGTGATAATATTTTGTTCAGCATATTTATGAAAGGACTCGCTTGTTGTCGTACGAAAGCAAACTTTCCAGTGTGGGCCCGCACTCTTGAGACTCCTTGACAGACTTTGTTCACAGGAAAGTCCTAAATTTACTTATCATGGGGGCTGCGATTGGGGATCCAAATGTAGACTGAAATATTAATTCATTTCTGTAGTTTTAATAGAATGTTACAGCAAGTGAGCCGTCAATTATGTGAAAGGTATTTCCTCAAATTTTATTGCAGTTTGTAGGGTTAAATCTTAGTGGATTAGTAAATTGCTATGTAGGCCTAAAAAATGTTGGTGTTTTTCCTCTAAAAGTTTGACTCAAATAATTATAGTTTTGCTTCTATTATTTTAGGATCAGGGTCTTGGGAGCCTACAGTACATAAAGGGCTTTATAATTTGGAAAGATAAATTGTAGGTTTTAAAAACAATGAAAACAAATTCTCTATTCTCAGTTTACTACTACATACTAGGATTTTTCCTTCTACATAAAAACTCCTTTTCCAAGACTAACAGATTATGTACAAGACAGCAAAGTTTCATTATTTTATGGACTGATAGTGGCTGCCTTCTTCCAAGGTAGTATGACTGGTAACAATTCAACCATTGAATTACTCCGCCAGTGGCTGCACACTTCCCAGAAAGGAAAGTAAGCTGAATTTGAAAAAAAAGGCTGCTTACTTTTGAGGTGTATCTTTCACACCTCTTTCAAGTGAACCTGGATTTAATAACTGTACCATGTTATTTGCTTGCGTCTTAAACATTTGCTTTGATTTAAATTGATATCATCCACAGTTGCAGGTGGATGGAGGTGTACAGTAAGCCTTATGATGTCAGCTAAATTAGGAAACTGTTGCAGGCTAACATTAGATCTGCTTTTTCACATTCAACAAAAACAATAAAAGTTAAGCCTACTTAAAATTCAGGTATTAATCAAAAATGCAGTTCATAATTTAGGCTTCACCTTTCCTGAGACTGTGGATAGGGTAAAGTCTACCATCAGTATTACTGGAACTGATACTTATTAGGACTTCCAACTGCAGAATGAAATTATATAACATTTTCAAGGCTTCACAGGGCATGACATTTCCTCAAAATGCTCCTACAGCAAACAAATGCTGTCGACCTAGGCTTTGCCACGGCAATTTATATTTCTATGACAGCAATATGATTCAAGCTTGCACGGTTTTGCCCCGACGTGAAACTGGTGGTTTCAAAACAATAACTGGTTTAATCGGAAAAATCGGTTTTTACCCGTAATAGCTTTGAACATAAAGTTAATTACAGTAACTATAATTGCACTGTTATATGATAGCAGCTAACGATGTTTGTATTACAGTATTTTCTGTAAATAATGTTGAAAATTATTTCAGTGTAATTGATGCACACCACAGTCATGAAAGTGACAGAAATCACATTAACATTGATGCACATATTGATGCACCGAAAAAAAATTTAATGGAAGGAACAGTAGACAGCAGCTCAGTATTATCTGATCTGCTGTCTACTGTTCCTTCTATCAAATTTAAAATTTTGGACTCTCACAAACGCACCAGATTAAACTTAGTACATCTCTGGTCATTTATAAATAAAGGATCAATTGAAACTACTGGCTTTAATTTATTTTGTTGTGATTTAAACAATACGGAAAACAAAAAGAAAAGCAAATTTTACCATCTTTTGGTAATTTTTTACAGTGATTTAGATCTTTTCAGTACTTTTGGATTTTCATCAAACATGAGTTGTTTCGCGGAACTGGTTTGAGTTATGAAACCAATAGATGCAAGCCTAATATGATTTTACGGACAATTGCCCCAAAACGATGATAAGTAAAGAAAAATGCGCAACTAGTATGGGAAAAGTATTGACTCCCATGTACAAATAATTCTGATTTTAAAATCATAAAAAGATTATTTCTACAGTTTTGAAAATCTTTTTCATAGAAAATATGAATTAAATTTGGTTAAGAAATGACAGAACAGTTTGTTCAATGTCATGTAGTCCCGATCTCACACAGGTCCTTTGCCGTTTTCACTGTGCTTATCATGTGTCAAACATAAATATGCCTTGCGGTATATAATTTCAAAACAACGCCACCACCCGGAAATCAATTTCATTACGATCATCTCCCAAAGATGGCCACTTTTACAAGGAGAGTGCTGCAACTCAGCTCTGATTAAACCTTTTTTTTCTTGCTTTTTTTTTGTTTTTGTACCATTTATTTGACTCATCAGGTAATAGTTACATGAATATTTAGTGAGCACAACAATGGAAGCTGTTGTGATAGCGTATTTTTGGGTAAGTTTTACTGCTTGTAAAATGGGATTTTGATTGAGAGAGATTAAAGGCTAACGTTAAACTTCAAAGTTATACATTCACGTGCATATCGCAAACTTTTGACACTGGACACTTTATTGATTGAAAAATTGATATAATAATCAACATTATTTTACAAGTTGTTTTTTGAAAAAATAGGGGAAAATTTGGATGGTTGCCTAAAACTTTGAGCATGGGGGTCTACGACAGCACTGAGAGGTTCTTTCCATGGCAATTGCCATCGATGCCATTGGGAAATTCATCCCTTCATACAAAAATTACTCGTGAATGTATACACCTCTTCCATCTCGGCATCAACCCCACCACTCTCGGCACCTTCTCCTGGCCCACTTTTCCTCCTTGGGCCACCCCCCTCGCTTCTGTCCACCTGGACCTCTCCACTCATCACAAAGCTCAAACCCATCCTAACCTCTTCATCAACCTCCACAACCAAGTCAAAGACCAACTCTCAAATTACACCTCCATCTATACTGATGCGTCCAAGGAGGGCAACAAGACAGCTGCTGCTGCGGTCATCCAAGACATCATCCTCAGTAGCAGACTTCCCGACTGACTCATCCATCTTTTCAGCCGAGGCTAAGGCCATTCTCCTTGCCCTCAACTTTATTGAGTACTCCCCGCTCAGCCACTTTGTTATTTTCTCCAACTCAAAGGCTCTTCTCACTTCTTTACTCAACCTTAAATGGGATAACCTCACATGCCACCTCCTCCTCCGCAAACTCCTTTCTCCCACCCTCTGCAGGAAAAGTATTCTTTTCTTCTGGATACCCAGCCATATTGGCATCCCGGGTAATGACAGGGCTGATGCAGCCGCTAAGCTTTCCCTCACCCTCCTCCCTGCCCCTTTTCCCAAAACCCTCTCTGACATCAAACCGCTTATCGCTTCGCTTGTTCGGGACCGCTGGCAAACCTCATGGAAGTCCCAAATTGATAACAAACTCCATGTCATCCAGCCCACAATTCCGATCAAAGCCACCATCAACAAGCTCTCTTGTATTGACAACGTTCATATTACTGGTCTTAGAATTGGTCACACTCATCTCACCCACTCCCACCTCCTTATTGGCTCCCCCCATCCCCTCTGCAACAATTGCCATTGCACCCTCACAATCCATCTCGTTCTCCTTGCTTTCCCCCTGTACAACCTTCACAGAGCTTCCCTCGCTCCCTACAACTCAATTGCTGAGTTCTTCCAGAAAAATCCTCCGGATAAAATTATCTCCTTCCTTCATCATGCCTCCCTCTACAACCATATTTAATTCTCCTCTTCCAGCCCCTCTCCACTTTGTTTTTATTTCAACCATGCACCTCCCCTCACGATCACAGCTTTCTGACCTTTTGTCCTTAAATTTCTCTCATTCTTCCCCTGTTTCCTTTACTTCCTACCTCTAGAATGATCTGACCTCTCAGGCACAATTTGACCTTAGTTGTTGTGGTGCCGTTAAGCCATCATCAACAAACAAACAAACCAATCAAAGATGCCACAGGAAATACAATGATTTGCATTGGTCCTGTTTGGCTGATGTAAAATTTGGTTGTTAATGTTTGGACAAAGTTTGTTTATAAACAATATAATCCTCATCTCAAAGATTCCATCATTCCCAGTAAAAATAGTTCTCGTTTTCTTGGATTCCCTCTCGATTCTAAGCTCTCTAATCTCCCCACATCAACATCCTCAAAACCAACTGTAACAAACCACTCAATCTCTTCAAGGTCCTTTCCAGCACCGACTGGGGAGTTAATTATCTCACCTTGCATCACTCCCTTTTCAGATCTAAGTTGGACTACGGCAACTTCATCTACGGCTCTGCCCGCAAACTTTACTTAAGGCACATTGAGGTCATCGAAAACACTGCCCTATGGCTCTGCCTTGGCGCCACCCAAACCACCTCATCACCAGTCTTCACGTAGAGGCCAATGAACTTTCCCTTGACCTCGGGTGCACCAGGGCTGGTCTCTCCTTTACTCTTTGCATCCTCACTGACCCACAGAACCCATGTTTCCATTCCACTCGCTCTCCTTCTTTCACCAACCTCTTCAATCTCAACTAATGCATCCCCCCAACTTTCGGTATCAGGATGCATTCTCATTTCCCCAAACCCAACATCAACATTTTCTTGATAGCCAGGCACACTATTCCTCCCACTCCCACCTGGGTTATCCCTCCTCCCCAAGTTTTACCTTGGCCTTCCTCCCACACGAAAGCTCTTCACAACCCAGCCTTCTTTGCTCCAAATACTGCCAACTCAGTAGACATTTCCATGACTACTCCTTCCTCTTCACCGAGAACTCCACACAGAAAGGCTCCTTTGCAGCCACTGCCGCCTGTCCCGGCCTCACCCTTTCTTTAAGGTTACCTGATGGAGTCTCCATCTACTCTGCTGAAGCAAAGGCTATCCTCCTATCTTTAAACTTCGCAGAACTCTCCTTCTGCCCCTACTTCGTCATCTTCTCTGACTCAAAATCTGTTCTCACTGGCGTCCTGAACATTCTCTGGTCTAATCCACCAATCTTACAAATCCTAAACAAACTTCTCGCTCTCTCTTCCTCAGGGAAGAAAAGTATCTTTTTCTGGATCCCCAGCCATCCCGTCGCCAACAACGCTCTGCATCCAGCTGCCTCAGAAAGACCTGGCAAGAGGGTAACAAACTTCACACTATCATTCCCAAAGAGTAAAGAGGATGTTGCCAACAACGCTGCCTCTGCCCTACTTGCAATCAAACCCACACTCCAGATCACTCCTCCCCCCATTTTCTTTTATCTTACCATCCTATTCTTCCTTTTAATTACCTTTATTTGCTCCTTTATTATTTATTCTATTTCTTCACTCCTTCCTTTCCCCTTTCTCTCTCCCATTCCTCTCTGCCATAACTCTGTGGGTCTTTATTCACCAGTGCTTCATCAAACAGCTGTGGACATCTCTGTATAATCTTAGCTGTTGATAAAGGGACGTAAAATATCCAAGCTACCCACTGTTACAAATCCAACCAAGTGTCAGAGGAATTGCAGACTGTATGCAGCCTCATTAGGTACCCAATTTTCCACCCTCTTGCATCAAACCCGACCTCCACCATCTTGGCATAAACCCCGCCACTCTTGGCACCTTCTCCTGGCCCACTTTTTTCCCTGGGCCACCCCCTCCCTTCTATCCACCTGGGCCTCTCCACTCATCACAAAACCTAAACCCACCCTAAACTCTTAATCAACCTCCACAACCAAATCAAAGACCAACTCTCAAACTACACCTCCATCTATACTGATGGCTCCAAGGAAGGCGACAAGACAGCTACTGTCATCATCCAATATATCACTCTCAGTAGCAGGCTTCCCAACTACTTGTCCATCTTCTCAGCCGAGGCCAAGGCCTTGTATTACGATCTGCTTGGCAAGCTGAAGATCCCGGGTCCAATTCCCAGTGGGTCTTAATACACCAGTGTGTTCATGTTCCTTGTATTAAGATCTGCTTGGCAAGCTGAAGATGATCCCAGGTCCAATTCCCAGTGGGTCTTATTTCACCAGTGCTTTTATGTTCCTTGTATTAAGATCCGCTTGGCAAGCTGAAGATCCCAGGTCCAATTCCCAGTGGGTCTTATTTCACCAGTGCTTTTATATTCCTTGTATCAAGATCCGCTGGGCAAGCTGAAGATCCCAGGTCCAATTCCCAGTGGGTCTTATTTCACCAGTGCTTTTATATTCCTTGTATCAAGATCCGCTGGGCAAGCTGAAGATCCCACTTCCAATTCCCAGTGGGTCTTATTTCACAAGTGCTTTTATGTTCCTTGTATTAAGATCCGCTTGGCAAGCTGAAGATCCCACTTCCAATTCCCAGTGGGTCTTATTTCACCAGTGCTTTTATGTTCCTTGTATTAAGATCCACTTGGCAAGCTAAAGATCCCAGGTCCAATTCCTAGTGGGTCTTAATTCACCGAAGATCCCGTCCAATTCCCTGTGGGTCTTAATTCACCAGTGCTTTTATGTTCCTTGTATTAAGATCCACTTGGCAACTGAAGATCCCACGTCCAATTCCCTGTGGGTCTTAATTCACCAGTGCTTTTATGTTCCTTGTATTAAGATCCGCTTGGCAAGCTGAAGATCCCAGGTCCAATTCCCAGTGGGTCTTAATTCACCAGTGCTTTTATGTTCCTTGTATTAAGATCCACTTGGCAACTGAAGATCCCACGTCCAATTCCCTGTGGGTCTTAATTCACCAGTGCTTTTATGTTCCTTGTATTAAGATCCACTTGGCAACTGAAGATCCCAGGTCCAATTCCCTGTGGGTCTTAATTCACCAGTGCTTTTATGTTCCTTGTATTAAGATCCGCTTGGCAAGCTGAAGATCCCGGGTCCAATTCCCAGTGGGTCTTAATACACCAGTGTGTTCATGTTCCTTGTATTAAGATCCACTTGGCAACTGAAGATCCCACGTCCAATTCCCTGTGGGTCTTAATTCACCAGTGCTTTTATGTTGCTTGTATTAAGATCCGCTTGGCAAGCTGAAGATCCTAGGTCCAATTCCCAGTGGGTCTTAATTCACCAGTGCTTTTATGTTCCTTGTATTAAGATCCGCTTGGCAACTGAAGATCCCAGGTCCAATTCCCAGTGGGTCTTATTTCACCAGTGCTTTTATATTCCTTGTATCAAGATCCGCTGGGCAAGCTGAAGATCCCAGGTCCAATTCCCAGTGGGTCTTATTTCACCAGTGCTTTTATATTCCTTGTATCAAGATCCGCTGGGCAAGCTGAAGATCCCAGGTCCAATTCCCAGTGGGTCTTAATTCACCAGTGCTTTTATGTTCCTTGTATTAAGATCCACTTGGCAACTGAAGATCCCAGGTCCAATTCCCTGTGGGTCTTAATTCACCAGTGCTTTTATGTTGCTTGTATTAAGATCCGCTTGGCAAGCTGAAGATCCTAGGTCCAATTCCCAGTGGGTCTTATTTCACCAGTGCTTTTATGTTGCTTGTATTAAGATCCGCTTGGCAAGCTGAAGATCCCAGGTCCAATTCCCTGTGGATCTTAATTCACCAGTGCTTTTATATTTCTTGAATTAAGATCCGCTTGGCAAGCTGAAGATCCCAGGTCCAATTCCCAGTGGGTCTTATTTCACCAGTGCTTTTATGTTCCTTGTATTAAGATCCGCTTGGCAAGCTGAAGATCCCAGGTCCAATTCCCAGTGGGTTTTAATTCACCAGTGCTTTACAACTGGTTTATCAAACTGTACATCTCATAACCTTAACTGTTGAGAAATGGACGGAGAATACTCAATCTAACTACCTTATAACAAAGAAAAAAAATTGTTTATGTAAAATAATTAAAAATTATGCATAAATGCATTAAAAATTAAAAAAATGTCAGACTTTAGTGAGCCATTATTTATACACGAATATGTGTTATTTAATTTTTTTAAGATGTATTTATTCAGAATTTCATGCTCATTTTACTGTGAAATCAATTAAGACAATTTTGTTGGTGTCCATTAACCTTAATTTTAAATATCCATCTCCCCCCTCAGATGGAGCTGGACTGCTTCGGCTTGCTCTGCTCTGATTCATATTTGATGGATTATCTGATGGATTCTTGCCGTGACAATATAATTTTTGTATTGGAAAATATTTGTACAAAATTGAACAGGTTAGGCATGATTGTGTATACTGTACAGATCAAATTAAATAAATACTGCATGTAAAGTATATTGTTATGATTTGCTCTTAGCACTGTTTTTACCAAATATTTTCTTTATAAACAACAATGTTGTTTGTTTGTTTGTATTGTATTCTCTCTTTCGTTTTTTTTCCTTGTTCATTATGTGGCTCAGCTAAAATAAGTGTTGCTTTTCCAAGGTCCACTCTCTCTTATTAGTTTATATTCTAGCATACAAGGTCATATTTTACATTTTGTAAAAAGTGATTACGTAAACACAATTTTTTCTTGGCTTGCTTAAACTGAATTATCATTTGTACTGTTTATATATTTTCTTAATTTATGTTTCATACCTTGGCAGGAAAAATTGTAATAAATAAATATCAGATTATTGCAGAAAAGTTCAAGATTTTCAAAGATCATAAACTATTAGTTCCTATCCTATATAGAGGGATTTCATCATGTGACTCTAAATCAACTGGGCTCCATTTTGCAGGGCAGCGGTGTCGTTGTGATTCACATGTCTTTACACAGCTCAGTCACATCACACGTACAACAAACATACTGCACGCTAACCACCAGTGCCAGTTCAGCGAATTTTACTGATTGCTTTTTTTGCTCGCTTTCGATTTTTTTCATATATTCCTTCATAAGTTATATTTTCACCGGGTGTATGAATAGTAACTTTAACGTTAATGCCATCTGATTGTTCGTTATACTCAGACAAAGCCTACATACCTGATATAAAGTGCTTGCTGCAAATCCTGGTGTGTAAGGCCTACCGTAGGTTGAAAGCTGTTGTGTCGTACAGCAGAAACCCACATTGAACGTCGATCAGGATCAAATGGAAATCAAGAAAATGTCTTTTTATTTCCCCACACACACATCTATTAGTGCAACCAATGGCACAGCAATATTTCAGCATAATTATCTTACAAAAATAATCTTAAAAACATGCAAACATATGTAAGTCTAATTAAGTGTACAGCAGACGACAGTGGTTTTGACCGACAAAATGGCAATGTTAAATAAGCAAAGTCATGTGACCTCATGCCATAGTCACGTGACCTCGTGACATCAGCTGAAACACCCTTATTGAAATACATTTTTAAAAGGGGTAAAAATGTAAAGATAAACAATGCTTCGTGAAGTCATCTATGTGTTTAGTCATAAAAAGTGATATACAATACAGCATGCTGAAAATGAATACATCAGAAAGGGGGAATTGACTAAAACAAGAATAAAACAATTTATCATTGCATAAATTTTACTTTTAATATATCATTCCAGCTTTATTTCAGAGCATCTAAATTTAGTCATCCAAATTCTTACCTCAAACAGTACACATTTGAAATTACAGGAAGAGAAAATTGGAAAAATGATGATAAGAAAAACAAACCTCAGACAGAAGTGGTCAATTTGTCATTCAATTTCCACTGTGCTTAATAACTGTTTCCATCTGAAATTTTCATTCTTCATCCCAAATTAAACGGAAAATTCTAAATTTGGCATCGGCAGACTCTGGACACTTTTGTGGAGAAGGTCAACTCCGTTGCTATTCTTCAGTCTGTCTGGGCGCATGCTGATTAAAATGAGCTAGCATAGCCCTGGGATTGTGAAAACATTTAATTTTCGTCTCAGATTTTTAGTGATTTTGTTCACTGGAGACCCTCACTAAAAAGAGATGTATTCTTCCCGGGGAAGGATTGAATAACATCAGATCAAAATTCGCTTTGAATTTTGTTTTTAATGAAATTAAGTTTTTTGAGGTATGATTTGAATAAAGACAAAAAGAAAGAAGATATGTGAGGGGATAGGATTAGATTGATTTCTGACTGATGTCATTTATTTTGCAGGGATTTTTCTTATAGAAACTATTTTTAGGGTGTAGCACTGAATACCGAGTGCATAAATAAATACTCTTTAGAAATATTGATTAGTTTTGTATGTTACAGATGGGAAGAATGTAGGAAATCAAAGAACATCAAAAGCATTTCATCAATTAGAAAGAAATCTTGATTGCGCTGAAGTTTAAGCTTTTGTCGCCAGGAAAATTCCAATTTCACAAATGATGATTGTTTTCATTTGAAGAAATAAATAAAGAAGGAAAAATCTTGATAATATTTGTCTGATAGATATAATCATCACTCATTCCTTGTGGAGGGGCAGGGTTGAGTCTCATTTCCTTGAGCTACTCAGAATAAAGTTGTCTTTATGGATGAATTAAAGAATAAATTTACTTCCATCCAGTGGCTAAACCAGTGCAACCAGCCACCATCCAAACTTGAGGTGGGATGGTCGAAGGGACTTAAATATATTATTTCTAAAAAGAAAATTGTATTATTTCTGAAAAGTCTGAAGAAAGATTATATTCTTATAACATTACAGTGAATGATGTAATATATTGAGATAAAATCTGCTGGAATCTCGTGGACTATCTATCAGTTCGATTAGAAAGTTCTGTTTGTTTGTGGGGGCAGGTTGTAATTATAAATCTTGGTCAACACTTGCTGTCCTTGATAGTAACAAGTTTCCTGTTGGTCAGCTGTTAGGTCAAAAAGTACAACAGAAATACCCACAACATGTGAGTCATATTGTCCAAGCGCATGTAACGAATGTTTTCCTCGATAACCGGAGTGACTGACCAAGGTGTAATAAGAAACCTTCTTCCAGCTTATCAAACGGAACTTCCCATGGAAGTTACCAGTCTTGTTGCCTTAAAAGGATTGTAAACATTTTTTTTTTTATATCCTCTTCCCCTGTTGATTTGTTTTGAAACTTTATGAAACTTTAGATTTGGGGGCATTGCAATACATTTATACAGGAAGCTGTCATTTAATGATAGGATCTATGCATAAATTAAAGGTCTAAGGATGTTGTAAGGTTCAATTGCCTATTATTCCTATTATTTGTGCTAGAACATCTTTGAATATTGGAATTAGCTTCCAAGGTATGGCTGATATAAGTTTGAGGATTTTATGTATGCTTACACTGTCATGATGGTTGACTCAGTGCATAGCTTACACTGTCATGATGTTTGACTCAGTGCATAGCTTACACTGTCATGATGTTTGACTCAGTGCATAGCTTACACTGTCATGATGTTTGACTCAGTGCATAGCTTACACTGTCATGATGGTTGACTCAGTGTATGCTTACACTGTCATGATGTTTGACTCAGTGCATAGCTTACACTGTCATGATGTTTGACTTAGTGCATAGCTTACACTGTCATGATGTTTGACACAGTGCATAGCTTACACTGTCATGATGTTTGACTCAGTGCATAGCTTACACTGTCATGAAGTTTGACTCAGTGTATGCTTACACTGTCATGATGTTTGACTCAGTGCATAGCTTACACTGTCATGATGGATGACTCAGTGCATAGCTTACACTGTCATGATGTTTGACTCAGTGCATAGCTTACACTGTCATGATGGTTGACTCAGTGCATAGCTAACACTGTCATGATGTTTGACTCAGTGCATAGCTTACACTGTCATGATGTTTGACTCAGTGCATAGCTTACACTGTCATGATGTTTGACTCAGTGCATAGCTTACACTGTCATGAAGTTTGACTCAGTGCATAGCTTACACTGTCATGATGTTTGACTCAGTGCATAGCTTACACTGTCATGATGTTTGACTCAGTGCATAGCTTACACTGTCATGATGTTTGACTCAGTGCATAGCTTACACTGTCATGATGGTTGACTCAGTGCATAGCTTACACTGTCATGATGTTTGACTCAGTGCATAGCTTACACTGTCATGATGGTTGACTCAGTGCATAGCTTACACTGTCATGATGTTTGACTCAGTGCATAGCTTACACTGTCATGATGGTTGACTCAGTGCATAGCTTACACTGTCATGATGTTTGACTCAGTACATAGCTTACACTGTCATGATGTTTGACTCAGTGCATAGCTTACACTGTCATGATGTTTGATTTAGTACATAGCTTACACTGTCATGATGTTTGACTCAGTGCATAGCTTACACTGTCATGATGTTTGACTCAGTGCATAGCTTACACTGTCATGATGTTTGACTCAGTGCATAGCTTACACTGTCATGATGTTTGACTCAGTGCATAGCTTACACTGTCATGATGTTTGACTCAGTGCATAGCTTACACTGTCATGATGTTTGACTCAGTGCATAGCTTACACTGTCATGATGGTTGACTCAGTGTATGCTTACACTGTCATGATGTTTGACTCAGTGCATAGCTTACACTGTCATGATGTTTGACTTAGTGCATAGCTTACACTGTCATGATGTTTGACACAGTGCATAGCTTACACTGTCATGATGTTTGACTCAGTGCATAGCTTACACTGTCATGAAGTTTGACTCAGTGTATGCTTACACTGTCATGATGTTTGACTCAGTGCATAGCTTACACTGTCATGATGGATGACTCAGTGCATAGCTTACACTGTCATGATGTTTGACTCAGTGCATAGCTTACACTGTCATGAAGTTTGACTCAGTGCATAGCTTACACTGTCATGATGTTTGACTCAGTGCATAGCTTACACTGTCATGATGTTTGACTCAGTGCATAGCTTACACTGTCATGATGGTTGACTCAGTGCATAGCTTACACTGTCATGATGTTTGACACAGTGCATAGCTTACACTGTCATGATGTTTGACTCAGTGCATAGCTTACACTGTCATGATGTTTGACTCAGTGCATAGCTTACACTGTCATGATGTTTGACTCAGTGCATAGCTTACACTGTCATGATGTTTGACTCAATGCATAGCTTACACTGTCATGATGGATGACTCAGTGCATAGCTTACACTGTCATGATGGTTGACTCAGTGCATAGCTTACACTGTCATGATGTTTGACTCAGTGCATAGCTTACACTGTCATGATGGTTGACTCAGTGCATAGCTAACACTGTCATGATGTTTGACTCAGTGCATAGCTTACACTGTCATGATGTTTGACTCAGTGCATAGCTTACACTGTCATGATGTTTGACTCAGTGCATAGCTTACACTGTCATGAAGTTTGACTCAGTGCATAGCTTACACTGTCATGATGTTTGACTCAGTGCATAGCTTACACTGTCATGATGTTTGACTCAGTGCATAGCTTACACTGTCATGATGTTTGACTCAGTGCATAGCTTACACTGTCATGATGGTTGACTCAGTGCATAGCTTACACTGTCATGATGTTTGACTCAGTGCATAGCTTACACTGTCATGATGGTTGACTCGGTGCATAGCTTACACTGTCATGATGTTTGACTCGGTGCATAGCTTACACTGTCATGATGGTTGACTCAGTGCATAGCTTACACTGTCATGATGTTTGACTCAGTACATAGCTTACACTGTCATGATGTTTGACTCAGTGCATAGCTTACACTGTCATGATGTTTGATTTAGTACATAGCTTACACTGTCATGATGTTTGACTCAGTGCATAGCTTACACTGTCATGATGTTTGACTCAGTGCATAGCTTACACTGTCATGATGTTTGACTCAGTGCATAGCTTACACTGTCATGATGTTTGACTCAGTGCATAGCTTACACTGTCATGATGTTTGACTCAGTGCATAGCTTACACTGTCATGATGGTTGACTCAGTGCATAGCTTACACTGTCATGATGTTTGACTCAGTGCATAGCTTACACTGTCATGATGGTTGACTCAGTGCATAGCTTACACTGTCATGATGTTTGACTCAGTACATAGCTTACACTGTCATGATGTTTGACTCAGTGCATAGCTTACACTGTCATGATGTTTGATTTAGTACATAGCTTACACTGTCATGATGTTTGACTCAGTGCATAGCTTACACTGTCATGATGTTTGACTCAGTGCATAGCTTACACTGTCATGATGTTTGACTCAGTGCATAGCTTACACTGTCATGATGTTTGACTCAGTGCATAGCTTACACTGTCATGATGTTTGACTCAGTGCATAGCTTACACTGTCATGATGTTTGACTCAGTGCATAGCTTACACTGTCATGATGGTTGAAAAAGTTTATTCGTGGCAAATGGTAACAACTTTTGCTGCAATTCTTCAAAGTATTATGAAGGACAATCAAATAATTATTCACACAAGATAGTGCAAAGTTGGCCAGACATGTCTCAAATTACATGTAGCATAGAAATTTGTGTATATGATTACTGAAAAAAATGCTAGCATAATGTTAAACAATTTTGATGATTATTTTCATTTGATGTAATAGATTATAAAGCTCTTCAGCTATTGTTTTTCAACACCTCAATAGACTTCATTTTTCAATAAACATTGGTGAAGGAGTTGTGAATAATAGGTAACATAAGTAAATTAATGTTTCATTTTTCTGATACATCACAAATTTACATAAAATTTGAAGTTGGACGGAGGTTATGTTTCGCCTCCCTCTGTTTGTTTGTCTGTTTGTTTGTCATCAAGATATATCAAGAACTGATGACTGGATTTAGATCAAATTTGGTGTGGGGTTTTGTTACTGCTTCAGGAAGAAGTGATTACAAATTGAGACATTGGAAGAGGGGAAGGGTGAAAATGGAAGGTTGGGGACATTTTAAGGTGAGTTTGTCTGTCATTAGAAGAACTGATGATTGAATTTGGATTAAATTTGATGTGTTGTTTTATTATTGCTTAAGGAACAAGTGAATTCAATTTGGAATGTATGGATGCAAGGGATGGGCAGAAATTGAACGGTGGGGGGTGTTTAGGGTAAGGTCTGTCAAGACACAGTTGAAACTTCCCAATGGAATGTGATGAACAATGAATTCATGCCATGAAAAGAATCCAACAATCAATTTTCTGGACTTATTGAAAATTAAATCAAGTGGCTTCTACTCTCAATGTAATGAGAACAATTGGTTTCTGCCATGAATGGAAAATATGAAATGTGAATCTTAACGGAAAAGAACTCAAACAATGAATGCTTAGCCTGAATGAAACTGAAAACAATGATATGGCCTTGGAAGGAATAAGTCAAAAGATCATCTTCAAGTGTTCAGAATGCAAATGACATTCAGTAATTACAGATCAAAACTTTGGGATGAATCTTGGTGGGCCTAGGATTTCTGAGGTAGATTATATTGGGTATTGGGATCAAATGAACTTTAAAATTATTCTAGGCATCTTGGAATTACAACGGGGTAGGAGGTATGAGCTCTACATAGTGCTGATATTCTAGTTGATTATGGTAACACTAAAATTCAAATTGCCATAAAACAGTCAATTTTCAACTGATTTTGATGAGATTTTTTCAAATAGTTTACAGCTTGTTTTCTTCCACTTAGTTTCAAGTTGCTGTTATTTGTCCATAGATCTTTCAATGTTTAAATAGAGGTTAACACAACATTACGAAACAGGTGAACATATTTCCTAAAAGGTTGCTTGGATTTCAGTGCCAGCACGACCTAAAACAATAATGAGTTGGCCAATTTACTCCATGAATTTATCTCCTTTGTGTGTGGTGTGCTCATAGCAGGACACAAATGGCCTATCTGGGTCAACTCTTTGTAGGACATTTTACCAAATTTCAAGTGCAGAGAAACTTCAAAGAGACGTTTGTCAAGTCGTATTTCATTCAAGTTTGTCATGATTGACAGATGCCTAGCTAAAAAATGGATTAAAAGTCAATTATAGAGACTGACAAAAAAATGGAAGAAAAATTCCAACACCCCATTAAAATTAGAAGCATATTTTCTTCTCAAATAACAGACCCATTACAGGGTGAATGGTATTCCACTGTGTTGACACATGGACAAAGCTATCAATGATGATCTTTCTATGTGGGGACTTCATTTTTCACTAAGGACCAATGGGAGGTTATGAAAAACTATATTGATAGTGATAGCTACAAGAAGGTTCTCATTTGTAGCCAAAAATGGCTGTTTTCTTGATATATTCTTTGATATAATAAATATTATTTTAATGAGAACACTGTTAGTGGAGAGGATACCCCAGATTGTTTACAGGCAGGTATAAAATATTGAAGAAAAACAAATCCCTGAACTTCTGGGTATAAATAAAAGTCCTTATAATATGGTAATAGCATGTTTAGTTGCCATGGGGATTGGATTTTTTCTGCATGCAAAATTAGCCATGTGCAGTTTGAACAGGGAGTTGTCATTGAGCAAGACGACATCTTTACATGATAATGTAATTACTTCAGTTTGTTTAAATTGTCCAGAATGTCTGTGCCACTTATATCAACTCCCTGATTCCTCCTAGATGTTATTGATGGGGAGGGGGATGGGGACTGGGGTGAGTGGGAGGGGAATAATTCTTAAAATTCAGAATCAGATACTCTCCGAGATAAACATTGTGGTACATGCTTTAAAAAACGATAGATTTACATTAAATGAATTGAAAAATCTTTTCCTAACATACAATGGATGTTTGCAACACATTTGAGCCGTGGTACTGTCCTTCTGTAACCTGTCATAACAAGAGGGCAATAACTCTACTCATCCATCCTTTCATGATTCATAATCAGATGCTAGTACATCAGTTACATGCGTCACCGAATGTCACAGTTTAGCATGCTCCCTCCATTAAAGTTGAGAACACAATTTCTTGAAAACTTCTTAAAAGTTATTGAGATGAGGGGAGTTGGAATGGGATACACTTCAAGATGAATGCCAGAGATCATTGATCTTTCCAGACAACTTAAGGGAGACTCAAAGTCTGACACCTTACCACAATGTAATCATCAAACCCCTTACAATTCACAATTCATGAGCTTTATTGTGCACCCCTCTATAACCCCACAATAATCCCACTTAAATTGTAAAACTGAATGAGGTTGTTGTTATACTGAAGGTTTAAGTGATAGAAAGGTGATAATGACTGTCTTTGAATTGGGCTTCTTAGTTCTGCCATTTCTGTCAACAGTTTAGTCTCTTTTATCATCAACAGGCTGATTCAGCCGCCCCTTTTCACAGCTTCTCAAGAATGAAATGCAATACATTCTCTCCTGATTACCCTTTTTGTTTCAAGTGGGTAGAGGGACTATAACATCGCTGTCATTGTGTTCTGATTGTTATGACAACACAAAGGGCATTGTTGCTTGTAGTGTTGAGCAACAAGGGGATATGGGTCTTTCGGATCTTCAAGGAGTAGTAGGTAAGAGGATCCATGGTGACGGGGAGAACACAGTGCTCTTTGAAGTTATTGGACTAGAGTTTGACAAGAAAATGATTGTAATCGGAGCCTAATCACCTGTTCAAATGACAGTCCAGATTATGATCAATGTTGTAATTGTATATGGACAGGTAAAGGTAAAATTGGTTTTAATTATATCAGAAGTCATAAAAATGACACAATTTTGACAAAGATTTTAAATGGCAACAAATATGGCCATTTTACATCTGTTTGAGATTGCACAGCTCAATATGCAAATTGATGGGTATATAAGTGAAGAAGTGCCCAAAAATGTGATAAGCAAAGAAAGAAAAGAAAAAAATCATCAACATTATTGATCTTAAATTGGTAATATCAGTACCCAAAATTGATCAAATTGGTGCTACTTGCATTCCATAAAAGTGAGTGAAATATCGGGCAACTATATTTGCGAAAAGAAAAAAATGTTATTCGATCAAAAGTTCAGAATACTCTTGTCCCTTTAGAAAAATATTGGTCTTTTGCACGTACATTTAATGCTTTCAAATGACTTGATTGTGCGGAATTAGTAACCCAACCCAAAACAAGCCACCTTTGATGAATAAAGGACCTCCCAGCAGTTACATAATTAACCAGGAAGGAATTTACCCCCTCCCCCTTCCATCCCTCTCCCCTCTCTCTAGGTCTGGGAAATTTGTCAGAAAATCTGTTGACTTTTTTGATTGCCTGTGAGCACTTTTGGTCTGGGAAATTTGTCAGAAAATCAGTTGACTTTTTTGATTGCCTGTGAGCACTTTTTTCAGTCATATTGAAAGGTATAATACACTAACTGGAAGATACCAAGGTTTCATAAAATTTTAGTCCTTGTCCCTTCTCCCCTTCCCCCAAACTGTGTAGTTACGCCTTTGTAATAACCAGGAAAGTGGTACTTCACTATTGCCAGTTTCACTGCTGATAGTTCTACCCATTGCCATTTGAACCATCAGGTATCAACCTACACACCAATGATATATGGTGGCTTCACCTCTACAATATTCAATTACTAATGGCCACATTTTATTCCATTCTAATTGATTAAATCAGGGCTTAAATTTGACAAACAATGCACTCATAACCTTCACATAATTTGTCTTGAAGGGAGGGTATCCATTCTGGGATGAACTTGAATAAATTAAAGGTTGCACCCATGAATAAGGTGAAGGTGAGTTGTGAAATTATTGACATTTCAAGGTGATTAAATCAAGAGCTTAGTGGAGGAGAGAATGATTTAATGTTTGAGCACCTTGGATGGATGCCCTTGATCATGTCCAAGAGGATTAATGACATTGTTAAGACAGATTAGGGTTGAATAATGTGGGTGGAGCTAAGAGGTGTTTTCCCAGGGTCCTTATTAACCTTGAGCTTCCTGCTATCAGGGTAGGACAATAATGAAAAATTCAAAATGCTGTAAAATTGTAACCAATATTATTGACACCTTTGTGCTACTTTTATCACATTTCCTTTCAATCAAAAGGTACAGTATATGGATGTGTAGAGGCTACATTAGCTATATATGGATGTGTAGAGGCAACGTTAGCTATATGTTGATGTGTAGAAGCTACATTAGCTATATATGGATGTGTAGAAGCTACATTAGCTACATATGGATGTGTAGAGGCAACATTAGGTATACATGGATGTGTAGAAGCTACATTAGCTATATATGGATGTGTAGAAGCTACATAAGCTATATATGGATGTGTAGAAGCTACATTAGCTATATATGGATGTGTAGAAGCTACATATGGATGAATAGAAGCTACATTAGCTATATATGGATGTGTAGAGGCAACATTAGCTATATATGGATGTGTAGAGCTAATATGGTTGTGTAGAAGCTACATTAGCTATATATGGATGTGTAGAGGCAACATTAGCTATATATGGATGTGTAGAGGCAACATTAGCTATATATGGATGTGTAGAGACAACATTAGCTATATATGGATGTGTAGAGGCAACATAAGCTATATAGAGGCAACATTAGCTAAATTGATTTAAAATATGATTAAAAACCTTCATAATACAGTAGTAGCAAAAAGCTTCATAAACATTAGTTCAACATTGACTGTTTTACATTTGATTTGATTAATGCAACGGTCAAACAGCATCTTCACAGACCCCCCTCAAGGCACATCCAAGAATTGGTGTCATTATGATGTCCAATCTTCAGGCCAAAAATTTAAAGTTTGGGTGAGTCTTGACCTAAAGTATTTTTTGGTGGTGTGAATCTTGAAGTACATTTTTTTTTCTTCTTCAAGTCAGGTGAATCTTTGCCTCAAAACTATTACAGATGGGTGAATTCTTGTCGAAATTCTTCAATCTAAAATGATGGAAATTTGTTGATTTCAAATTATTACGCTCAAATTAGCATTGAACTGAAAAATAATGATTTACAAATCAATCGCATAACTTTTAATACTTGATTTTGCGATTCCAGACTGCACTTTTGGTTATTTTCCAGGCAATTTTATTAGAAATAAATAAAGGTGGAACTCAAATGTTCCAAAACTTTATTGACCTGAGGTCATTTTGAAGCATTTTGAGAGGTATTTTATACCATGTGAATTCTTGACTTGGGCCTAGTAGTGTTACTGTTAGAATGTAGCAGGGCCTAAGGTAAGAACTCTCATTGTCTCTGTATAATGAGTGTTGATGCTTATCTATGTGTGCACTTGCTTGTGGAATCAAAAAGCAACAGCGAGATTTCACATTTATTCCAAGGTTTTGAGTGTTGCATGAGCAAAAAGAATGTGTGGTCTAAACTTCTATACACGACACAATATTCTTTCATTTGATATCGAAAAATTCCAAAAAACTTAGGTCTTTTTTATATCGCATGATAAATAAAAAATTGTTGATGAATAATCAAGTGATGACTGGCTTGGGGACATGCTTAATTGACTTAAATTTTGTTAGAATAAATTGTTTTTACATAAAATTAAGAAAAGATACAAAACATGATTTGTTGATGTTTATTCTTTTAAAAACCTTGGAAAGATGTGTTTTTCAATCATTTTTATCACTCCCGTCACACTTTATTTCATCTTGCAGTCATCAATTCCCATAGTGCAACCATGTATCATACAAGAAGATAACGGGAATAACAAAATAGAGAAAGTATTACACTACATGTATATTGACTGTATACAAGTACAGGTATCATAAAAAGAAATAATAGATCAGTTTCATCATTTTTTAAAAGAAGACTTTTACTTTTTAAGTTATGGCTGATCAAAGTTATGGCTGATCAAAGTTATGGCTGATCAAAGTTATGGCTGATCAAAGTTATGGCTGATCAAAGTTATGGCTGATCAAAGTTACGTCTGATCAAAGTTATGGCTGATCAAAGTTATGGCTGATCAAAGTTATGGCTGATCAAAGTTATGGCTGATCAAAGTTTCATCAGTTTTTAATTCATGCAAAATTTGTCATGTATGACTGAGCGGACAGCTCAAAATCCTTATGTAATTATTGACCTTTCTATCTTAAATCTTAGTCACTGAAAATGATGGAGGGGGGAGGTCTGCTCCTGTTTGAAGTTTATTGGGGGCATGGCAAACGCTCAATAACTTTTGGTTAGAATACACCACTTCAGTGACTTATGACAGACATTTAAAAACCAAAGGATTTACCAAAGAATATGAATACTCTTTCAACCAATATATAATGAATATACCTTTAACCCTTACTCTACCACGTGGCGATATTATCGCCGTTTTGGGTGCCCCATCTTTGACTCCGCCTCCCGAGCGCATTTCCAAAAACGTGCTGGTGGAGTAAGGGTTAAGCTCAAGATGTTGTTGCCTGCCCATATATTTAAAAGTTTTGCATGTTTTTGGTTTGTTCTTAGGCAGTGGCGGCGGTGGGTGAGAAAGGGGAAGGGTGGGGGGAGGGGGTGATGGGGAGTCACTCCCCCATGTATTCTCTTTTCCCTCACTTTCCCCTAAAAATTATGTAAAGTGATATATTTTGTCCAATTTATAGGCTTTTGCTCCCAATGATACAAATTTGCCCTTCTCTTTCCCCCTCCCCCTTGACCAAAATCTTGGTGCTACCACCACTGTTCTTTGGATGAGCAGTGCAACCAATTTTGTGCATTAAGTCAGATGTTTAAAGTACACACATTGATGAAGATACTGACCTTGCAAAGCAAGCATGTACCAGGCCTCTCTACATCTTTCCATGCCCCGAGGAGAGCCAGTGATGAAAATTTCATTTAAATCCATCTGCCCGTATAATTTGTTTTTGGTTGACAGTTTCCATTTATAAGCTTAAATATTTCTGAAAGCATCCCTTGGAAGCATCCGTTCATATCATTTGAAAAAAACACATTTGTTTAGATTAAGGCGTAAGGAGACCTACTGTAGAAGAAGATTTTCTAGGTTTGTGAGTAGAGAAAAAATAGTTGAAAATCATCCAATAAGCAAAAAAGCAAATAAATGATTACTGTATTTTTACAGGCCTAATCTACCGAAGGAGTGTGAAAAATATATAAGAAAATTAAAAAATATAACGAAGTCATCAGTGTTGGTAGCATTATTAATTTGATATAATTTGATACATTTATGAATTTTTGTTTAGTTTGTGGGTGGGGAGGGGGACTTTAGAAACTTCCAATACTTAGGTACTATATACTTAGGTACTATATACTTAGGTACTATATACTTAGGTACTATATACTTAGGTATACCCATGTACTATAAACTTAGGTACTATATACTTAGGTACTATATACCTAGGTATACCCTATGTACTATATACTTAGGTACTAAGGTAGGTACTATATACTTAGGTACTATATACTTAGGTACTATATACTTAGGTACAATATACTTAGGTACTATATACTTAAGTACTATATAGGTAGGTACTATATACCTAGGTACTATATACTTAGGTACTATATGCTTAGGTACTATATACCTATGTACTATATACCTATGTACTATATACTTGGGTACTATATACTTAGGTACTATATACTTAGGTACCATATACCTATGTACTATTTACTTGGGTACTATATACTTAGGTACCATATACTTAGGTACTATATACGTGGGTACTATATATACTAAGGTACTATATAGGTAGGTACTATATACTTAGGTACTATATACATAGGTACTATATACTTAGGTACTATATACGTGAGGTACTATATACGTTAGGTACTATATACACAGGTACTATATACGTAGGTACTATATACGTAGGTACTATATACGTAGGCACTATATACATAGGCACTATATACGTAGGCACTATATACTTATCTAATTTATTTGCAGAAATTTCACTCGTAATTTTTTTTTTTTTGGGAACTTTGAATTTATGGTGGGGATCTTGCACTCTCACATCCTCATGTGAACACTGTCTCATATTGATTGGTTCTTGAGTGATTTTGTGGTTTAATATTGAGACCCAAATAAGTAAAAGAAAAGGCATCTATTTCAATGTATGATCTTATATAAGCAAGTCTTCCTTCCGAGATAAATCCACTGTTTTGTCAGTTTTGTTATGACTCAATCTCTTCAAAGCTAAAGGATGACCGATTCTGAAGTCATGTCTTTTTCTTTGAAACTTGTTGTCACAACTTATAGGACTGATTATTAAATAATGAATAGCCATATAATTAGTATACAAATTTGTAAGGAAAAGGTGTGTATTAGGTAATGTAAAATAGACCTTCCACACCAATCATTTATTTCAAACTTTTGACATCTTTAAGATTAAAAATCTCTAAAAAAGATTGGAATGGAACAAGAAATCAAACATGCAAAAGTTATTTTTGATTCTGTTTTTTGGTATCATATCCCTTTGTTTTTGAAGAGGTAGTTGACAGATTTAAAGCTTTGGAATATTTTAGTCAAAATTTATTGAACACTGAGTAAGTCAATCACATTCATATTAATTACTGAATTTGAAAAATTCTGAGAAAAAAATGACTGTTTATTAGAGTAAGATTTTCTGGATGGCAAAGAAAAGAATGGTTTAATAGTTCAGGAATAATTTTTTTGCAAACTGCAGATATAGTATACTGCAACAAATAAATATGCACATTTTGATTAGCCACATCTCAAAGTGGGAAAAATTCATAGAATGTTGTACATAGCAAGGCTGTTATTTGTGGGGGAGTGGACAATTCCTGGGGGAGGGGACAATTCTTGGGGGATGAGGGGAGGATGACTAGGGGACTTATCTTAAAGTTCAGGTAGGATTAAAAAAACACAACATTAAGTTTAAAAAAACACTACCCCCTAGTTTGTGGAGGAAAAGTATGGTGCCTTTGCCCCTCCCCCTTCCCCCTCCTTCCTATTCTACCCCCATACTTTGTGAAGGAAAATTGCGGCCCTGGTACATAGCATTCCATGCCCCATTAGTAATGCAGTCAATCAAGTGGGTTCTCATGAACCTAATAGAGACTGTGGTTTGCATAAGTTGAAGAGCAATTTAAAAAGCATGGGGATGAATATAAGTCCAGTTTGTCATAGCTCAGGCATTCAAGAACATTTTAAGTCCCACTTGAAAAAAGTAACTAAAAGAAATAAAATTCTTTTTAAAGAAATGTGTGATCTATCTGTGTAGACAGTAGCATTAGGCACGGCAAGTTTTTTTAAAAGATGCCGCAAAGGATTGCCACCCACTGTGTCAATTTGTGGATACGTCATCTTGAAGTGGCTCGGCATAAAGGATACATACTTTGTGTAAATCCAGTACGAGAAAGGGATAAAAATTCATTTGATCTGGGGTGTTGGTGTCTTTGATCCGCAGTGGACTTAAGCATCTAATCATCTGGCTGTTGTTTCTAAGTAAACAGAGTCATTCTCTTTGATGTGAGAGTACTGAGGAATTATCCAGCAAGAGAAGGGCTAGATTGTGTTAACAGTTTTGTTCAGACATTGTATGTATTTAAGTCCCCATTGTGACAGTGTCTGGAGTGTAAGGATAGATTAGTTGATATAAATACAGTTACAAGCAAAATAGAGACATTTTCCCAGACAGAGCTTTTAAGGAGAGAATAAGAGCAGGGATGTGACATTGATCAAAGAAGGATACTTAGGTGTTTGGAATCAAACATTCCATCATCCATGTGACATGATGACATAAGAGGCTGATAAACCTAAGCAAATCTGTTGCTTGATTGTTATATAAAAAGATCCAGACACCACTGTTCTAAACTTACATTGCCATAGCGACTTGAAAACTAAATATGTTATATATTAAAATGTTTGTTATTAACCTGTGATGGACTGGTGTCCTGTCCAGGGGGAGTCATGTGTTCTCATCCATGGAAACCGAGGATAAGCACTGACCCTGTGGGCCTATTTGGCTCAAATGGATTCAACTAATTTTGTAACTCAAATTTTTAAGAGGCGTAGTGGCTCAGTGATTAAGGAGTCTTGCTCCATGCAAGAAGTACCAGGTTTGATTACTTTCGGGAGCGGTGCATTGTGTCTTTGAGCAGACAAAGACACTTTACTTGCTCCAGTTCACTCAGCTGTAAAATAAATACCAGCATTACTGAGGAATTAACCTAATTAATTGAATACTGTAGTTTGATGTTGAGTCTCACTACATGCAAATAGAAACATTTTGTAGAAGAGTTATGCAGAAAATTTTCTTACCTTTATAGAAAAATCTTTTACTTCAACAACTTGGTGGGTCACACATTGTGTGGCTCTATATAGAAAGAAGAGAAAAAAGACGCTATAAGCCCCTCAGATTTTTTCTCTTTTCAGAAGAAAATCTGAACAGTCTGGTTTTCATATCTTTTAATCATTGATTGTAAGTTAGGAGTACCTACTCACCCTTTTACATGCAAGTTTTGCTTTCTTTGTGATTTCGTAGTTCCCAGACAATTCTTTTTGGACTAAGTTTGACCACAGGATACTAATCCGGATTAAGCTCCAAGTCTTTGCACGCTTTATCATGTATTTTATTTTGTCTGTTCTCCTACTCCTTCTTCCCACTTTTATTTTTATGGTTGCTGAAGGGCGGCTAAGCTGAAAAACCATTTGTTTGATAGGCTTGACTGAACTGCGACCCTCCATGGAGTGAGACACAGCTTAGAATGACAAGGTCCAGCAAAAGCAGAGAAAGGGAGAACTGAGGTGGGACAAATTTGGTGAGAAAGTGGACAGTAAATGAGAAGAAAAGGTTGTAGAAACTGACTTCTATTGAGCCACTGAATGTGAATAGGGTCCATTAATCTCCCTTGATGGGACAAGAAAAAAACCTTTATACACCACTTGAACTCTTTACATTCACTTTAAGATCTTTTGTATCAAACGTAATCTCAACCTTTTTTCTCTTTATCAGTGTGTGTATGAAGACCACCCAACGGTTTTTTTCTTGGTGGGTAGACCAGCCACCAAAACCATTTATGATCAATAAATCAATAAATCCTTAAATTCTTAAACTAATCTTTTTTAAAGTTGGGTCTTATGTTGTGTTATAACATTCCTGATACGCCACAACAATTTAAAGATGTTTACAGCAGTTCCTTATGAATGGACACGAATGAACAGAATGAAAATATGATTGGCTGCTGAGAGTGACATCCACGACACCAATTAATCTCTTGTATGCTTACTAGAATACATGCTTGTTTTTGCCAATTTAACAGGTTAACAGCTTCTATTTTCAAAATGGATTTCCATTGTCAAAATGGACTGGAATAAAGCCTTCACATTACCATTATACTCATTTTTTGTTACTTTATAAATTATGTACCTGAATAGCAAACAAGAATTTTGTTAGCTATTCTGGTACAGAGTTTTTTTAAGTATCGAAAAAGGAGTATAATGGTAATTTGAAGAACTTATTCTAGTCCATTTTGACAATAAAAATCCATTTTGAAAATAGAAGCTGTTACCTGATCTATTATCCACAAAAGATCGATAAACTTCATGTTTCCATAGCCCACAGATGATGTGAGGGCAAAGGTTACTTGAATATTTATATTATCTAGAAAATTGCTATACCGTTGCGTGCTAGATAAACTTTTTTTTTGGAGGACCCCTAAAAATACACCCTCACTTTTCGGTCCAATGCTCCTTAAAGAAAAGAAATTAGATAACGGAACCAAAACAAAATTCTGTCTATTAAAAATCTATGTCTATGTACCTGCAGAGACAACATTTGCTATAGCTTTAGAATATATTAAAAACCTTTAATGTATCAATTTTTATGGGGTGGGGAGAAGGGGGGGGGGGTAAGTCTGCATACAAATATGCTATTAGAGGGGAAATTAGTCCCTTGTACCCAACTTTATATGCCTATGACTTAGAAGAAATGAAATAGGCTTTATAGAAAAAGGAACTTTTTTGTTATTCTAAAAATAAATCTTTGAAATAGATACAAATTTGCATTGTGCCATTAATACTAAGAAAATGTTTCTGGTAAAGTTTATGCAACCATGGAGGGTTGAAAAGAAAAGGGTGAGTTAGAATTAGATACACAATGAACATGATAAAGAAGAAAACAAATTAATGATGTTTTACCTATGGAGAGCAGACATTTCCACATTGTATAAAACAGCCAAGGTATGTATTCAGTCCTTTCAAGTATTAAAGTAGTTTATCCATACAAAAATAAATGAAATTTTTCTGGCGATATTGCATCCAACATTTTTCTCTAAATACTGATGTACATCCATTTAGAGTCTTAGAATTTCTTTGTATATTAGTTTAATCCACTTAAGAATGAAGATGATATAGGAAAGCATTGTAAAGAAAGCTATAACAACATATGGGATGATTGCGCAATAACTTTGAACCAATGAGTCACATGGCTTCTGTCTAATTCAACACAACTCAATCAGCCCAAACTTGCTATTTTTTGTGTTTTTTTGTGAACTTTGTTCCTAATAAGTTATCTGAATAAGCTTGTTCAAAACTTGTTTTCTTGTAGGAAACACAATAGATCAGGGCTATCTGACCATTGTCACACACAATAGAGAATGAATGTCCTTATACTTGTAGGTCATCGGTCAATGAGAGTGTACTGGGAATGACCTTCTTAACGTTCCCTATAAGTCAGTTGTCATGTCCGTCATATTCATAGTCTATGGACATTCAATGTTGTATAACCCAGTAGAAAGAGTCTAAATATTTGGGTAGAATCAGCAGCGGCGGAATGAAAAAAAGTATGGGGGAGGGGGGACAATGAGTTTTGCTGAAGCCATAGCCTAAAAGGTGTGAGGTCTAGGGGCCCACCTAAGGGCCTCTTGTGGGGTCCATGGGGGAGACAGGCGAATCCCGCAAAAGCTCTGTGATTTTAGGCATTCCTAAAAACGTGGCAACTTGCTTCAACCAGATTGCATATTTGCCTTGATGTGGTGATACCAAAGAACAATGATTTTGTACATTTTTAGGACAAAATGTTTGGGGGACGAAACATGACTTAAGGCTTCCCCCCACCCCCTAGTTCCTCCGCCAGTGGGTATAGAACAGTCTTTGAATTTCTGGAGTAGCTCTTAATGTTTCCGTCGGCTACGGCTGATCAAAGATTGACGCATTTTTTTTGTATGTAAAATTTGTGATGGATTACTCATAATCTCGAGCAGTTCTTTAAAGTCCTTTTCTTACTTTCAGTAATTGCAAATGGCGAGAAAGTTACTTCCAGCTAGAATTCTAAATAAGAAGTATCATAATTAAAACCTTCGATCAGAAATCCCTTTAAAGAATTATATCAACAAACTGCGTGAATTTTGATGAAATATGTCCGTCTTTCATGTTTTTGAATAGATAGACTTTTGAAAAAGTGTTTGGTCCACTAGGTTACCAATTTTGGGCCCAATCATATCTATTTATCTATGTGTGTGTGTGTTGTTGGGTTTGGGTGGGGGTGGAGGGGGAGAACTTGAAAAAGTTATAACATATTCCTTTTGTTTTTGAAAACACTGCATCCAAGATTTATGTCTCCCAGAAACTTATAACTCAAATTGGCATCTCAAAAACTGTCCTTTAAAAGGAAAGTATAATAAAATTGAAGTATTTTTCACAATTTTTTTACGTGATTGTAGCGTAGCTGTAGCACATAGTAGTTAATCTATCTCAGACCGGTAACAGAGAATGCTGGGCTGCCAATTGGCTGTTGGGATAGCGATGAAGCCAACAATTGTATTCACGAGAGTCACCAAGACTATGTGAATACATGTTGGCTTCACCCGGTGATCCAGCTCAGTATGCTCCGTCTATTCATCTATGCTCAGACCCCGTACTTTTTTTATTTTATGGAAAACCAGTTATCGTGTTAACATGAAGATAAATATACAAAATCAAATCAAAGGTTTTGATTGGCTTAAATATTTACACAAATACTGATACTCGAGGTGAAGTCTTTGGTAGGTATTAAGGCTATCGTGACGTTTCAAGCATGGTTTCTTTGGGCAAGGTTCTCGATTTAAAGTGACACAATTGTTGATGGGGGACAGATCCCGAATTGTCTGCATTATTGTTGTGTTTATTTATAGGACCATCTGAGATCGTATTTTTTTGTACAATTTAGGATTAACTGTAGTAAGTTTTTACAGTTTGACAAATTATTATTCTCTTTCTCCAAGATATGTATGTACCAGCCTATTTTTGCCCTGCCGATAGATAGATGAATAGATTAGAGGTGCTGTGACTCAGTGGTTAAGGAGTTATGCCCGTATTAGAGTTTGATTCTCATAGTGAGCGCTGCATCGTGTCCTTGAGCAAGACACTTTACTCGACTTGCTTCAGTCCACTCAGCTGTAAAATGAGTACCAGCATTGCTGGGAGTTAATCTGCAATGGACTTGTGTCCTATCCAGGGGGAGTAATGTACTCTCATCCACTTGCGCCATGGAAACTGGGGATAAGCACCGGCTCAATGAGCCTAATGGCTCGGATGGATTTAGCTTTTAATAGATAAACACTAGTTTTTGCTTCTCTCCAAAGTTTTTCAGAACACCTCCATCCCACACCATTTATATGCCTATGGTTCTGGCTGGACAAACTTTGAACATTTTTCAAAAAATAAATGATTTGTGATCTTTAAAATGTCTCCCCACAAAATAGAAAAAAACTAAAATATTGTCATCTAAATAAAATATCTATTCCACCTAGTTTTTTTCTTCAGGTAAGGTTTGTTTGTAAACATAAATTTGAGCTATTCTTCCTATTATTGTGACACAATAATTGCAAATTTGTGTGAAAATTGTGTATGCAGTCCTGAAATTGAAAATAAAAAAGTGTAAAATGCCAAATTTCACTGATTTTGATCAATTATTTGGACATTTTCATAGTTTTGGTTATTTTGTATGCAGTGTAGCAAATGTTACCTCTACCCATTTATAAGTCATTGTATCAGCTTTATAAAAATCAATGTAGCAAACATGATTTGATGTTTAAAAAAAAGAAAATGATGTGTTACTCTACCAGATTGTTGCTATTATATTTAAAAAAGATGTTGTAGTGAATTGTCTTCTGTTCTTAATCATGATGGATTGACTACGACATGTACTGGTCAAACTGTCAAATCTGAAAGAATTCCTAACATGAAAAGTTACAAAGTGCAACGTTCTGAACCATGGTTCTGTGGGTTATCCAGGCTTTTTTTTTGCAGTTAATTCCCTGGATAAACAGACAGGTGCTTGTAATTTAAGAGCTGGAATAACCGGGAAGATGATATCAATGTTTACGGCTAAAATGTCACAGATCAGGTGCACCACTGGGGGCCTGCTCGTCATAGTGTCTTTGCACTTCAAGCGGCTGGAATCACAGCTACTATACAATGCTGAAACATACTGCATATTCAAGCAACTAAGACATGAGATATGTGTTGGTGCTAATTGTGCTGGAAGGACATACAGGGATATCCCTGGAAGGACATACAGGGATATCCCTGAAAGGACATACAGGTCTTGACAGAAAATGTTTTAGTGGTATATACATCAATTTCAATCTTAATGTCAAAAAGAAATTAGTGTTGTACAGTTTCGAACCCCTGTTTTTTCTATGTGGAAGGGGGAGGGGGAGATATTGAGGCATAAGGATCATCGAGGCTAGAACATCTCGTATAGGGAATTTATCTGATAAATTTATGAACATGGTGAGTATTTTCTACGGTAGACTTTCTACATCAGTAATGTCTCTGTACAAATTGATAACAACTTCAAAGTTCAACATTTCCGGAGTGAAACAAGTGTTTTTTCTCACAGGTCATTTTGCATTATCCTCTGTCGTAGAAGATGGAGTGTGTGACCGCTGACCAAGTCTATGAATTTTTTTGTACAATATGAAATTAATTTATGGCATGCCACGAAGAAGATTCATTATTTCTTACTGTACAGTATGTTCGCACTAGGCAGCAGTTGACCAGGTCAACTTTCTTGTACCAAAAATTGAATATAACAATTCAATGCTATTCTTAATGCACTGCCACAGTTGAATCTATACTTAATGCACTGCCACTGTTGAATGAGATTATCTTAGAATCCAAAATGGCCACTTAGTATGATATATCCAAATGTAAGCATCACATGTTGGAAAAATTGGTACATTTAGAGCTAAGTTGATTTTGCTTGTCATTTAGCAAATATCTTCTTGTTAGGCATACACATAAACAAACTATCCTCTTTGGAACCGTTCCTCTTCAGCAACTGTTGGCTATCCAATATCAGTCCTGTTGTGTTGGAGGCATTCATGTAATTATAGCTTATTCAATTTGGAAACCTTCGTATTATCCGCCAGGTGCTTGGAAACAATTTCTTTGTTTTTCTTAAAGGTAAGTGAAGGATAATTTTACAACAAATTGGATGAATTTGTAAAATTTGGCATCCTAATACTCATTATTTGCCCACTGTCTGTGCCCTGAACATGTGTTGCAATCTTGGTAAAATAATATACATTACATAATTGTAAAAGTAACAAATTTCCTTCACTTCCTAAAATGATTGAACCAAGGTCATTGTTCTTCCAAGAAAGTTCAAATTTAGATTTGTATAGCATATATATGTTTTGCAAGATTAGGTACAAATAATGGTTGTTTGAAGAACATGCATGTAATTGTTTCTAAGTTCTTATAGTAATATGAACAGTCAGTAAACAGACAAGAGTTGAGAAATGGCAACAGGGGCATTGATTGGATAGGCCACCTGTCAGTGAGACAAGAACCGCCAAAATTTCCTGGTTACAAGTGGGAAATTATACTAGGTAAATTTAGTTTCCATCAAAGTTTCAAACGTTGCTACTGATAGAGAATTTTCTTTAGGTTTTGGGAAATGTCTCTTGAGTTTTGAATTTTACCTATTTTTTCGGAAATTTTATCCTATTTTCTGAAATATTACCCCAATTTATGGGTACAATATTTCAAAATTTGGGTACAATTTTACCTAATTGTTTGAAAATTTCACCAAAAATCACTAAAATTTCCTTCAATTGCTACTGAAATTATTATTAAATTTCATCAACATTTTTCAAGTTTATGTTGATAAATTTCCCAATTTTAGCAAATTTTCAATGATTTTCTGAATATTTTTTCAATTTTATGTTAAACATTTCCTAATTGTACCTCCCACACTGGGAAGATTAAATCCTTGGGAGGGAGGGGGAGGGAGGGGGAGGGAGGGGGGTTCTCTGTGTCATATTAATCATTGCCCATTGGATCAAATCATGCATGTTACATGGATAGAGGAATTTACTTTTGCTTCACACTACAAAGCAAAGATAGCAGCCAATAGCACAGAAACATAAAAGTCTTAGTCACAGCTACAAATGTTTATACAGAAGAATTGTTTGTGACCCTTCCTGCAAACTTTTGGCTACCAAGTCACAGGTGTGATTACTACACTTTGTAATGTGTGTTGCTCTTATCACTAATATCTGTTCCACCCTGCAGAGTATGTTGCAAAACATTGCACATGGAGTTACTGTAGGCATGTTTGCAAAATATCTCATGCTGAGGATATAATACTTAAGACATGTTATTTATGTCTTTGAAAGCTTATCTCCAGAATGGAAAAAAAAAAGGAAAAAAAAAAAAGCAAGAAAAAAAACATGAACATTATGGTATAACTGTTTCTATGGTATGATATAGTCTGAACAATAACTATTTAAAAGATTAGTTGAGGGGTCATGCAGGTTTATTTTATATGAAAGATGACCTCAAAAGAAACAAAATGGTAAAGAAAGCATTCAAAAATCTTATTTCATTAAGGAGATATTCAAGTTTAAAGTTTGGTATCATTTGTATAGAAACGACTGAAATCAGACTAGTTGTGATGTCATAGCCTTAGATTCCTTAGTCTTTATGTATTCTATCATATTTTGTCTTGCTATTTTATGGCTTATAAACCATGGGATATGTCAAAAAAGTAATTAAACTGAATTTAGGAAGGATATTTATTATATACCACCTGAAGAAAGTTTGAAGAAAAATAATTTAAATAGTGAAAAAAAAAAAAAAAACTTTCTTTAAAATACATAAAGACTTTGAGGAATCTGAGGCTGTGACGTCACAACTAGTCTGATTTCAGTCGTTTCTACAGAAATAATACCAAACTTTAAACTTGAATATCTCCTTAACAGAATAAGATTTTTGAATGTTTTCTGCACCATTTTGTTTCTTTTGAAGTCTTCTTTCATATAAGATGAACATGCTTGACCACTGAACTAATCCTTAAAGATTACAGGCTGTATGGGCAGGTAGAGGCAACAATAGCTAAAAAACACACTGAGTAATTGCAGAATCTGAAGCACTTTTAAAGTTATGCCCTTGTCAATTGTGTGACTGACCTCTACACCCCCGGACAAGGTGAGTCATTGCACCAAGGTGGGTGGTCAAAACATGTATATTGATGCACCCCTCAGTCACTTAGGTTACTGACATTTCTTGTGCAAATGACTTACCAAATCACTCATCTGGTGACTGACAATTTGGTACAATGACGCACATGTGAGTCACTGTTTCATAGTCACTCACCCACCTTTGACTCCCATTGCTTGGGGTAGTAGGGGTGAGTCATACATCTGCCCCTGCTACCCTATTTCTGTATATACCTCCCTCTATTGCCCATTCTCTATACTAGCTTTGAATAGTCGAGCATAATGTCCTTCCGACAGTTCTTGTTGGAGTTGCATTTGTAGTGACAGGAGGTGAATTTAGAGGCATTCCCCCTTTGTTGGAGGCTCATTGCAGTCGCACAATTTTGTAATTTAATAAAGGCACGTCATGAAGAAGTACAATATCAGGGTTGACCCATCCTCTGCACCTGAGCTTCCTGTGTCCGAAATGGGTGTTTTATTAACAGGTCCTCTGACACAGGTTTCATATTAGCATATTAGCGGGGAGGGGGGGGGGGGCGATGTTGTTAATTGCCAGTCAGACATGTTGGACAAACACTGTATGTAGGGTAGAGTTCTAATTAAACTTTGGATAAGCTTTGAAAATTATTGCGAGGCCATGGCCCCGGTCCCCTGGTGTCAAGGCCCTGAATAATGTATTGGATTCTGCAATTGAGCCAAAATCAGTTTAAAATGAGACCATGTGACAGCTTTTTAAGTGATGAGATCTTGCACATGTTGATGATGCATGAATGGGTGCACTTCTCCGTTTCCAAGTTCAGATCATAATCATACCCCAGTCAATTAATGCTTCAGTGTAAAAGAGATCATACGCTATTTAGAAATTTGAATTTTGAGTCTACTGTACTAAGATTTGTATTCTCTTTTTTTAATGAGAAATGAAACAAATTGTAATATGGATATGAGCAAATTTCCCTCCTCTTCCCCCAAAAGAACGTTGTGGATATGGAAGGATTTCAGGTGACTACAAATTTTAGAGGGATGACACCACACCTCCACCCATGGCAACCACATTGATAAATAAAACATGTTACATTAAATAAATATAAAAAACAATAGTTTTGTCTGTAGTGGTAATACAAATGCATTTAAGCAAAAAAGTTGATCAATCAATTAAGAATTCTTTCAAGGTTCATTGTACTACAAATGAAATCATCAAAAAAATGTATAAAACTGTTTCTTATATTTTCTTTTATATAATATATGTATATATATATGTATGTATGTATGTATGTATGTATGTATGTATGTATGTATGTATGTATGTATGTATGTATGTATGTATGTGTGTGTATGTATGTATGTATGTATGTATGTAGGTATGTATGTATGTATGTATGTATGTATGTATGTATGTATGTATATATATATATATATATATATATATATATATATATATATATATATATATATATATATATATATATATATATATATATATATATATATATATATATATATATATATATATATATATATATATATATATATATATATAAATATATATATATATATATATATATATATATATATATATATATATATATATATATATATATATATATATATATATATATATATATATATATATATATATATATATATATATATATATATATATGCAGCCTTGAAAACACAAATAAGTATCTTGTATTTGATTCTGAAACATGATTTATTTTTGAGTGTCAGAGTTAAATACATGATGACAGAGACACCTGGTATGAGCACCTACCACATTGTGGCTATTCCTTTCATTTCTCTACAAAGTAAATGATTTCTTTGGTGAGTTTGTATGATTCAGAGAGAAGGCTCATGTTTCAGGAACTGGGACATGCCCTTGCATGTTGTGCAGATTATTCTCAAAGAGAATCTTGCCTCATACAAGAAAATCCTCTTTATTCTTTATGCCAAGTCGCGCTTCAATGGCTACGTTGAAAGACAACCATTTAGCGACTTGCTTGGATATTTCTTTTTTAAATGATATATATATACTTTCAATTTCATGATGACTGTGTCAGATATAAATGATCTTTTCTTAAAACTTTAGCCACAAGTTCTAATTAAATCTGTGATATTAATGATTCAGGATGTCAATTTTACACTCAATAGCTTTTAATCAGAGGAAGAACAGATCGCTGTAATCAGATATGAATTTACCAATTGAAAGCAATATGTACAAGACACATGGAACCAGTGAGTTGCGCAATCAGGAAACTGATTAATCTGTCGTGACCCTCAGGACACAACAGATCTAGTATTGTAAACTCCATGCTCAAAATCCACCATCTTTTAATTAAGAATTATTTTGTAAATTTAATTTAAAGAAATGAAGAGAATATGGACTTCAAATTAAGTGCTATTTATTAAAGAATGTATTTTAATGGTTATAAATTTTAGCAATGCTAATTCAAATATTTATGGCGTTGCGATACAATAAATTTCAAGAATGGTATTCAAATAGCCCATGCTCTGCTAATGTGCCCTATTTATTTTTGATGGTGATGTTGCATATTCTTTTTGGTAAAATTCTTGAAATGATCATCGTTTGTTTTGTCATATTAATGTTAGTGCATGTTCATGGTACCAAAATGTTGAATTTCATTAATATGCATAGTGGGCAGGGCATTATAATAATTAACAAATTGTAAAAATCATTTGAATTGCTTATATTTTAACAATCTAAATGTAAAAATCTTGAATTGTTTCTTTTATTTCATATTTTTTATGATTGTGATGTTAGCTAGTGTGTTGATATGCAATGACATGACAGGTAATACAAAACTTGCAGATCAAACAGCACATGAAAAAAATCATCGGAACCACAAAACCTTTTGGTTCTGGTTAAATAAAATTATATAAAAAAATCATTTCTTTGAAAATATTCTTTGTTTATCCTTTGTATAAAAATGAAAGAGATGTCCTAATAAATTCAAAAGCAAGCTTACCACATGGATCCTGTTTTAGCGTTTCAATTGTAAGAAGCTTTTAATATTCTGTGATTCAGAAAATAAGTCGTAAAAAAAGCACTTGTTCCATACCTTCATTTAGAGTAAACTTCACGACCCTTGGTCATAGGCAATTATATTGTAACAGGCTTCACACTCATACACCTATATCCTACTGTAACACAGACATAAGTGTAGCTGTTTCCTTTACAAAGTTTAGTGTGTATAATTTGCAGCAATGAAAAAAGTCTTTCCAATTATTCTTGCAACCCTGGCCCTAGCACCTGTTTGGCAGGTTTATGATTTGTTCCTGAGTTTTAAGATCTGGGCAGGGACCTGCTATGTAATTAAGCTGGTTCCTGATCTGAGTTAAAACTCAAATTTTAATCTCAGGGTTTATTATCACTTGCAGGGAGTATAAGAGAAAATGAACAAAATGCAATTATTAGTATAACAAGAATGTTTGAAGAATGGAAATATTAAAGGAAAGTTACAAAACTTAATTTCTGAGAATGCTATATCTCTCTTTATGGGAAACTACACACACATTAGAAAGGCTCTGTTATTCACCTGAAAGTATAATGTTCTGAAAAACTTGAGTTTCATCCTGGGGGTAGGGAAGAGGTGGTCAAAAAATTACAAATCATCTTAAATTCAGGAAATCACTATACAGAAGATATAAATATGGAAGAAAAAGTGGGGGTGGGGATGGGAGAGTGTGGGGAGTGGTGGATGGGGAGGGGAAGTACCCAAAAATCTTGTTTATCTTATCATAGCTGCTTATATTTTTTAAAGTTGGTCAGGCCATCTCCATAGGGATATTAATGCACATAATCTATTAACCCACCATGTAACTCAAATAGTCTTGATCAGACTTATGCTTCTGCAGGTTCACCTTATCAAAGTTGTACCTCCAAGTGTGCTATTTATACAGGTCATGTAAGCATGCAGTAATAAACCTGGGTTGTCATTTTGCCTTACTTTCTACCCATAGCTGTATTTTGAAGTGACTTTTAAACATTGCACCAGGGATCCCAACAGTACAATTATCATCACCTGAGTGTACAGATTTCTGGTTGACGGGCTCCACTAACGGTATTTTAAGGGAAATAGGTCATTGTTTGTGGGTTTGACGTTGGACATCAACAGGTGGGATTTTCATTCTCACAGTTCCCTTTTTACGATATTCAGTTTCAAGTGGTGATGGATATTATGATTTCAAGTCTACATTGGTGGAAAAATATTGAACCCTTGATGCCATAATCTTAAGTAATTCAATTTAGTAATAGCTATTTGAGAGGTCAAAGGTCGCCTTGCAAGGAGGCATGTGGATGAAATGCACAAAAGATGAAATTGTATTAAAGGTGTGTGGACATATTCTTGGAGGATACGCTGGAATGGTTGCTTTAAAAGTGAATAAAAAGTTATAAATATCACACCATGATTGGTTGAGATTAGTGTAAAGGCGGAGTTGGAATTAATTATGAAATTTTCCAGTTCTGATAAGAGATGTTAAAAATCTTCCTACGAAAAATTGTTACAGAAATAATATTGATATAGTGAATACAACTTTATTTACTTTCCTCTTGTGCAATTTAATGTACTTTTTATCACACAGTTACGTGGGGACGTTTTTAGAGCCACTTACCACATAACATATGCTTATATATTTTTTTAATGATTTTTTTCTCTTAATGTAAATTCCCAATGTTCCTGCGATTATAACTGTCAGAACCATATAAGTTTTCCAGCTCCATGTCAAGTAAACTAATCTGCAGGCTTTCTTCTCTCCAATCCCTTTTCTTCTGCTTTGCAAAATTTAATATCTATGGTAAAACTTGACCATCAAAGTTGTGGTGCAGTCAATTCAACTAACCTTAGTTTTAACTGTAGAAGATTATTGATCAGACATGTTTATCTTTTATGTATATCAATTTATTTCTTCACAAGTGTAGGCTACAGTAGTTTAAACTACTATAGGCCACCAGCCTTTACATAACAATGACAAATCAAAGTTGCAATTTCTTCAAGACATATACAAAATATAAATAAAAACTTCTTTGGCAGAAAACAACAAAAAGGACTATTGGAGGTTAAAACAAAATAGATTCAATAGAGTATGTAAAGAAAAATAAACTTGTACATTATGTAAATCCTGCTGTCTTTTAGATGCACACTTAATAAACTATATATATGATAGAGGACAAACAGTGCTGGTAAGAATATTCTAGAGACTCCAGAATAAGACTCGCTCACTTTTTGACAGGGTGCTCCTCATACTGAGTTCTGTATGCAACATCTTCAACCCTGGGATGTAGAGCTCCTCTTCATCAAGATGAGTCATGCTCTACGAACTCCCTTTTTTTGGCCGTCTCTTAACTTGGAAGGCCATAAAAGCTTAACCTGAGGATGTATAAAACATGAAACCTCCTGCTAGATAAACACCAGCAATTAAACTAAGCCCCAGCAATTAAACTAAGCCCCTTACAACTAAACTAAGCCCCCTTACAACTAAACTATAAACAAAAATAGCTGGGAGCAGAGGACAGAGAACAAGATTTCTTTCACACCAACTTCTTGGTCACATTCCAATCTCTTGTTTCTTATTCTTCTCCAAGTCTTAAGATGTACATACAAGGATTTGTTATCATACTGCAAAAGAACCCAAGAAGGGTGATAATGATAATATAAAAAAGCTCCACTTGGGAAGTATGCTATATGAGACTATTCATCTCTTTGTAATTGTAACTTGTATATCTAGATACACATTGCCACCTGTACAAGTGACAGAAAAAAAGATTTTGGACACCTCTGGACAATAGAGCTCTCAAGAGGAGGTCCCAAGGGGTGGCCTGTGAAGAAGGGATTAGCCAGCAAAAGCTGGTTTTTGACACCTGCTCCATAGCGCTTAACTCCTCTTGTCTCTCATTGCCCATGGGCTTTTAAGTTTGTGTAGTCTCTTAAAGGGGTGTGATATAAGAGCATATATGAAAATGTTTATGCAGCTCTGTGGTGGACTTCCATCTTTCACTTCCATACGTACAGTATGGTAAATGTCCCCCTGAACACAAGTTTTTAAGAAAAAAACTATAATTCATTTTCTTAATCCTCAGTTTTCAGATTTCTGTCACAAATGTAATTAAAGATATTGTGCAATTTATGCTAATTAGGTATCTAAGTTTTAAAATGGTCAATTTCTAACCTATTATGATGTAACTTGTTGTTGTTTTCATGGTTTTAGTTCACTTAAACCATGTAAGCTAACATTTTCTGGATTTTATATCCGATTCTGTACATTTTCTACATTTGGCCCTTTTTTGGGCAATATGGATCGTCACCACACTCTGTGTTTTCTTGTTGATGATATGTCATATGTAAGGGTCCACAACTGTTCCATGACAACTGCTCTATACATGTACCAACAAAATTCTTAAAACTTAATTTCTGCAGAGTAATGGCATACAACAAATTTGTGTAGTTATTTTGGTGCTTCAAAGGTTAAGTGCCGGAAAAGTCTAAAAAATATTAGCATTTAAACAATCATTTTACTTATTACTGTAGAACACTGTGAACTTATTATTTGCATCAAACATTCAGTGGTTATCTGGGGTCTTGGGAGGAGGAATAAAGGACTTGTGACCAGTAGCTGGGGCCCTGTGGGCCCCTACAGTATTGAAGTATAATGATTTTTTTACGGGCCCCCTTATAGGGTCAAATCCAGGCCCTTTTAGGGAAGCAATTTCTCTTCCCCTCCCTAGTTTTGCCACTGAGCTGCTTAGTAGCAAATTAAATTCCTTGTAGTCCTATTTTTATCAGATGTGCTTTATACCCTCACAAATTCAAATACTTAAAAATGTAGTTGCAAATGGTTTAAAGGCATTGGTTATATCAGTGATCTGTCTATGGTTATATCAGGGATTATACTTCCATAGTTATATCAGGGGTACTTTGCTCGTTATATCATGGATACCTCCCTGGTTATATTGGGTATACTAACCTGGTTATCAGGGATACTTCTCTGTTTATATCAGGATACTACCTGGGTTATATCAAGAATACTTCTCTGGTTATATCAGGGATATGTCCCTAGTTATATGAGGGATACATCCCTGCATGGTTATATCAGTGATACATCCTTGGTTATATCAGGGATACTTTCCTGGTTATATCAGTGATACATCCTTGGTTATATCAGGGATACTTTCCTGGTTATATCAGTGATACATCCTTGGTTATATCAGGGGTACTTTCCTGGTTATATCAGTGATACATCCTTGGTTATTTCAGGGATACTTACCTGGTTATATCAGTGATACATCCTTGGTTATATCAGTGATACTTCCCTGGTTATATTAGTGATACATCCCTGGTTATATCAGCGATACTTCCCTGGCTATTTCAGGGATACTTCCCTGGGTATATCAGCGATACTTCCCTGGTTATTTCAGAGGCATAACAAGAGGTGGATGCACTTCATGACTCTTGAGCAAAATCAAGACTTTGGTACCCCAAGCAATCACACAGTCATGTTTTTATGTGTTCCAGAATGCAACTTTCCACAGGCCCAAAAGACCCTAGTTTTATATTGTGTAGGTCTTTCTTCGGACATGCTTCTCCTTTAAAAACTGTACCATCCCATCCCCCAGGTTTTTTCCTCTAGTAGCTCAATATTAAGTGGTGTACTTTGTGTAATTGGGTGTGAATGGTATATTCAAGAGGATGAAAATAGGGTCAAAATAACTTGTTTTTGAGAGAATAAATACTCCTCGCTCCACTTGAGAAGAGATTGTGTGGATGTGAAGTTTGGCACTAATTGATGATTTAACAAGAAGGAGGATAAGTGTGTGAAACAAGACCCTTGAAGTATCTACTTATTGTAGTGCTACATCTTGATGGACAGTTTATTGAACAATACACCTCTCACTCTCCCTCCATCCTGTACAATCACAAAAATAAAAACCTTTATATTCTGCAACAAGTTGAACTTATCGGAGGTTTTTGTGTAAAACCAGAACAGGTTTGACACACTTTTGTGAAAAATACTCTCTTTTTTTGTTACATGTTTATTTATTTTTTGAGAAATGATAAGTCTCCTCCCAGGGTTTTTGTCAAGGGACAAGATAGAATTAGAAAAACAAGACTATTTTGTTGTTGTTGTTTTGAAATTGTCAGTGTTTTGGGGGTGTTTTGAACATTAATTAGGTTTTTTTGCTGACAGCAAGTAAGAATGTTGACTTATCTCTGAACTACTGACGGTCATTCTTTGGACAAAATAGCATCCAAGGTCCTTATTTTCGACCATTTCTGTTTTTCAGAACTGGTCATAAAGGTATATTTTCTTTCATCTGTTCCTTAAATAACTTAGGCCAATTTTTTTGCTCATGGTGAGATAACTACTGTACATTTCACTTTGAAATTAATGATGATTGGTAAAAGATCTAGACTGAAGCAACAGCTTGAAATTAATTAGGAGAAAAATGATGCACTATTTACTAGAGCATCAATGATGTAGTAGCTTAACATATATTTTGGTGGTATAAACCTGTTTTTGTTGGTGGTAAAGTTTGGGTGCTTCTTGGACAGTAATTGAGGGGCACTTTTGTCAGTTTTTGAAAAAGTGGATTAATCTTGCCTCCTGGACCCATGGTTCCTACTTATTTGGTTTGAACATAGTATAGGCGGGATATGAGGGAAGCAAGGGAGCACTTTCCCCACTCTCACTTTTTGTGTTGATGTGGTGTATTTTAGAGTGCTTTTGTAATCGCCACCCCCATGCACACACACACTTTGGATTTTCTCCTACTTTCAGTAAGCAAATCCCACCTATAGGTTTGAGATTGGGGAGCCAGGACCAATGTTGACAATTACCCATCGGGTGAATAGGTAAAAGGGCTTCTTTTGAAAATTGCTGCTTACAAAATTATTAAGAGCATGCCTGCTACCACCACGGCTCTTGGTGTCGATGCCCCTGGTAAAATGACTTGCTGTAATTGTCTTAAATAAATACTAAATGTATATGTAACAACTTCTATGTATTATGTAATGTATGTAAGTGAGTGGATTTCTATTTTGTTTTTAAGCTTCAAGAATGACCTAGAATAATTGCATATAACTTTCAAAAGGGCACCTCCTGCTCCCCTTACTTTTAGGGCAAGGGGCTTTAAATATAGTTTGAATATGTGAAAACTGCTTTTCAATTAAGCCTACAAAAACTTAAGCCTCAACAGCAATATGATGCAAAGTTTGATAACAATGTTTCCTTTTAAGGGAAATTGAAATCATAAACAGACATAGGCTACTAACAATTAAGTACTGTATGTATTAAATCAAGATGGATTTTACATCCATGCAACTTGAAATGCTTTAAACTATGGCATTTCCTCATATTGCTAATATATTAGCCATTTTTTGAGCAAATAATTAATCATCGCAATGAATGAATTACACGTGCCCCATCTCCTCTTCTCTAATGTCCGAACTGTCAAAAATTTATTTTGTCCAAAATGGCTATTTTTGACCTTTTTTAATTATATGCTTCTATACTAGATCGTTTGTAATCATCCTAATTTAGTTTATAAAGCCATATTCAGATTCTTTTTGGGGTATATCTAAAACTTAGAAAATATGAGGCCCCTTGAACCCATGCTGATAAAGGTTTGTGTCCCCCCCCCCCTCCCCCCTTCCAATATCTATCCCCTATTATTGACCTTTTTTAATGGAGGTGGGTTAGTCTGTATCATTGTAAAATGATATGCCGGTATATTAGATCGTTTGTTATCATCCTAATTTAGTTCAAAAAGCCGTGTATTGCACACAATCAGAGTCTTTTGGGCGCATCTAAAAGTTGGAAAATGTGAGGTTTTCACATCTTCACAGACATGATGATATGCAACCTTTTTCTGCTGTCCGAGGGGATTGTTGTTTTAGTCCTTAAGATCCAACTGTCACAATTTCAAAATCCACAAAAATGATTTTTCTCTCAGGAGCGAAAGTAAATATCCTGGTCAAAGCAATCAAGTTATTGTAGGTTGAGGTACATGCATATATCTATAAAGGTAGCACAGAACTAATTATTTGCCCCATTGAAGCCTACAATGAAAGAGTCAAGTTCAGGGTTCTTTTTGTACCAGAATGTTATAAATTTAGGATCTTTTGTGATTTTTTCCAAAAGTGTCATCTAATATCTCTTGGATGAGGGTACTTTCAATGGGGGTCACCAGAGGTTTTTTCCCTTCTTGGTTCTGATGCAATAGCATCAGGAACCTATGCAGTCATGATGGCATGTGTGTGTATGTCTGTGTGTGTGCATGTATGTATGTGTGTTTGTGATGGCCAGCTTGTAAATGCGATATCTCAAGAATGGTACACTGGATCAATGTCATATGTGGTACACAGATAACCCATAATATGTAGACGTGTCCTGTTGTTTTTGATGGTGTGTCATGCATATCAATTAGTGGGCGGGGCTTAATGTACAAATCTTAAAATGTTCACATTTTAACGACCTCATATCTGTTTTGTTTCATATTTCATACAATTATGATGTTAGCTGGTGTGGACAGGGATGTTCATCGTGTAAAAATACTGAATTTTATTAATATGCATAGTGGGCGGGGCTTAATCTGATTTTCCTGAAAAACCTTGTAAGCACAGTATCGCAAGAATGGTAATCTGAATTCATGTCATATTTGGTACACAGTTAGCCCATGGTCTGTAGATGTGCCCTATTGTTTTTGATGATGATGTCTTGCATATTAATGAGTAGGCAGGGCTTAATGTAAAAATCTTGAAATATTCATGTTTTAATGACTGCGTGTCTGTTTTGTTTCATATTTGGGACAATTATGATGTAAGCTGGTATGTACATGTTCATTGTGTAAAATAATGAATTACATTAATATGCATAGTAGGCGGGGCTCCATCTGATTTTGCTAAAAAAAGCTTATAAACCGTACATTTATATGCATGGTGGGCATGATAATATCATTGGTTACATTTGCGTACATGCTTATGTTATTAACAGATGTCATTAGTATGTATGGAGTACTAAATGATATAAACACACCATACCTCATGAATGGTATATTATTTGATGCCATATGTATTGATGCCATATGTGGTACACAGATGGGTTATCATGTCTGTACATATGTTTTAATGTTGTGGTAGTGATGTCATAAATAGTAATGAGTAGGTGGGGCTTACTAAGATGTCTTAAAATAGGATAAATGAGCAACCGCTTTTGCATCATACTTGCTATGATATTGCTGTTAGTTATTGTGCAAATGCTAATGTCGTCAATATTTTTATTGATCTGCATGGTGGGTGTGGCTTATGAATAAATGTCATGGAACAAACATTTCATGATATGCAATGATATGACAATTGATACAAAACTTACAAATCAATCAGCTTATAGAAAAAAGCATCGGAACCACAAAACCTTTTGTTCTGGTTTTTAGGCTGAATTGAAGAAGATAATACACCCTCACCAAATCACTGAAATTTTGGTATGGGTCCATGGTAAAATAGTTCTTCATGAAAATTTTACTGAAACAAATCTCATCAAGTTTGGATATGCATAGTCAAGACCTATCTATTCTCTACCATTCCTGAAATGTTCAACTTCTCAGCTTCCTGGACCTCTCAAAAATATTTGTATTAGCCTTTGAGGGTTCTCATTTTTTGGATGGCGGAGTGATACCTTATAGTTCTGTGCTACCTATAGTAGCACAAACTTCTTCCTATCTCTGTGACTTGTATTACTGCATCCTGAACTTAATTGCCACCTACCTTGTATGACTTAAAATTTCACTGGACCATTTGGGTCCCAGAAGAAGAGCTAACATTTGACTTTGCAGTGTATAACATATGAAAAATATACAAGTATGATATACTCGTAATGGTCTATCATTAAAACTTACAAAAACAGTAAGAAAATAGTATACGGTTCTTACAAACATTTATGTTATAAGGGCTAACTTTGAAGCATACTCTTGGGCATATAGCTAATAACCAAGAAATTAGCAAATTTGCATGACAATTCTATCATATTTTTCCTACGATTTTGTGGCTTAAAAACCATAGGATATGTTAAAAAAGTAGTAAAACTGAATTTAGGAAGGCTATTTATAATATACCACCTGAAGAAAGTTTGAGGAAAAATATTTTAGATAGTGAAAAAATTTAATAAACTTTCTTTAAAATAAATAAAGACTGAGGAATCTAAGGCTGTGACATCACAACCAGCTAGTCTGATTTCAGTCGTTTCTACAGAAATGATACCAAACTTTAAACTTAAATATCTCCTTAACGGAATAAGATTTTTAAACGCTGTCTTTACCATTTTGTTTCTTTTGAAGTCCTCTTTCATATAAGATGAACGTGCTTGCCCACTGAACTAATCCTTTAAGTGCAAAGTCATGACTTTTGTCAATTAAAATAATGTAATTTAGTGACCTGTGATGACCTATGTCAATCTGAATGACAGAGTTCAGCCCAAAAGAAGATATGGACCTTTATGAATCCATTCAAAAGCATTTTCATGAAAATCAAATGCTACCATTAGTCAAACCTAAAAACTTAAAATACATCAAAAAGGACTCATTTTCAAGAAAAATACAGTTTTTTATACAAAAAGTTTAAAAAGTTCAGTCTTTCAATGAAATCTAGGGTCAGTTTCCTCATCAAATGCATCTATTACCATGAAGGAGAAGTTATTCAATAGCTTTAAAATCAGGCTCAGAGAAAAACTACTGTTCTCTATCTAACTTTTCTGATAACTTTTAAGTGCAAAGTCATGTCCTCTGTCAAGTAAAACAATGTAATTTAATGACCTGTGATGACCTATGTCAATCTGAGTGACAGAATTCAGCCCAAAAGAAGATATGAATATTTATCAATTCAATCAAATGCATTTTCATTAATATCAAATGCTACCATTGGCCACATCTACTGAGGAAAACTTAAAATACATCAGAAAGGACTCAATTTCAAGGAATAACATTATTTATACAAAAAGTTTAAAACAAATTCAATGAAATCTAAGGTCAGAAGGAAAATTCTTTATGAAAAAAAATTCAATGACATCTTGGGTCAGAAGGAAAGTACTTTGATTTAATTTAATTTAATTTAATTTATTTGTTTTTTCAAAACATATTTACATATAATTACAGAGAGTTTTATTTACAAATGTGTTATGAAATTTATGAAATATGTATATACAGAAGAATATATATGGTTGGTTGTGAAAGGAAGTGTTGTATAAAAACCAGGTGAGCTTAACTGAGTACAACACTCCCAAATTACAAAACAAAAATGATAACAAATTTGGTAGTACAAAATGCTCCCATCCCACACACCAATACATACAATCGAAGCCACAGGTTCCCATCCCACCCCACCCGACCCCAGGTAAAGTAAGGATGTAAGTATTTAACAGTAAAAGTGAGTTTTCACAAATTAAATCTTATAATGACAGGCAACACAATGGATGTTGTTTGATTGACGGGTATTATAGTTGTGCGTGTCTTTGTTTGTCCTAAACATCTTTATAAAAGGTGGCGGAAGATTATTGTTAGTAGCCCGGTAAGCAATGGTGGCAAGATTGATGTTAATGAGATCTGGTACTTTAAGGAGGTTAAGAGACAAAAATAAATTACTAGTACTGTCACGATAATAAGCATTGGTGATATGTCGGATGGCCCGTTTTTGTAAGATCACTAATTTATTTAAGAATGATTTAGCAGCACTCGACCAAACACTGCAACAATAAGATAAATGAGGTAAAATAAGTGTTTGATACAAGGACCTTAAAATCGTTCATGAAATACAATGTTTTAATTTTGACAAAATACCAACACCTCTCAAAATCTTATTAGAGATTGAATGAATATGATCGGACCAAGAAAGATTTGAATCAATATAGACCCCTAAGAATTTTGTGGTATCTACTTTAATAAGTTCAATGCTATTTAAGTGGATAGTGACATCCCAATTTTTACTAAGTGGTCCAAATACTGCATAATTAGTTTGACTAATGTTAAGAGACAACTTGTTTGCAGAGAACCATTTATACAATTGAGATAAATCAGAACAAACAGTATTTTTTAACTCATGTGTGTCCCTTATAAAAAATATTAGTGTCATTCGCAAATTAAATCAGTGATGACTCTGTAGACACATTGCTTATATCATTGATATGTATAATAAAATAAGTGGACCTAATATGGAACCTTTCGAATATAGAATGACCAGGCCTAAAACAGTATTGATCCTCAAATAATACATTGTGCTTATCAAGAAAACCTGTGATACGATTAAACAACAATCTTTCTATTATTTATGACAAACATGGTAAATCAGATATAGGGCGATAATTTTCATAAACATCAGGTTCATCCTTTTAAAAATGGGAATAACTTTAGCAATCTTAAGTTTGTTAGGAAATACACCTGTGGTGAATGATTGCTTTATAACGTGAGTTAAAAGTATTACAATAATATGAGTAACTTATCTGATTATACTGGGCTTTAAGTTGTCAGAGCCAGCAGATTTATTAAGCTTAAGACATGAATTGGCTACCTTGAGTACTTTTTCTTGACAACAGGATAAAGGAACATATAACTTGTAATATACTTGGTTGGGTCTAAGTACTTGTTAAATGAGTTATTACTGTCGATCTTGCTTGCAAGAGTAGGACCTATATTAACAAAGAAGTTATTAAAGCTATTTGCAATAGTTTTGGGATCAGTGATTAAGCTAGCATCATCTTTGAACACAGTATTAACACTTCTATTTGCTGTGTTCTTATTTAAAGACTATTAATAATACTCCAGGTGCTTTTTGCATCATTTTTACAGCTATCAAATTTTGAGCCTCCATCAAATCTCTGTCAAATAACATCTCTCCTTTTTCTTTTTCACACTTAGACCTCTGTCTCTCCATCTCCATCTCCATCTCCAAGTTGGTTTTGCTTACATTTGACGGATTTCTTAATAACCATCTGTACAATTTATTTTTGACTTTAATTGACTTAAAAATACCTGAAGTGATCCAAGGGTGCCACTGTTTAACATTGGGCCTATTATTGATACAAATAAATGGAAAACAATTATTTTAAGTTGCTTCAAGAATTTTTGCGAATGAATCATATGCAAGGTTGGCATCATTAATTGATAAAATAGAGCTCCAGTCAACTGACCCAACTGCTTGAATGAACCTATTTACATTACTTTGCGAATAGTTACGTACACGTGAAGTAGCACCGTATCTTTTTTTAAGAGTAAAAATAATAACATGATATAATAGCTTTAAAATCAGGCCCAGAGAAAAACTACTGTTCTCCACTCCCCCCCCCCCTCTCCCCCACCCCCATCAATTTCATCAAGCACATTACTTTGACTTTGGGTGAAATATAATGGTTTTTTGCATGAATAATCACTACCTATTGGCTATGTGATTTAGGCCTTAATTGTCTAACATGCTTTTGAAGCTTACCTTATGCATGTATGCCTGCCAACATTTGCAGAACTGATCAAGTGGACCAATGAAATGGCCAATTTGCTCCTCAGTATGGGTCATCTGAGTTACTTTTTGTGTTTATTTAATGAAATTTCTATCAAATATTTTGAAATTGCCACACTTTCCTTCTTAGGCCCAAATGTAATATACATATACCCAGTCTCGCTACAGGTAGCTCGGAACATTGAAGCCTATGATGAAAGAGTTAAGTTTGCAGGGTCCTTTTTGTACCAGAATGTTATAGATTTGGGACCTTTTGTGATGTTTTCCAAAAAGTACCATCTAATATCTCTTGGATGTGGGTACTTTTAATAGGGGGTCACCAGAGGTTTTGCCCATTTTTTAGGCTGAAGTGAAGAGGTTGTTATACCCCTTCACCAAATCACCCAAATTTTGGTGTGGGTCCATGGAAAAATAGTTCCCCATGAAACTTATTGAAACAAATCTCGTCAAGTTTGGATATGCATAGTCAAGACCTATTCTTTCTCTACCATTCTTAAAATTTTCAACTTCTCAGCTTCCTGTCCCATGAAATGGGACCTTTCAAAAATATTTTTATTAGCCTTTTTTCTGATGCTTCTTATTTTTGGATGGCAGTGTGATAATATTAGTTCTGTGCTACCTAAAGTCTTTTTGTTTCTGGGGATCTTTTTTTTTTTTTGTGTACCAGGTGGTATTCACCTGTCAGTATGTTGTTGAGCTAGAATTAATGGGCCGTTACCCACAATTAATGAGCCTTGTAGACTGGTTAAATACCAGAACAGTTAGTTTTCCCTCAGCTCAGTCTATTAACATTGTGGCATGTTTGCTGGTAGCCATTGTGACAGGATTGTCTCTTAAGTGAGTATAAAGTGAAAAGTTTAAGGTCAGCTGACTGGGTTTGTGTTTCTTTGACTATATAGCATCTATTAAAGGGATATTGCTTCTATAAAGGTCTGAGGCTGCATGGAGTCAACATTAGCTAAATTGCTTTTAAAATCTATTAAAAACATTAAAAGAAGCAATTTTTTTTTTTATGAAACTTAGATAAAATCAACTATTTTAAACCTCAGGCAACAGTCAGCCAATTTTTTGCAAATCTCTGATGTGTTACAGGGCGACCTTGGTGTTTTCTTTTGCAAATCCTGTGTTTTCTTTAAATGTCTATTATAATTTTTTGACATGGTAGAGCTAATTTTGACCAAATGAATCTGAATCGGTTAAGTTGGCAAAAATCCTTCAAGAGGGCATGCACGCCAACCGAGCGTTAAAAGTATGAGTAAAAAATATTTAAAAAAACTAGTTAGCAATACAAGTGTTATGTTTCGGGTTTTTTACTAACACCCCCAAGCAAATGGGTTTTTACTAACACCCCCAAGCAAATAGGTTTTTACTAACTCCCCCAAGCAAACGGGTTTTTACTAAGACCCCCAAGCAAATAAGTTTTTACTAACTCCTCCAAGCAAATGGGTTTTTACTAATACCCCAAGCAAATGGATTTTTACTAACACCCCTGAGCAAATGGATTTTTACTAATATCCCCAAGCAAACAGGTTTTTACTAACACCCCCCAGCAAATGGGTTTTTACTAACACCCCCAAGCAAATGATAGGAGGACTAGACCATGTCATTATCTTCAGTCACTGCAGAGGTTTAAGCAAAGATGGAAAAAATTGCATAAAGATTTAGACTCTGGAGCTGTCTGTCCAATCACACATCACAAATTTATTTTTAACATTAACGATTTAGAATTATACTGATCAGCCAACTCAAGAACTAAAAGTGCTATTGTCAATATTCCAAAACAGATCTGCTCAGATTTTAATACCATTACACCCAATCCTCGCTACAAATCTTCAGTCTTTACACCCACAAGAACCTCGATTTCGGTGGGTATAACTTTGATTTTGCTAGAAGCAATTAAGAAACCAACCAAAGATAGTTCAGTGATTTTACGCATCAGTTATTACACTCCCAATCATCTATAGTCACTCAATGGAACTTGTTGTGAAGAGCCAGGTATTGTGGATTTGGTTACTGCAGGGCCAAGACATGCGTGTAATGTGGGACTGAGGATTCATTAGGACTTTTAAAAGGATTTTTTCTCAGTGAGTTATAAACACTGCTGAAGTTGGATTCATTGGACTGAAAATTTATAGCCAGAGTTCTTCATCATGCAAAATTGCTATAGACTTAAAAGATAAGTATAACTGTACAATTGTATGATTTATACCATGAATTTGCCCAAAAATTATTTTCCTCCTATGGTTTCTGATCAAAGGGTGATTTATTTTCTGTTTAAGGGGAATACCCTGAAAAAATATCTGATAAGCACAGTTTCAAAGTTTACTTGATTAACAAAAAATTGATATTTGTTTCATTAAGTGCCCATTGTTATTTCATTAAGGTCATATTTGGAATATAGAATAAACCTAACTTTTCTGGCATTACTGTAATGTTGGGTGATGCTGGAAATGGGTATTTAGTGTATCAGGTTAGGGGGAAATACGCCCCTGTGGGATTACATACAAGGGGCACATACCCCACTAATAATACCATTCATTGTGATAGTGGTGAGCTGTTTAACATGCAATATAAGCTGAAATTTTCATTCCATTTATAGGCGTAAATTCAAGGAAAATGGTAGGAGGGGATATATCGCCCCACTTTTTGAGAAGGGGGGATGATCCATACTATCACCCTCCACATTTTTGGGCTGAAGGTACTCTAAAAGTAAGCGATAAAATTACATTTGTAAAGGTATATAAGCATAGGGAACAGGAACTCCCACCGCTCTTACCCCACCGCTCCCACCCCACCGCTTCCACCCCACCGCTCCCACCCCACCGCTCCCACCCCACCGCTCCCACCCCACCGCTCCCACCCCACCGCTCCCACCCCACCGCTCCCACCCCACCGCTCCCACCCCACCGCTCCCACCCCACCGCTCCCACCCCACCGCTCCCACCCCACCGCTCCCACCCCACCGCTCCCACCCCACCGCTCCCACCCCACCGCTCCCACCCCACCGCTCCCACCCCACCGCTCCCACCCCACCGCTCCCACCCCACCGCTCCCACCCCACCGCTCCCACCCCACCGCTCCCACCCCACCGCTCCCACCCCACCGCCTCCAACCCCACCGCTCCCACCCCACCGCTCGCCTCCCACCCCACCGCTCCCACCCCACCGCTCCCACCCCACAGCTCCCACCCCACCGCTCCCACCCCACCGCTCCCACCCCACCGCTCCCACCCCACCGCTCCCACCCCACCGCTCCCACCCCACCGCTCCCACCCCACCGCTCCCACCGCTCCCACCCCACCGCTCCCACCCCACCGCTCCCACCCCACCGCTCCCACCCCACCGCTCCCACCCCACCGCTCCCACCCCACCGCCTCCCACTCCCACCGCGCTCCCACCCCACCGCTCCCACCCCACCGCTCCCACCGCTCCCACCCCACCGCTCCCACCCACCGCTCCCACCCCACCGCTCCCACCCCACCGCTCCCACCCCACCGCTCCCACCCCACCGCTCCCACCCCACCGCTCCAACCCCACCGCTCCCACCCCACCGCTCGCTCCCACCCCACCGCTCGCTCCCACCCCACCACTCCCACCCCACCGCTCCCACCCCACAGCTCCCACCCCACTGCTCCCACCCCACCGCTCCCACCCCACCGCTCCCACCCCACCGCTCCCACCCCACCGCTCCCACCCCACCGCTCCCACTTCACCGCTCCCACCCCACAACTCCCCACCCCAAAATTGCAACCTGACTCAACAAGTGAGATAGACAGATTTTTTTATGTAGGTCCGTAGCCAGGATTTTGAGAGGAGGCTCGTTTTTTTGATAAAAGGGCACTTTATTCTTGCACCTCAGAAATTGATTATGGGAACAGTGGGTTTTTTCCCCAAGAGTAGGCTATTGACAGTCCGGTCTCTGTATTTAATACATGAACTAAGACAATGAAAGATTGATGGTGAGGAACACAAAACAGGTTCGTTTTAAAAGTTTGGCAAAATTTACAAGTTTATAAAAAATTATTGGAAACTTATCAAACAAGTTTTCTTTTAGACTACACATATTTTTTAAAAAGTGACCATAGACCTATATCCATGCACAGAAATGTGAACAATAAAACATTATATTTCCACATTGTGTGTTTTCATGGCTTTGTGTTTTGTATATTGTGTATAGCTCTCTTTGACATGAATTTTAAATTGTATAATACACCTTCTTAATATGCATTGTGACGTACTTTTTTTGCCCTCTGAATGTCAATTTTGTGAGAGCTTCGAGGGCTTCGCCGCTTGGACTCTACAGGGTCTTTTCCCCTGGACCCCACGAGGGGCACTTAAGTGGGTTCCTGAAGCCCATGCCAAAAAGCGATTACGCACTCAAAATGACACCTTCGTGTCACCTTAATGGACAAATCTTACAAATCATACCCCCAGTTTTTTAATGGATTTACGCCACTGATTCCATTAGTTTGAAGCATATCAGTATAAATATCATGCTTATGAAAGTGCTGTAAGGAAGGTGTATTAACAAAAATGTATGACTTCCGTAAAGAGAATTTCAAAGGGCCACACGCCCAAAGAAAGAGTGCGTTGCCACTTCCGCTTTCTATGATTTTCTGCGAGACTCATTTATTCCATACACTAATCTAACACACAAATGTATAGGGCATCTTTGATATGAATATTCAAATCTGAAATGACTTATGACCTCAGCCAACTTCGTACAGTTTATCGCGTCGGTGATTGTGTGTGTGAGCAATGAACAAATAAACTCACTTGGTTATCAAGTTTTCACGCCTGAGAATTTAATCGTTTTTTTCTTTGGAAATCTTTGCATCTTTTATACTTGAGCCGAATATATTAGCAAATTTTGTTTGGATCCATTGCATTAGCGATCGTATTTTGCCAAACTGAGTCCGTTTGCCAGCTTCTGTACTTTTCTGTTACTGTAACATGTCGTTAGGCCTAAGGTTAGGCCTGGTGGTAAGTCTGTAAGTTGTACTTTCTGTGCTGTGTTATTGTGTTACTATACCAGGTGAACATAGACGGAAGAAAAGCAGAACCAATGACAATGACATCTCACACTTGACAAGCGCGAGATGATATCGCATGCTGCGGGATGTTTCAGCACCTAAGCCTAGGGCGCGGCCCTTTACTGTAAAGCTTGCTTTATATTTGAAATTTCACCATAATGGACAAATCTTACAAATCATCTCCCTCTCGGTTTTTCAAATAGATTTACGTCACTGATTCCATTTGAACCACATCAGTTTGAACATCATGCTCATGAAAGTGCTGTCAATGGGAAGGTGTATTAACAGCAATTTATGACTTCCGTTTAGAGAATTTTATCACAAAGCTTGCTTTATATTTGCAATTTGATCCCTAGTAAGTGAGATCTATTAATCATGGTTAAATAAAATTGTCACCTGATAGCTGTATTGATGTGTTTCATATGAAAGAAAGCTCAGTTTTTCTCAGTGATATGAAATTGTGTGGGTCACAGTGTTGAGACGTCCAGTTTTGCACTTAGTCATGCTCATTGGTCAACTTGTAAAGTTGAAAGCTTCAGTGACTTTGATTCAAAGGTAAGTTCAGCTGTCAAACTTGTCATCTTATAGAAAGGAGGGTGACAAATGAACAAAATGGTGAAAAATTATATTCACAAATTTTATTTTGTAAAGGAGATATTCAGATCAGATTAATCTTCTAAGATTTGTGTGGAAATGACAAAATCAGACTAGTATTAGTAGTATGAAGTTCACAATCCTCAGAAATCTGTATTTGTTTTATTACATTCTTCTTTTTTTTTTTGGTTGAAATTTTGTGATTGGATTTTGATATGTTAACAAATGAATAAAACCACTTTTGAATTCTTTTTTTTTAAAGTATGTTTAATTAGAAAAAAATTAGACTAAAAATATATGAAAATTATTAAGGAAGTGAGTAAATGATGTTACTCCCTTAGACGTTCTGCAAAATTATAGCACTAAATAAGGTTTTAAGGTTAGTATAGCAATGCATCATGGGAAATACAAAATGGAAATGTTTATGTAATGAAAAGTACCTACTTTAAGGAACCTTTCGGTTCCTTATTTTATTACCTCTTCCAGACTGTATGTCTAACCACTAAATTACTTCTTTAGGGTGTGACTAACTACTGAATTTACCACGTTCTGTGAAAAATCAAAATTGGATTGATTGAAAAATCATTTGTGGTTTAATTGTCAGGATGACCCAGAGGCATGATGTGTTGTATGGAAAGGGTGGGGGACATAACATCCCACTGCTAAAATATATATTATATGGCTATCACTTTAATATCTTTAAATATCCTTAAATCACTTAAGTCACTTTAATATCTTTAAATCTTGGTATCTCCTTACTTAAAGTCCAGATATCATGTGGACATGGGTACCATGGAGATCAAAAATACAATACAATCTTAAGTGTTCGATTGGTTAAAATGTTTACACAATCACCGACCATGCACTGACAAGCCAATTAATTACCGCTGCCGAAGTGACGTTACTAGTAACGTCAGATTTGTGAAGGTTGAGCATTTTTTTGAGATGAGATTCCCTCTTTACCAGAATAAGATACCAAATAGGTTTCTTAAGAGCTCTTTTAGTCTTCTTACCTCTTTCTTACAAAGGATATCTGGGAGGGGTCCTATTTTAAGGAACCTGCAAAATATCCGAGTTAATAGATGTCCAGCAGCCGTTTTGTTCATAATTTGCCATAAACATGTACAGAAAGATTAACTGACAGACCATGACATTTTGTCATATATTGTTTCATCTTGCAATGTGTTATTTTATTAATTAGAATCTGCCATCTCAATGACAAAATTATACTGTGTTACAAATTCAAAAACAGCGTGGTAATTATTTAAAAGGGAGTGGATAATATTTAGCCATGAAAGCAATGAAGGTGTGTCACTGGGTTTTAACTTTCGCCGGGCAATTTTTTTTTCTCCGCAGAGTTTTTAAAATTTGAAAATTATAGCACTTAATAAGGTTTTAAGGTTAGTATAGCAATGCATCATGGGAAATACAAAATGGAAATGTTTATGTAATGAAAAGTACCTACTTTAAGGAACCTTTCGGTTCCTTATTTCATTACCTCTTCCAGACTGTATGTCTAACCACTAAATTACTTCTTTAGGGTGTGACTAACTACTGAATTTACCACGTTCTGTGAAAAATCAAAATTGGATTGATTGAAAAATCATTTGTGGTTTAATTGTCAGGATGACCCAGAGGCATGATGTGTTGTATGAAAAGGGTGGGGGACATAACATCCCACTGCTAAAATATGTATTATATGGCTATCAGCATAGTCATCTATGATAAAAAAACTTTCGTAATTTTGGCTCTCATTTCAGGATAAACATGCGAAGAAATATTTTCTGAGACATGTAAGTAGAATATTTGGAAGGTGGGTCACTCAAGAGTGACTCCACGCTTAATGGGGAAAAACAAGTGATACTCAAAGACTCAGCCAGGCAACCAACCTCTGACTTTTTTGTTTTGTTTTATCAAACACAAACATTTCACAAACATTTCACAGTGCCTTGCTGTCTGAGGGTGAGGAATACCATGCATTCCAATAATGTTGTGAAACAAAGAGTCAGACAATTATTTGTTTATTCTTTGATGAACAGGACAAATAACAACCACCCATTTGGTCAATATCAAAAATTCCCATAGTTCTTAGCGTCCACTTGGATACTTTGTGTTGATTGGATAATAGACTTTGACAAACTTTCATTTTCACTTTGGATTTGGTCGGTATGCTTTCTCTACTGACCTTATAGACGACATTGCAACCCTCATAAATCTTCAAAGATGTATGGAAAGCTTTATAAAGAAAAAACAAATTATTTTTGTCATAAGTTTTAGTCACTAAAAATCATCATACTGTTCTCGCCTACTAAATTTGTGTTGAGGGTGTGAAAAGATTAAAAATCTCTTAATCACATTCAACTGCGCCAATTTAACTAATTATTGGTGAAGGATTGAAAAGCAATAAGTTAACAAAAGGAACTTCATAGTTTTCTTGTGTTAATGTTTACAAAATCTATATTAAATTTATTCTGTTTAATAGCACTAAAAACTCAGTAATAAACTAGCTGAATTTATTTCTACAACAAAATCACCAAATTTTACATATACTTGGCTGATGTATATAAATAAGAATTATCTTCTGGTCTTAATTGTTATATGTGCTTTCCCCAAGTGATCTCTTAAGGGTGTTGACCTGACAAGGTCACTCCCGTGGCTACTCAACAACACATCATGCTGATTGGATGCTGACAGAGTCATTACGGACACTCCGATTCTGAGGGAATTTGCACTTACAGTGTTATTATTCCCACAGGGACCTATTCTGCATGTCTTCATAACCGGTGCTTAATTTATTTGATTTCATAAGATGGAGTCAGATGGGCACAAAAAAGCGGCAAAGTGTGTCTACCCTCCCGAAATGCTTCAGCCCCCTGGCAGGTACATTTTTGTAGTGGTCATTTGTGTTTTGTTAAACAAACAGTTCCTATGTGGAAATTAGCTCACGGTATCATAACAACGTTCTGATTCTTCATTATTTGGGTATCTGTGGGGAGCTGATTTCCAAATAAAGCAGACGAACATGATGTTCTTTAGATGATGCCCCAGAAACAAAGCACTGATTAAAATGAGAGCTTGCTTGGTGGATGATATAGAAAGGACCAGAAATTATGTCAAAGATTGAAAACGTTCGTCTCAGAGCATGATTTTGGTATAAATGAGTGTAAGTTGATTCTCATAATGGTCACAGAAAGTTTTGAATTCTAAATTGCATTTATACAATAAGGCACATGCACTTGCTGCAGCAGAATTTTCACTGGGAAGAATTAATCCAACACCGTCTATAAGTTCGTAGGAAATTTGAAGGTAAAGAAATGAGATCGCTTGTATTTTTCCTTTGTCTTTTCTGCACTGCATAGTAACCTAAATTGTTTTTAAACTCTTTAAAAATAAAACAGCAAGATTCCTGAATTGGCTATATTACACATCTTTGGTATTTTTCAGAAAACCTAGATCGGCGATTCTTAATAGGCGGCCTGCGGGCCAGCCCGCCAGACAATCCAATCTGGCCTTCGAACAATAGTCATTATATAATGCAATACAGGCATTCCATGTACAGATGTAAGATCAATCCGAATGAGATTGGTAAAAATTGCAAAATACTTGTTTATTTTGGTTTTTTCCTAGGCAGATCAGCTCACTTAAACAGTGCGGCTTATTTCATAAAATGTTATCTTTAAGTTCCGCTATAAATTGGGCTCTCGGCTTTTGAAAGAAAGGTGGATAAGAGAACCGCAGACATCTGACGTACAGCCTTCTTATCGTGCACGCTCTCAACTTGTTTGTATTCAGGGATTGTTTTGACGGGTTTTGTTGTCACATGATGCTGGTTTTGCCAAATGATTGTTGTGAAATGATGGCCCCTAAAAAATATAATTGAGAACCCTTGACCTAGATGCAACAATGGAATAAATTATTCTAACAATAAGTATGAATCATAAAAAAAAAACTGAAAGTGAAAGTTGATTTCATCAAAATAAGATCAACACAACGGTTGTGCTTATTAGGAAGGAAGAAAAAGTGGGGAGGGGGAAGGTAGTTTACAAAAGAAAAGTATTGAGATGTTCAACTGCAGTATATCAACACTTTTGGAAATTTCTGTTTTAAAAACGTAACAATTCTGGGTATTACATCCTTTGTACTGTAACAATAGTATGATTAGTTTTTGAGTTATGACTATGGAAGTTTGAGGATTTAGGGATAGCATGACTGACTAGGGTGATTGGGAAGACAGCTCATAACTCGTATGTAGTTCTATGATGATCTAGTGGCCGCATTGCAAAGTTGTACAATTTGGGAGTATACCTGTCTAATGATGCATGCAACATCTCTCCTCCACTGATTGGAAAACCCACAAAGTAATATCGCCTCTCAAGCACTAGTATGTGATCTTGTTAATATAATCACAAGCTGGTAATTACCACAAGCCGTCAGAGTTTGGAAACTGTATGGTGTAATTTAATGGGCGAGCAAGCAAGTAATGCAAATCGGAAGGAGGGGAAGCGGGAAAGGGGAGGGGGTTGGAAGGGGTGGGGGTGAGGGGGTATGTAATGTGATCACCTGAACAGTTTTCTTTTAATGATCTGGTGTTTAGGACACATTTTTAATGTGACCATGAGATCATAATGCGCTCCTTCATTTCATTCCTTGAAAATTTTGCGAATGCCTTTTCAACTTTCATTTTGATTATGGGTGTGACTAATATATATATATATATATATATATATATATATATATATATATATATATATATATATATATATATATGTATGTATGTATATATATATATATAAAGATAGATAGATAGATAGATAGATAGATAGATAGATAAAACATTTCGATGGATTTGCCCAATTTATAAATCAAACTTGCAAATTTGCATAGTAACACCAAAATCTTAAAGGTGTATGGTCAGGTAGGGTCAACATTAGCTAAATTGATTTGAAATTCCCTAAAAAACATGTCGAAAGCAAAATATTTTATCAAAATGGGTTACAAATTGGCCATTAAAGCAGCTTTTTGAAGATTTTCGTGCAAATATGCAAATTTGTGTGTGGAATAGGACAGTCTCTATTCTCTTATGTAAATGCTTTGTTTTTTTTAACCCTTTGCCATGTCATGGAAAAAGCGAAGATTATTCTAATGAAGAGGATTTGATCTTCACCACACACCTACCAACAATTTTAAGCTGGAGAAGGCATTTTGAACATTTTTAAGGTCTGAAATTAAGGGAAGAAATATGAAAAAAAGCAAAAGCATTTGGGGGCATTTTCATGTTCTTATATCACATTTTTTGAAGTAAATTTTAAACTGATCAAACTTTTATTACTCACTTGAAAAATACACATGTTATTTTCAAAATTCAAAGACCATTAAACTCAGAATTTAATGCTTTGTCAGTGGTTGAACAGAAAGAAAACTTTTTGTACCTGTCCATATACCTTTTAAAAAGGTCGTTAAAATGGTCAGTTTTGAACATAATATTTCGATTAGAGTCTGAGCGTTTTTTTCATGGTGTTTAATGGATTGTAGACAATAATGCTTCTGCATGTATTATAATCTTTCAGTAATTGACCAAATGATTTTAAAAATCCATAATATATTCTGCTATTCTGACCAAAGAGCTACAAGTCCGAGCACTGTGCTGGCATGCCTGGTCTGACCCAGCTGTCTGCCTGTTCTGTATTGCCCTGCCCTTTAGGCCTACACAGTCTTCCAGTCTCCTAAATGTTATTTTTAAAAGCCACTTTTTAAAATAGTATCATCAAAATTAATTCCATCTGGCTTTTGTAGTAAGGTTCCCCATTGATCTTACGGTGAGGTGTGAAAATTTGGTGGTTTGCTGCGGCTTTTGACCAATCAAAAGGCTTCCCAGGATTTTAATTTGATTGTAAATGGTTCCAGCCAGTTAATGGAGTTAGTAATACAAGTTTACGATTTAATGTGTCATAATGAATTTTCGCACAGGTATGTTGAATTATGGGTAAATATTTGTGTCAGGATTCAATTTGGCTTGATGTGTGCTTAGGCACAGAGTTTGTAATGGATGATTGTTAGCACTCATTTGATCAAGTGTAAATTGGATGTACAGTAAACGGTCGTTACCAGAATTACATTATTATGTCATACAGAGAAAAATGACAAAGGCTACATTGCATGTTTATATAAAAAACCATTGATGTGGAAAGAGGCAGCGGAAGATGAAGATGTTTGAATCTGGGGGCACAGGATCCGAGGGGCACAGGATCCGAGGGGCACAGGATCCGAGGGGCACAGGATCCGAGGGGCACAGGATCCGAGGGGCACAGGATCCGAGGGGCACAGGATCCGAGGGGCACAGGATCCGAGGGGCACAGGATCCGAGGGGCACAGGATCCGAGGGGCACAGGATCCGAGGGGCACAGGATCCGAGGGGCACAGGATCCGAGGGCACAGGATCCGAGGGCACAGGATCCGAGGGGCACAGGATCCGAGGGGCACAGGATCCGAGGGCACAGGATCCGAGGGCACAGGATCCGAGGGCACAGGATCCGAGGGCACAGGATCCGAGGGGCACAGGATCCGAGGGGCACAGGATCCGAGGGGCACAGGATCCGAGGGGCACAGGATCCGAGGGGCACAGGATCCGAGGGGCACAGGATCCGAGGGGCACAGGATCCGAGGGGCACAGGATCCGAGGGGCACAGGATCCGAGGGGCACAGGATCCGAGGGGCACAGGATCCGAGGGCACAGGATCCGAGGGCACAGGATCCGAGGGCACTTTCCAACTCATATTTTCAAAGCTATAGCACGTTTAGCTTATATATATATATATATATATATATGTGTATATATATATATATATATATATATATATATATATATATATATATATTATATCTGTGTTACTTTCATTAATAAAAAGATCAGGTATACATTCTTAGAGGAAAAAGCTTTTTTTCAATGTTTGAAATCAATTGTCTTTAAAAGGGCAACTTTTTCTTTTTTCCCCTCTTTGAAACTTTTTCTCTCTGAAAAAGGGCACTTTTAAAATTTTTGAGAAAGTGTGGGTGGGGGAACATGTCTCTTGTGCCCCCCTTCCTGGTTCTGCCACCTATGGATGTGGAAATTCAATTTATGTGGAAGAATATCGTTCCCATCGGCATGCAAAAAAATTTGTAATCTTTGAAAAGAAAATTGTATTTGAATATTCTAGGAAATTATTACCCTTCAAAAAGGTTACCGTTAAATAAATGATGAGATGGCTTGAAGGCAAGCTCACTACTTGCTCAGTCAGTGGTGTATTTAGGGGGGAAAATTCCTGGTTTTAGGCCAAAAAATTGCACAGGTAAATAAAGCTTCCATCAAAAATTGCTGCTAATTGGGAAATTTTCGGGATATTTTCTTCAATGTCCCTAATTTTTGGGCAATTTTCTTCAAACTTTAGAAATTTGTGGAATATTTTGGTCAACATTTTGGGAAATTTTCTTCCATTTTCTGAAAATTTTGTTACATTTTTTAAAGTAATGTTGATAGTTTTTCAATTTTACCTCCCAAGCCGCCAAGACAGCATTCATCGGGAAGGTGAAATCAGTTTGCCTTCCCCCTGATTTCTACTCCTCTGGGTACAACCCCTTTCCAATAATCACTGTTTTCCCCCTGGCACCGAAAGCTGCATGCCACTGCGCTTGCTTGCAATTGAAAGCCTTGCAAAGTCTTACGAGTTAACAGCATTTTTACAATATAGCACAGAACGAAGGACTGTATAAGCTTACTTTTGAATATTCTAGAAAATGATATGTACAGTTTCAAATCTGGAGGTGGTGAATTTTCTTTATAAATTGTCATAATCCAGCAAAAGGTTAGAAGTTGGATAAAATCCTCTTTATAATTTGACCTATTACTGGTTTTCAGAAATGATTGGACTGATTAAGTTTACCTGCTTTGGAGGACTGAAAGAATGAATTAACTTATTTAAAGGATTGAGGTATGCAGGTTATGGCTTTTTAGCATGGGGTGGGTGGGTGGTGAGGGAGTAATGACTTAACCTGGTTTTTCCGATTACAGACGAAAACAGTTTTTTTTTACTTTTTTACAAAATAGAAGTGTCGTTTTGTGCTTACTGTCAAACAGGAATGTGGCTATTTATGAGAAGGGTAAATTGTTGGAGGGGTTGCCCATATGATTTTCAAAATGGACAATATTGACAGTTTGACATATTTGTAAACCCTATAGCCACAACCCTCCATGTGATTGCTTGATGGGTCTCACCATTATGGTTGTATGCAGTTGTTGTTTAGTTGCAGTTCCTTTCTAATGCAAAATACAATTTAGAATTTATGGTTGGAAGTTTTTACTTGACCTACAATGTAATACTGGTTCTAACCTACTTCCTTCCCTGTCTTGAAGATTTTTAGTAAATTGTTCTTTATGATATTTACTATTGGGTGGGAAGGTGTGCAGGAGAGCATTATCCCTCAATTACTACATTTGAATTTTTCCCAGAGCATTTTGTAGTATTCAAATGAGATGAGAATGCCCCAGTAGGCCCTCTTCCTGCCCCAGTAGTGAAGAAAGAATTAGGGTTTTTGCCCTAATAGTCCTGGGCCTTTTGTCTATTTTCCGGAAACTACTAAGCTGTGCGAGGCCACACCTCCCGGCGTTAGGCTAGAATTACCGCCCACTTTGTAATCCTTATCTTCTCCATACTCCTTTATTGTCAATGCGTTTTTGCAACAATAATCTATGGCGTATTCAGGATGGTATCTGTCACATGAGTTCGCTCTCAGCACAACAAAAGATGCAGTGGTCATCTTGGGCGAGTTTAAAATTTCATTCATTTTTACCACTTCATCTATTAAAGTTCATATTTATATTGATTTGTTAAAAAGTTTTGTGAAGATTTCAGAGATGCATTTCAAGAATGATTGTTGATATTTAGTATTGCTTTCATCCTTGTGTTCTTAAAATCTTGGACTTGCATGGCTGAACACAGCTAAAACAATTCATGGAACTGACATAGAGGGAATATTTCACCAGAATAACTTCAATCTTTGCATTTCAGTGGCATAGGAACGGAACCAGGGGGTCCTAGGCCCTCAATAATTTTAATGGGGCCAAGTACCATTTTGGCTGCCCAATAATGAAAGTGTGACAAATTGATTTGAAGAGTCAGATTTCTTTCACATCTTTTCTTATTCCACATTGTGCATGATTGAGTTGACATAAAGACAACTTATAAATATTCTGGAATGCTGTATAGACCCTATGTTAACAGTTTTAACATTATATGTGTTGAGATCTTTTTGAGCACTTTAGGAACCATTGTCCCCCCCTCTCGACAGGCCTGGGTTTGATCATCCCAATTTTCGCCTACATGAGGATTTGACAAAGGTCTGAGATTCTTTTGCTATAAAGGTACATTACCTGACTTTCTAACTGTCTAATACACTATAATAGATCTGAGTTCTGATAGCTGATACAGTTTTATAATTTTGTTTATAATTTGCAATAACACTTTTAAAACCTTTTGCCAGAGTGTGTGTGCGAACCACCCCGAACTTGAATGTTTGGAAATTGTCTTACAAATTTGGGCAATTTTTTCATTCTCGTGTAGTTTTCTTCAATTTTCTGAAAATGTACTATATTTTGGGTAATTTTTCTTTGATTTTCGGTCAATTTTCTTGAATTTTGGTAAATTTCCTTCAATGTTGGGACATTTCCTCAATTTTTGGGCAAGTTTTTTTCGATTTTCGGTCAATTTTGTGCATTTTCTGGGAAATTCCCTTTATTTTGGGGCAATTCTTCCTTGATTTTTGGTAAGGTTTCTTTAATTTTTGGGAAATTTCCTTCAAGTTTGATATCTTTTTCAATTTTGGAGAAATTCCTTTCATTCTCGTGCAATTTTCGGAAAATTTTCTTTAATTTGGTGGCAATTTTCCTTTCATTTTGCTTAAAATTCAACCAATTATCGGAAAATGTTGCCAAATTTTACCAAAATTTCAAACAATTGATTTCCTTCCAATTTTGTGTTAATAATCCCAATTTTCCCAATCAAAAAAATCTTTCAGAGCTTTGATTCCCGCTTATAAGACCATGCTCCCTTGTCCCAATATGTTCCATCAATCATGTCAAAACAGCTCATAAAACACATTTAAGGGGCACTAGACCGAAAAGAGAGGGCTTATTTTAAGGTGGTCCCCAAAAATCAAATGCTTATCTAGCCTGCATGCAACGGTGTAGCAATTTCTTGGTTGATATAAATATTCAAGTGACCTTTGCCCTCCGTTGTCTGTGGGCTTATGCAGGCATGAAGTTTATCGATCTGTTGTGGATTATATATCTGTGAAATTTGCAAAAGCGGGCACCCTCACTTTTCGGTCTAGTGCTGCTGGTCATCCCTGATTTGGTTTGACTTCCTTCCCCCCCCCCTCCCATCTTCTCCTAACCCCAACATTTTGTCCTGACTATGCCCCTGCTCATACATTGTCTCAAAGTAATTAGCTATAAATACCATGAACATTTAATTGAATTCGTTAAGCAATTAACTTAATCACATGATTTTTTTACATTGATATTTGTTGAAAGGAACCCGTCAGTGCTAGTGGGACATTTTCAACCAAAAATGTATAGTAATTATTTTAAGACCCTGCTATAAGATAAAATACGATTTAACCTACAGTACCTGTACAAGAAAAGTGTAGCTCTTATTATCCAAATTCCCAAGGAATCTTGTTGTTCTCTCTATTGTTTTCACCTCTTGAAAAATCCTATCTTTATTCGCCAAATCCATAACAATGAATGGCTCTCTAAATGTCATGCTTTAGACAGGCTCCTGAAGTAACATCCAGTTGAGATTTTTCAAGTTGTCAGCAAGACTGGACTTGAACTTACAGGCTGGGGAAACCCTCGATGATATTTGCCGGATATTTGTTTTTATGCACAAACAAGATATAGAATACAAAAGTAAGTAATCTTAATCTTTACCCTGGTAAGCAAATACATAAAGTAAACATCCACTTTGATCTCAGTCAGTATCCCAGCATGCTAAAAAGTCACTTCTTCCTTCTTTATGTTTCTTTACATATTCCACCCACTCGTGATTATGAATATATAATGAGTTGAAACAAGCCATTTTTGATGAAGATTTCGACTCTGTGACACTGCAAATCTTTGTAATTTTGTTCTTATTGGGTAAAATATGGGTGTATTCAATTTGTTGTGGTTTATAGCAAAATATATGATGAATGATATGAGATTTTACGAGAGAAGCAAAGAACCAAAATTTTGAAACAAAATGGCATCCTTCATCCTCTGAAATTATTTATTGAAATAAAGGAAGTCTCAGCAGTGGCATTTCCAAGATTCAAGAAAGGGGGTGGCCAGAGGTTTTTCTCATCAAGTTACAAGCACTGGGCAGTGGTGGGGTGGGAGGGGGTGTATAATTTTATGAAAAGGCTGTGTGGGTCCACTGTGGCGTGTATAGTCGAAAAGTTGAAAAAAGTCTTTTCGGAAAACTGTTTTTCAGTGGTCACACACCCAAAGGATGGAGGATGAAATCAGTAAAAGGACATTGAAATTAGGCCATTCTTTGCTGCAACTTTATTATGATAATGTGAAGTAACAAATGATGTAACAAAGGGTGTATTTATTTGAATTTGTTCAGCTTTGTGCTTCTCTTACAATTTAAAGAGGAAAATATGGATATTTGGAGATGAGATATCATTACTTTCAAAATTGTATTCATGCAATGCCAAATGACACTTGAAAATCTATGATGTCATCAGTTGTGCACATGTTAAACAGATTAGGAAAGCAGTCTTGCGCTGTGTTTGTAATAGGTGGTTAAGTACCTTTGTCCCCATATTTTTTGCTGAGATATATGTTATTATATTAATTGAAGCTTGGGGTTTTGTTCTATTTTAGAAAACATCACTGTGAACAGTCATTCACCAATTATCATGTAGAAAAGCTGTTTTTTTCACTGTGGTTGCAAAAGTCACTGCCACAATTTGGGTGAAATTGTAACTATTTTCCAAATTTTGACCTGAGATTACCTGCAGTAAAACATGATTCTCATGCATGACTAAGACACTTTAATTGTAATACTGATAATAAAAAAACAATAACTAAATTACATATTAGTCCATTCAAACTATGAAACTCTTTTCAAACTTTGGTCCGTCATATCTCAAAAACTAAATATGCTATTTGATATTTTCCATATGATTTTGCTTTCTCTTTTGTGTACGTTGCAACTACTGAAGTCTTTTTCTTATCGCTGCTGTACATGGATGTGTTTAGCCTTCATGATATAGATTTTATAGATTTCTGCATTATTAATATCTCAGTGGATGTATGCTTCATGTTTCTTGAAGACACATTTTTTAGGCAGAGATGATTATGTCTATCCACCTTGATGGTATGATAGTAAGATTTGTTTGAAGTTTATATCTAGACACAATGTTGCAACAATTGTCTTGAAGGAGTAACCAAGTCGATCTTGAAAGACTCTTTGGAATTAGATTAAAGAAAGATTAATGAAGGGGCAGGGTGGATGAATGTAGGGGCAGGGTGGATGAATGTAGGGGCAAGGTGGATGAATGTAGGGGCAGAGTGGATGAATGTAGGGGCAGAGTGGATGAAATTAGGGGCAGGTTGAATGAATTTAGGAGCAGGGTGGATGAATGTAGGGGAAGGGTCGATGAAATTAGGGGCAGGGTGGATGAAAGTAGGAACAGGATTGGGTAAAGTAACGACAGGGTGGAGTAAAGTATGGATAGGATGATATAGAGTAGGAACAGAGAGGAGTAAAGTGGGAGCAGAGTGTAGTAGAATAGGGGCAGCGCAAAGTAGAGAAGAGGCAGAGTGGAATAGAGAAGCGGTGAAGTGGAGCAAAGTAGGGTCAGAGTGGAGTAGAGGAGGGTCAGAGTGGAGTAGAGTTGGGTCAGAGTGGAGTAGAGTAGGGGTAGAGTGGAGGAGAGTAGGGGCAGCGCAAAGTAGAGAAGAGGCAGAGTGGAATAGAGAAGCAGCAAAGTGGAGCAGAGTAGGGTCAGAGTGGAGTAGAGTAGGGTCAGAGTGGAGTAGAGTAGGGTCAGAGTGGAGTAGAGTAGGGGTAAAGTGGAGTAGAGTAGGGGCAGCGCAAAGTAGAGAAGAGGCAGAGTGGAATAGAGAAGCAGCAAAGTGGAGCAGAGTAGGGTCAGAGTGGAGTAGAGTAGGGTCAGAGTGGAGTAGAGTAGGGTCAGAGTGGAGTAGAGTGGGGGTAGAGTGGAGTAGAGTAGGGGGAGCGCAAAGTAGAGAAGAGGCAGAGTGGAATAGAGAAGCTGTGAAGTGGAGCAAAGTAGGGTCAGAGTGGAGTAGAGTAGGGTCAGAGTGGAGTAGAGTAGGGTCAGAGTGGAATAGAGTAGGGGTAGAGTGGAGGAGAGTAGGGGCAGCGCAAAGTAGAGAAGAGGCAGAGTGGAATAGAGAAGCAGCAAAGTGGAGCAGAGTAGGGTCAGAGTGGAGTAGAGTAGGGTCAGAGTGGAGTAGAGTAGGGTCAGAGTGGAATAGAGTAGGGGTAGAGTGGAGTAGAGTAGGGGCAGTGCAAAGTAGAGAAGAGGCAGAGTGGAATAGAGAAGCTGCAAAGTGGAGCAGAGTAGGGTCATAGTGGAGTAGAGTAGGGTCAGAGTGGAGTAGAGTAGGGTCAGAGTGGAGTAGAGTAGGGGTAGAGTGGAGTAGAGTAGGGGCAGCGCAAAGTAGAGAAGAGGCAGAGTGGAATAGAGAAGCAGCAAAGTGGAGCAGAGTAGGGTCAGAGTGGAGTAGAGTAGGGTCAGAGTGGAGTAGAGTAGGGTCAGAGTGGAGTAGAGTGGGGGTAGAGTGGGAGAGTAGGGGCAGCAAAGTAGAGAAGAGGCAGAGTGGAATAGAGAAGCAGCAAAGTGGAGCAGAGTAGGGTCAGAGTGGAGTAGAGTAGGGTCAGAGTGGAGTAGAGTAGGGGTAGAGTTGAATGAAGTAGGGTCTGGATTTAAGAATTTGGGAACAGGGTGGTTTATGCCTCTGACAAAGGTAAGCTAGAGATTTGTACTGTCTCACGGCCACCATCTTTGCCTTGTCATACCTTTTTTACATCTATACAACAGAGAATCCTAAATCTTTGCTTGTTATGAAATAACGTCATTTAATAATACACACAACTTCATTTTCTATAAGCCATGATTTCCTTATGATAATTGCTTGTTTTATACATGTGGTACTGCTGCAAAAAAATTATTCAATCGCGGCATATTTTTCAACTGCTTTTTAGATTAAAGATATTTACACATATAGCAGTAGGTGTTTATGTCTTGCACTCAGCTAATTAATTGATTGCTTGATGCAAATACCCCTGCAAAGTGAAGTGTAAAAAAACTGTTCTTCATTATTAGCAAATGTCAAATGGAAAAATCTCAGCCTGGGAACTAATGAGGCAAGAAGAAACATCTCATATCTATCGTTGGGATGAGAGTTTAAGAGGTCAACGATCTGTAAAGTCATCAGAAAGGCAAACCCTGGTGTAGGTTGAGATCTTTTTTCAGAGAGGAAGTATGTCCTCTTATTTTGACGTTTGTACCCCATAAATAAACTTTATTTTATTAGAAGAGAAAAGAGTCATTTTCTTTATTTGCATGAAGACCTAAATTTGCCAATAGATTTTGTTTGTGTTCCTCGTATCTAGTTGGAGATAGTAGAAGAAGAATGGCTCTAAGCTGCTCGGTCATTTACAGATCATAATATCGGTTGTATAAAGCAATTCTCTCTTTATTTCTTCATCTTTGTGCAGCTACGATTTACGATTTGAGGTCATGATTTGGGTTATCAGATTAATTTTGTTAGAATGGTGGCACCAGGCAACATGAACAGGGAAAAACAAAGGCTCCTGAAATAAACTTTAGAAGATAGTAGGTCTACAGACAATATAAGGACCTGTAACTCACTACCTCCCCCTCCCCCATTCCCCTCCCCCCTCAACAGTTTCTCCTTGGGTTTGTCCAAACTGGAACCTTGACCTTTGATAGAAGTAAAAGAGATTATTTCCTAAGTTCTTTCTGTGGCACTGTTATTGGTGGTGACTCCTGCAGGCATGTAGCCAGAATTTTCCATGGTGTGTTTTCACAGTAAAATTTCCTATTTCCACATGAATTGTAGAGAGATATGTGAGATTTTGTTTACCTTGGTGGGAGGGGAGGGGGGAGGGGGGCTGTGCAACACAGCCAGCCATCTCACCCCCTCTCTACCAGCCTGCCCTGATAAAGTTTCCATGGTGAACCCAGAGAGAGGTACATTGATTGGTATATGAATTGCAATCAAGTGATGGTGGGACCCTTATTTGGTATCCTTCACATGTTGTTTGGGTTACCTACTATATATGTTTCTTGTTTTTAAATCCAGGATATTTAGTCTCAGACTGAAGTTTTCAAATGTTGAATGTGTGATTAATGACTGGGTGGATATCTCAGAGTTGTCATGTAATTCTTTTGATTTACAAATTTTGTGTACAGCGCATTTGAATATGTATATAGTACTTGCGCTTTATAAGTAACCATTTATTTTATTTTATTATATTTATTATTATCATTATCATTATTATTATTATTATTATTACTATTATTATTATTATTATTATTATTTATTATTATTATTCATTATTATTCTATTATTATTATTTCATTATTATTATTCATTATTATTATTATTATTATTTATTATTATTATCATTATTATCATCATCATCATCATCATCATCATCATCATCACCATCATCACCACCACACACCACCAACCACCACACCACCATCATTGTTATGATTATTATTATTGTCATTATTATGATTATTGTTATTATTATTATTATTATTATTATTATTATTATTATTATTATTATTATTATTATTATCATTATTATCATTATTATTATTACTATTAATAATTGTATTATTATTATCATTATTATTATTTCTTTCCTAAATTAAAGTACGTGAAATTCAGGAGTAAATCTTTTTCCCTATAGAATTTTATTGGGGTAAAGACGCAAAAGCTTTGGAAGTCAAATTAGTTGCACCTTTTGCAAAGAATTTTGATAGATGTTTGAGAAACAAAAGTTACCCTTCAACGAATCAGATATCAGATATTATTGGTACAATATCAGATATTAGCATATGTTTTGCATATTGATGCCTGGAAATTCAAAAATCTGTAAAATGGTCCATTTTAAAAGAAAGGTATCGTCCCATAAATACACTCAGAAACGAATACCTCCGTACTGATAACATCACTTCTGGTTTTTAATTTCCCCTATTGATCACGAGAAATCTGCGATGTTTTATATGACGCATCTGCAGGACTGAGCATAGGGGGCCTGAATGTGTAATCGGTAACATCACAGATTTCTGGCAATCAATAAGGAAAGTGAAAACCGGAAGTGAGGTTACTAGCTTGGCGCCGTTCACTTCTGCATTTATTTATAGGACAATACCTTTTCTTTAAACTGATATTGATAAAATTAATTTTGTTAGTTTTTGTGGTTTTTAATAAATTCTTTTAGCATTTTAGCCCAAGTTGCCTCTACATGTCCACAGACCTTTAAAAAGATAATTTTCCATTGATATTCGACATGATATAGGATGTTCTCTAAGAGCAGTCCGTATACATTGCTTTAATTTGTAGATTTGTGCCATTTGTAGATTCGTGCCATTTGCATCATGGACTGATGCATTATCACTACCCCCACTAAGTGCTTAAAGTGTTTGAGGTGGTTGTTAACTCTTCTCTCTTTCTGGTGCCACTTATTTTGAATTGAAAACCACAGTTTGCTTTGATTTGCTTCATCTCATGGCTGATTTGCATTGTATGGCAGCAGACAAGTCATCTAGTCCCTCACACTACGCTTGGTTGGCACAAAAGGAAGATTTAATGGTTTCTAACACTTGTAAAGAGGATACTTAAATGGACTTGCTAGACCAAGAGAAGCCTGGTCATCTCCACAGGTGCCTAGGAAAAATGAAGAGAAGCCTGGTCATCTCCACAGGTGCCTAGGAAAAATCAAACAAATGTGCTTCAAATTGGTAAATTGGAACTCTTGTGAATTTCTATGCCCAAATGAATTATTAGCCTCAGATTTGTACTAGAAAACAAATGTTGCAGACATGGTCGAATCAGTAGGAAGCATGAAACTAATTTATTGCCCCATTGAAGCCTATAAGAAAAGCATCAAGTTGGGGCCATTTTGATTCCAGAAAGGGGAGTTTGGGGAATTTTTGCCAAAATGTTATCCAAAAAGTACCTTCTTGATGAGAGTAATTTCATTTAAGTTCACCAGAGGTTTTGGCCCATTTTTGGACCCGACGTGAACCTGCAGGGAGTAAATACCTCAATCTCATAACACTATTTTTACTACTGCTGCATGATAAGATATACAATCTCCTAAAATCTTTTTCTGACTGTAATTTGAGTCAGACATTTTCCTTTATATACTTCCCAAAATATACAATGCTCGAGCTTGTTTCTGTGTAAAATGGCAGCCCCTCAAATAGTCAGCCTTTTTGCAGATGGTTCTCATTTTGGGCATTCAGATTAATATTTAATTAGTTGTGTGCTACCAGTATCTCTGAAATGGAATTACATTAGACTTGTATTTGCTCCTCAATGTATGTCCTATTTCTCTACTTGTTCTGCTGATTTAAAATGGTAATTTAAATGATAAGAGAAATTAAAGATATTCTGATCCACTCTGCTGAGTGTTCAACTTGCCAAAAGAGTAAACAAACTATTTACAAACAAAAACAACAAATGAAAAAGATAAACAAATTGTTGACATAAATCATGATGAGTTCAGTAACTACAGAACAGTCAAATTTTGTGAATTTTTTTCTTCAGATTTTTAAATCAGGAGGAGATTTCTAGAAATAAAAATTAAATTTTAAAATTCAAAGATTTTTACTGAGAATTTAATTCTCTTTTGTAAAATATGAAAATAAACCTCTGTATGCATCCATGAACCTTGAAGTTCATACGTTTTGATCTGTAATGAACATTTGCAATCTGAACACTTTGAAGATTATATTTTGACTGGATTTCTTCGAAGGCCATATCATTGTTTTCAGTTTTATTAAAGTGAAGCATCATTGTTTGAGCTCTATTCAAGCAGGATTCACATTCCATTATCTTCCATTCATGGCAGAAACCAATTGTTTTATTTTCATTGATTCCAGAGAACACTTGATGTAAGTATCTTTTGAGTCCAGAAAATTGATTGTTTGAATTTTATTCAAAGCACAAAGTCATGTTCAGCACATTCCATTGAAAATTTTGAACTTAGTCTTGACAGATCTCATCCTAAAACATCCTCACCCATCAATTTCTGCCCTTCCCGTGTTCCAATTTGTCCCAAATTGTAATCACTACTTCATAAAACAGTAACGAAGCCACACACAAATTAAATCAAAAATTAATAATCAGTTCTGGAGATATCTTGATTACAGACAAACTCACCTTTAAATGTCCCTTCCCCCTCCAATAAGTCCCAAATTTCTCATTTGTAACAAACCACACCCTTTCCATGTTCCAATATGTCTCAAACCCTTTTTAATCCCACTTTTCTTCCTTACAGCAGTTACAAAACCAGACAGTAAATTTGATCAAAATCCAGCTACTACTTCTTCAGATATGTTGATGACAGACAGACAAACAAACAAACAAACAGGCGAAAACATAAGCTCTGTCCAACTTTGTCGGTGGAGGTAATAATCGAGTGAAAAAAAGAAAAAAACCTGTAAATTTGGAACAAAACTTAACTACTTTTAATAATTTTATTTAGAAATGAGATAATTAAGCAAAATTATGACATCAATATATAAACATTATTAACAAAAAGAAAGCAATCCACAGACTTGCTGATCTCATCACATTAAGCACATATATGTATATGTGGGTGCATGATGAGATAATAAACATAACAAGTCATATCTCAGAGGTATCATCTACCAAATCTCTACCTCATCCCCACATATATGTATATGTGGGTGCATGATGAGATAATAAACATAACAAGTCATATCTCAGAGGTATCATCTACCAAATCTCTACCTCATCCCCACATATATGTATATGTGGGTGCATGATGAGATAATAAACATAACAAGTCATATCTCAGAGGTATCATCTACATATATGTATATGTGGGTGCATGATGAGATAATAAAATCAAGTCATATCTCATCCTCCAAATCTCTATCTCATCCCCACATATATGTATATGTGGGTGCATGATGAGATAATAAACATAACAAGTCATATCTCAGAGGTATCCTCTACCAAATCTCTATCTCATCCCCACATATATATATGATAATAAACATAACAAGTCATATCTCAGAGGTATCCTCTACCAAATCTCTATCTCATCCCACATATATGTATATGTGGGTGCATGATGAGATAATAAACATAACAAGTCATATCTCAGAGGTATCTCTACCAAATCTCTATCTCATCCCCACATATATGTATATGTGGGTGCATGATGAGATAATAAACATAACAAGTCATATCTCAGAGGTATCCTCTACCAAATCTCTATCTCATCCCCAAATGTATATGTGGGTGATGAGATAATAAACATGATGAGATAATCATATACAATCATATCTCAGAGGTATCATCTCTACCAAATCTCTATCTCATGTATATGTGGGTGCATGATGAGATAATAAACATAACAAGTCATATCTCAGAGGTATCTACCAAATCTCTATCTCATCCCCACATATATGTATATGTGGGTGCATGATGAGATAATAAACAAATCTCTATCTCATCCCCACATATATGTATATGTGGGTGCATGATGAGATAATAAACATAACAAGTCATATCTCAGAGGTATCCTCTACCAAATCTCTATCTCATCCCCACATATATGTATATGTGGGTGCATGATGAGATAATAAACATAACAAGTCATATCTCAGAGGTATCATCTACCAAATCTCTATCTCATCCCCACATATATGTATATGTGGGTGCATGATGAGATAATAAACATAACAAGTCATATCTCAGAGGTATCCTCTACCAAATCTCTATCTCATCCCCACATATATGTATATGTGGGTGCATGATGAGATAATAAACATAACAAGTCATATCTCAGAGGTATCTCTACCAAATCTCTATCTCATCCCCACATATATGTATATGTGGGTGCATGATGAGATAATAAACATAACAAGTCATATCTCAGAGGTATCTCTACCAAATCTCTATCTCATCCCCACATATATGTATATGTGGGTGCATGATGAGATAATAAACATAACAAGTCATATCTCAGAGGTATCCTCTACCAAATCTCTATCTCATCCCCACATATATGTATATGTGGGTGCATGATGAGATAATAAACATAACAAGTCATATCTCAGAGGTATCCTCTACCAAATCTCTATCTCATCCCCACATATATGTATATGTGGGTGCATGATGAGATAATAAACATAACAAGTCATATCTCAGAGGTATCATCTACCAAATCTCTACCTCATCCCCACATATATGTATACGCGGGTGCGTGATGAGATAATAAACATTACAAGTCATATCTCAGAGGTATCCTCTACCAAATCTCTATCTCATCCCCACATATATGTATATGTGGGTGCATGATGAGATAATAAACATAACAAGTCATATCTCAGAGGTATCCTCTACCAAATCTCTATCTCATCCCCACATATATGTATATGTGGGTGCATGATGAGATAATAAACATAACAAGTCATATCTCAGAGGTATCATCTACCAAATCTCTACCTCATCCCCACATATATGTATATGTGGGTGCATGATGAGATAATAAACATAACAAGTCATATCTCAGAGGTATCCTCTACCAAATCTCTATCTCATCCCCACATATATGTATATGTGGGTGCATGATGAGATAATAAACATAACAAGTCATATCTCAGAGGTATCATCTACCAAATCTCTATCTCATCCCCACATATATATGTATATGTGGGTGCATGATGAGATAATAAACATAACAAGTCATATCTCAGAGGTATCCTCTACCAAATCTCTATCTCATCCCCACATATATGTATATGTGGGTGCATGATGAGATAATAAACATAACAAGTCATATCTCAGAGGTATCATCTACCAAATCTCTACCTCATCCCCACATATATGTATATGTGGGTGCATGATGAGATAATAAACATAACAAGTCATATCTCAGAGGTATCCTACCCAAATCTACCAAATCTCTATCTCATCCCCACATATATGTATATGTGGGTGCATGATGAGATAATAAACATAACAAGTCATATCTCAGAGGTATCCTCTACCAAATCTCTATCTCATCCCCACATATATGTATATGTGGGTGGGTGCATGATGAGATAATAAACATAACAAGTCATATCTCAGAGGTATCATCTACCAAATCTCTATCTCATCCCCACATATATGTATATGTGGGTGCATGATGAGATAATAAACATAACAAGTCATATCTCAGAGGTATCGTCTACCAAATCTCTATCTCATCCCCACATATATGTATATGTGGGTGCATGATGAGATAATAAACATAACAAGTCATATCTCAGAGGTATCCTCTACCAAATCTCTATCTCATCCCCACATATATGTATATGTGGGTGCATGATGAGATAATAAACATAACAAGTCATATCTCAGGTATCCTCTACCAAATCTCTATCTCATCTCCACATATATGTATATGTGGGTGCATGATGAGATGATAAACATTACAAGTCATATCTCAGAGGTATCCTCTACCAAATCTCTATCTCATCCCCACATATATGTATATGTGGGTGCATGATGAGATAATAAACATTACAAGTCATATCTCAGAGGTATCATCTATCAAATCTCTATCTCATCCCCACATATATGTATATGTGGGTGCATGATGAGATAATAAACATTACAAGTCATATCTCAGAGGTATCATCTACCAAATCTCTATCTCATCCCCACATATATGTATATGTGGGTGCATGATGAGATAATAAACCACACAAGAATATGACAGTTTTGTAGCCGGATTGTTCATAGGTTACGATAAAATGTCATGGTTTCTAATTGTTCTACTTGAAATATTCAATGTAAAACACAAAAACATTATTTTTAAATACATTTGAATTATCAAAATGACTGTTTTGCCACTAAAAGCCTAGCTGTATTGTCTATTATTTCTAATATTTTAAAAACATATCAAATGGGAGTGGATAATATTTAGCCATGACAGTAATAAAGGTATTTTTATGAGTTTTAAGGTTCCCCTAGCAAAGATATTTTTCCCACATATATTTCAAATTTGAAATATGTAACATTGCATGAGGCTTTAATATTAGGATAGCAAAGCATCATGGGAAATATCACAAAATTGCAGCTCCTATGTAGCAAAATGTTTTTGTTGTTGTTCTTGTTCTTGTTGTTGTTGAACATTTGGGTTCATATTAACAGGCACGCTTCCGGACTGGTCAAGTGTTAACCAATTTGGATGGTATTTTTAGGATGAGAACCATTTAATCATATTTAGTTCACCATTTCTTGTGTGGAGTAGGCAGTTTGTTCACTCTTAGAAGGTGCTCCCCTTTCAAAAACCAACAAACCATGCTAGGTTCTTCCATGGATATGAAAATAAAAAAATGATACCAGCATCCATAAGTAGGATTTGGGGGTGCAAGGGGTATATTTTCCCTGCCACTTTTGTACATATTCATATCTTTTGTACATATTTATATCTTTTGTAAATATTCTTATCTTTTTCATTCATATCTTTTGTATAATTCTTATCTTTTGTAAATATTCTTATCATTTGTACATATTCATATCTTTTTTTTCTTATCTTTGTCCATATTCTTATCTTTGTACATATCCATATCTTTTGTACATATTATTCTTATCTTTTGTACATATTCATATCCATATTCTTATCTTTTCCATATTCTTATCCATATCTATTTTTTGTACATATTCATATTTTGTACATATTCTTATCTTTTGTACATATTTATCTTTTGTACATATTTTCATCTTTTGTACATATTCATATCTTTTGTACATAATATCTTTTGCACATATTCATATCTTTTGTACATATTCTTATCTTTTGTACATATTCTTATCTTTGTCCATATTCTTATCTTTTGTACATATCCATATCTTTTGTACATATGCATATCTTTTGTATGGTGATTTTGTATTTCACTTTTAGGATGGAAAGTGATGATGAACGATGAATTTGCCAGGATGGAAAGTGGATGAACAACGGGTTAACACCCTGCTCTTTGAGAAGTGTTCAGAGAACCAGGCAGGGGTGAAAGTTTTACCATCGGGACTGACGGATTTATGTCCCCTCCAGAGGATGGTGAGGGCCACCTAACCATTGGCCATTTTTCACAAATGTGTCAGCGTATATCGTTCTGCATATCTGTGGAAAAATTGCAGTTCAAATTGCTGTTGTATTGGAACCTGGGACCTCCAGCATTTCAGTCGTATGCTCAGTCGACTTAGTTACCTGCCTCCCCCAGCCACTTGTTAGGCTTAACATGTTAATCACTTTGTGGAGTATAGTAGCCTAGTGCTTAGGGCATTGGTCTCATACTCAAAAGGTACCGGGATTAAATCTCAGTCAGGGTGCTGTGCTTTGTCCTTGAGCAAGACACTTTAGTCACTTTATCCCATTTGCCCCATTCACTTAGCTGTGAAATGAGTACCAATTCATCTGGGAAGTTCACCTGCAATGGACTGGTATCCCACCCAGGCTAAAGCTAAATCCATCCGAGCCATTAGGCTCATAGAGCTGGTATTTCAATGGCATACTTAAGTGCATGAGAGTAGATGAGTCCCCCTGGACAGGACATCAGTCCATCGCAGATTACCTCCCCAGCAGTGCTGGTACTCATTTTACAGCTGAATGAACTGAAGCAACGTAGAGTAAATTGTCTTGCTCAAGGACACAATGCAGTGCTCACGACTGGAATGGAATCTGGTACCTTTCGAATACGAGTATGAATCCTTCCCTCTAAGCCCGCTGCATCCAGGGGAAGTCAAGTTCTCCCATCCATCCGCTTAGCACCATGGAAGCCGAGTATTAATAAGCACCGACTCTATAAACCCTTCAGGCTTAACGGAATTTAACTAATGGGGGTATTTCCCCCACTTTTTTCCATATTCATATCTTTTGTATGGTGATTCCCCCTCCCCACACTTTTGGCGGGCAAATCTCGTCATTGGCAGCGTAAATAAAATCTCGCTCTGACCGCTTGTTAGACTAACATATAAATCACCAAAAGCACTCAAAAATCCATTTAAAAAAGCATAAATTTAAATGAAATTGATCTTTTTGCACTTATTCAACAAGCAAAACATAATATGCTTTTGCTTCAAGTTCCCATTGACAATACATCCGCACATACTTCATATTTGATCGTCTCAGATCAAACAAAAAAGGTGTTCGTAACCTTCTGCCAAAGATAGCCTCTTGGTAATTGATTTTGAGATTTTGTTATTTTATTGGAGAAGGATCTTTGTAACTATATTTGGTATTTTTGCAGCCTTTTTTTTTTTAAATTTTGTAAATTCAGGTCTCTTTTGAGTTAAAAGAAAGAAAAAAAAAAGAAAAAAAAAAACATTGGGGCTAGACAAGGATGGAGATTTGTTGCCCTTGAAGAAATTGTGAGGCCCAGAGAGTGAACGAGAGACAGGGAAAATCAGCTGATGGATGATGTTTATGCTAAACATCAGCTGTTTCTTAATCAAAGGTGAATTGATGGAAAAGGATTTGCATTGAACGTGGCAGTATAAGTTATCTATTGGGGAGAAATGAAGGTAGTCATGATTTTAGTAGAAGAAATTTATTTTGCTATTTTATTGATAGTGTAGATTTTCTCCCAGGCAGGATTTTAAAGATTACTTCAAGGTGGATTTTTCTGCTTTTGTGTATTGATAGCTATCAGATATTTCAGATGAAGGTCTGTAATGTAGCAGACTTTGTTAGATTTAAGCTATTTGTTGAGTACTAGAGACACATTTTATTTATTTTTTGTCTATGAAAAAGATGAAATGGAGTTTCATTTCAATCAGTCAATGTTTGATTTTTTGTGATGCAAATCCCTTTTCTCCAAAAGATAATTGAACGAATGTTTTCATTTGTAGTAAGGCCTGATATGATATGATATGACATATGGAATTTATGTAGTGCATTTTCTAGTTTTAAAGAAGTGTTCAAATGCGCTCTACAACTTACAGACTAGTTCTCCGGCTGCCTATAGGTGCACATGAACTTAGTGCTTGAAAATACTTGATATGTACAAGAATTCAAATTGTTAAGAATTTGTGTATGAAATATGTGTATGAAATATAAAATTTTGTTTGGATTTTTAAATTCTTGTCATATTATATAAACACAGGTGACTCTAGCGCTAACCACATTTTAAACTTGACTTCAAATGGTCATCTTGCGTTAAGTCCTCATCAAACAAACAAACAAACTTGAAGGACAAAAGAAGGTTATCCCTAGATATTTAGGATTTATAGTGCTGGAACAAATTCACCTTATTGAGATGGGCTTTGTGAATGATTTAACACCTAACAGTAAATTCATAGCAGCGGCAGCGGAAGGAAAAAATATTCGGGGGGATCCAAAATTTGTCCGTTAGGTAACTTGCTTTTGGGCATGAGGTCCAGGGTGCAAAGCCCCTGGAAGCATTGTCCGTTAAGGTGACTTGCTTTTGGGCTTGAGGTCCAGGGTGCAAAGCCCCTGGAAGCATTGTCCAATAAGGTGACTTGCTTTTGGGCTTGAGGTCCAGGGTGCAAAGCCCCTGGAAGCATTGTCCGTTAAGGTGACTTGCTTTTGGGCATGAGGTCCAGGGTGCAAAGCCCCTAGAAGCATTGTCCGTTAAGGTGACTTGCTTTTGGGCATGAGGTCCAGGGTGCAAAGCCCCTGGAAGCATTGTCCGTTAGGTAACTTGCTTTTGGGCATGAGGTCCAGGGTGCAAAGCCCCTGAAAGCATTGTCCGTTAAGGTGACTTGCTTTTGGGCATGAGGTCCAGGGTGCAAAGCCCCTGGAAGCATTGTCCGTAAGGTAACTTGCTTTTGGGCATGAGGTCCAGGGTGCAAAGCCCCTGGAAGCATTGTCCGTAAGGTGACTTGCTTTTGGGCATGAGGTCCAGGGTGCAAAGCCCCTGGAAGCATTGTCCGTTAAGGTGACTTGCTTTTGGGCATGAGGTCCAGGGTGCAAAGCCCCTGGGAAGCATTGTCCGTTAAGGTGACTTGCTTTTGGGCATGAGGTCCAGGGTGCAAAGCCCCTGGAAGCATTGTCCGTTAGGTAACTTGCTTTTGGGCATGAGGTCCAGGGTGCAAAGCCCCTGGAAGCATTGTCCGTAAGGTGACTTGCTTTTGGGCATGAGGTCCAGGGTGCAAAGCCCCTGGAAGCATTGTCCGTTAAGGTGACTTGCTTTTGGGCATGAGGTCCAGGGTGCAAAGCCCCTGGAAGCATTGTCCGTTAAGGTGACTTGCTTTTGGGCATGAGGTCCAGGGTGCAAAGCCCTGGAAGCATTGTCCGTTAAGGTGACTTGCTTTTGGGCATGAGGTCCAGGGTGCAAAGCCCCTAGAAGCATTGTCCGTTAAGGTGACTTGCTTTTGGGCATGAGGTCCAGGGTGCAAAGCCCTGGAAGCATTGTCCGTTAGGTAACTTGCTTTTGGGCATGAGGTCCAGGGTGCAAAGCCCTGAAAGCATTGTCCGTTAAGGTGACTTGCTTTTGGGCATGAGGTCCAGGGTGCAAAGCCCCTGGAAGCATTGTCCGTAAGGTAACTTGCTTTTGGGCATGAGGTCCAGGGTGCAAAGCCCCTGGAAGCATTGTCCGTAAGGTGACTTGCTTTTGGGCATGAGGTCCAGGGTGCAAAGCCCCTGGAAGCATTGTCCGTTAAGGTGACTTGCTTTTGGGCATGAGGTCCAGGGTGCAAAGCCCCTGGAAGCATTGTCCGTTAAGGTGACTTGCTTTTGGGCATGAGGTCCAGGGTGCAAAGCCCCTGGAAGCATTGTCCGTTAGGTAACTTGCTTTTGGGCATGAGGTCCAGGGTGCAAAGCCCCTGGAAGCATTGTCCATTAAGGTAACTTGCTTTTGGGCATGAGGTCCAGGGTGCAAAGCCCCTGGAAGCATTGTCTGTTAAGGTGACTTGCTTTTGGGCATGAGGTCCAGGGTGCAAAGCCCCTGGAAGCATTGTCCGTTAAGGTGACTTGCTTTTGGGCATGAGATCTAGGGTGCAAAGCCCCTAGAAGCATTGTCCGTTAAGGTAACTTGCTTTTGGGCATGAGGTCCAGGGTGCAAAGCCCCTGGAAGCATTGTCTGTTAAGGTGACTTGCTTTTGGGCATGAGGTCCAGGGTGCAAAGCCCCTGGAAGCATTGTCTGTTAAGGTGACTTGCTTTTGGGCATGAGGTCCAGGGTGCAAAGCCCCTGGAAGCATTGTCTGTTAAGGTGACTTGCTTTTGGGCATGAGGTCCAGGGTGCAAAGCCCCTGGAAGCACGTTAAGGTAACTTGCTTTTGGGCATGAGGTCCAGGGTGCAAAGCCCCTAGAAGCATTGTCCGTTAAGGTAACTTGCTTTTGGGCATGAGGTCCAGGGTGCAAAGCCCCTAGAAGCATTGTCCATTAAGGTAACTTGCTTTTGGGCATGAGGTCCAGGGGGCAAAGCCCCTGGAAGCATTGTCTGTTAAGGTGACTTGCTTTTGGGCATGAGGTCCAGGGTGCAAAGCCCCTGGAAGCACATTAAGGTAACTTGCTTTTGGGCATGAGGTCCAGGGTGCAAAGCCCCTGGAAGCTCTCACAAAATTGACATTTGATGGGAAAAAAAGTGTGTCACAACACATGGGAAGAAAGTATATTGTACAAGTAAAAATTCATGTCAAAGAGAGATATAATGTACAATGTACAAAAAACAAAATCATAAAAATGCATAATGTGGAAATATAATGTTTTATTGTTCACGTTTCTGTGCATGGATATAGGTCTATGGTCACTCTTTGAAAAATATGTGTAGTCTAAAAGAAAAATTGTTTGATAAGCTTCCAATAATTTACTATAAACATGTATAAATTTTGTCAAACTTTTAAAATGAACCTGTTCTTTATCCCGCCCCTCCCCTCTATCTCTTGGTGTCATAATTCATGTAATAAATACAATATCACACAAAGTGTTAATATCTTACTAATAGATTATTTTACATTTTCAAACTTTTCTCTGAAGATGCTCTTTTTCTGAGAAAGTGCTCTTTTGAAATCTAAATACATAATAAGCACTTGGAATTTCAAAGCTTGTTGAAGTACCGGAATGGTTCTGACCATTTGATGAATCTATAGCCTTCTCTCAGGGAAAAAAAAACCTGATGCAGAACGTCACGTTCCCATTTAATTTTTCTGAGATGCAGGAAAGTGCGCTTTTATATGAAAAATTGAACCCCCTCTCAAGTCTTAGCTACGGGCCTCCATAAAATAAATCTATTTGGACTCATAATATTCTCTGAAAAGTCTGCTGTTTAATGTAGGCTATTTCAAAACAAAATTTCACTGCAAAATTAACAGAATATAATTGGCAGCTTTTAATTAAATTGGAGGTCTTAATACAATTGTGATTTTACCTATGTTTTTATGATTCAAGTGAGCAACCTATTTGCAAAATGTTAGAAAATAAATATATCCACTTTCAGGTATAGGCCAATAGTCAATAGTGCCAACATCCAATAAAACCCACTGATAATGTGTTAGAATCAGGCCAGGGAGGTGAGTTGTCTTTAATCAGATGTAATGCAAGTAATAATGACCATGTGACTGGACATTTCCAATCTAGTCAGGGTCCATTACAGAAAATGTGTTACAAAAACTTCAAATTTTTAGTTTTGTATAATTGAAGATTGTAATTGTGGACTGCAATGATATGGCAAAATTTCAGAACAATTTTGTCAGGCAGGAGGCTTTGATTTGATACACTATATCGTTGCTAAACCTATCACAAATAATAAATGGGGGCAGAGACATGGGAAGCCCTCTGGAAGGATTTCACCTTCCCCATAATTGTATGCTTGCAATCAAATTGGGAAATTGTTTGATTAAAATTGGAAAATTTGAATGGAAATTTGTGAAAATTATTGGAAAATTTGGGGAAATTATTGGAAATTTTGGTAAAATTCGGCAACGCTTCTTGAAAATTTAAGAAAACTTTGCTAAATTTCCTGATAATTAAAGAAAGTGTAAATTTGAGAAAAACAAACAAGGAAATTTCTCAAGAATGGAAAGTAAATATTCTGACAATTGAAGAAAATTGTCTGAAAATGAAGGAAATTTTCCCAAAATTGGCCAAGAAATTCCCGTAAATTATCATAATTTCCTGATAATGAATAGAAATTTCCTAAAAATTGGAAGAAAGAAAAACTGCCAGGAAATGTAAGGAAATTTTGTGAAAAATTGAGATATTCCGATTAGGAGCAACTTCAACATTGATAGAAACTTTATTTAGCAGTAGTTTTTTCTGCTTAAAACCGGGAATTTTTTGGGTCTTTTGTTTCCTTTGGTCTCCTCTTGCTTGACCACTGTACTGATTCTTAACTCTCCCCCCCCCCCCTCCCAGTATGTTTGTAGTCTTACTGCTATTCCAGGATATTCTCCTTGATCTTCTGTAATCTAATAATAGCAGGTGACTGCTCAAATGATATTTGCTCATTACTCCAGGTGGTATAGTAGTATTAACTGTCAGACTGTCCTGTCACTCAGACAAGAAAATGACAAAACATAAAGAAATGTGTCACAATAAACAAGACGAAGATTTAAAGCACAATGTTGAAATTGTGTGTTTAAACATGACCTGTGCCATGACATTTATAGTGTTCTTGAGAAATATTATGAAGAACGTGAGGGGTTACAGTTTACGTGCACAATACACCATACTTCTGCCATTTTGAGTTGCGAGTAAACAAACATTTTCCCCTATTGACTGTAACAATAACAGATTCTAAAGTCACTTTATTTAAAGTACTCTGTTTTTTCCAATTTTTTCCTAAGACAGAAAATGAAATTTTTGAGCGATTTTATAACCATAGGCCATGTACTATGTGCGTTTTCTAAACAACGCATAATAATACTATGCGTGTACCAAGAGCGTGTTTTGCCTTGCACTCGTATGTTTACTTGCTGTGCACTCGTCTGGTTCATTTAATTACTCACAACTTGAAGGTAAAACATACCTGTGCGCATGAGCAGACAGGAAGTATGAAGTGATGTATACATTCTTTCTTTCAAGTTTTTTAAAGTAATTTTGTATGTCCTTACATAATCTTTATTTTTTATTAATTGTCTCATGTGCATCATAATCATCAATAAAACTGCAAAAGTTGAAAAATATTCGTATCTAATTAAGATATTCTTCTCAATCTTTGGATGCCAAAGGTTTATTGATCTCACATGTGTGACCTTGTGTTAGAGGTTTCAACATGGCTACATTACGATTTGAAAGATAAACAGGAAGAACAGTTTCATGCAATATTTTCCGCTTCAAAAAGAAAATGAAAGAACGATTGTGACAAAAAATATTAAAACAGTTACAAGCCATGAAGTATTGATTAAGAAACATTCAAATAAATACTGATCTATTTATTTCTTTGATGTATCTGCAGGTTTTAGAGAAGATCATTGATGACTTCTTTTAGGACATGGTGTGTAGGTGGCTGCCACTTCAGTGGCATTACTGGATTTCTTATCAATTGTTTTTTTCTTTTCAAAAGCGTCTCCCCAAAGCGTCCCCCTCACCCCCGGAAAAAATTTGAAAACTTTAAAAATTGCATCTGAAGAAGAATGCTGGTTACTGCAATTTCAAAAGCCAAATTTTCTGATTTTCTAAATTTTTGGCTGTGAGAATGATCGTCCCTGCCCCCTATAGCTACAGTAGGCCCTACTGTCTACAATTTCACTACACTTTTAAAATGGCTTTATTTTCTGATGGAAAATGAAGCCTAATGTAAGCAATAAGCTATAAGAAGTACTGTATGTTAGATGAGGGTATTTGTTGCCATTATTATCATTATTATTGTTATTGTTATTATTATTATTATTATTTATTATTATTTATTTATTATTATTATTATTTTGATTATTATTATTATTAGTAGTAGTAGTAGTAGTAGTAGCGAGTAGTTATTATTATTATTTTTTTTTTTTTCAGATTTAAAAAGAAAGAAAACAGTTTTGGGAGATTAAAGGGATTCATCTAGTAGCCATTGTACAGACCTTCACATGCTGTACCATCTATTTAATTGAAATACTTTTGTAACACTCTTGCCATCGGGAATTATTTTTTCTCGTATTCCATTCTGTACAGATTTCACAACAACATAACTGGATGTAAATAAATATTTGATTTTTGTGTGTAGAATCTGTAATTGTACTTGTTAAACATCATGGAATCTCATCTCAAGAACATTGCCTGACCTCCCTCACCAGTAAGAACATTGCCTGACCTCCTCACCAGTAAGAACATTGCCTGACCTCCCACCAGTAAGAACATTGCCTGACCTCCTCACCAGTTGCCTGACCTCCTCACCAGTAAGAACATTGCCTGACCTCCCACCAGTAAGAAATTGCCTGACCTCCCCACCAGTAAGAACATTGCCTGACCTCCTCACCAGTAAGAACATTGCCTGACCTCCCCACCAGTAAGAACATTGCCTGACCTCCTCACCAGTAAGAACATTGCCTGACCTCCCCACCAGTAAGAACATTGCCTGACCTCCCCACCAGTGACCTCCTCACCAGTAAGAACATTGCCTGACCTCCCCACCAGTAAGAACATTGCCTGACCTCCCACCAGTGACCTCTTCACCAAGAACATTGCCTGACCTCCTCACCAGTAAGAACATTGCCTGACCTCCTCACCAGACCTCCCACCAAGAACATTGCCTGACCTCCTCACCAGTAAGAACATTGCCTGACCTCCTCACCAGAGAACATTGCCTGACCTCCCCACCAGTAAGAACATTGCCTGACCTCCTCACCTGACATTGCCTGACCTCCTCACCAGTAAGAACATTGCCTGACCTCCTCACCAGTAAGAACATTGCCTGACCTCCTCACATCACCAGAACATTGCCTGACCTCCTCACCAGTAGAACATTGCCTGACAGTAAGAACATTGCCTGACCTCCTCACCAGTAAGAACATTGCCTGACCTCCCACTAGTAAGAACATTGCCTGACCTCCCACCAGTAAGAACATTGCCTGACCTCCTCACCAGTAAGAACATTGCCTGACCTCCTCACCAGTAAGAACATTGCCTGACCTCCTCACCCATTTGCCTGACCTCCTCACCAGTAAGAACATTGCCTGACCTCCTCACCAGTAAGACCATTGCCTGACCTCCTCACCAGTAAGAACATTGCCTGACCTGCCAGTGACCTCCTCACCAGTAAGAACATTGCCTGACCTCCTCACCCTCACCAGTAAGAACATTGCCTGACCTCCTCACCAGTAAGAACATTGCCTGACCTCCTCACCAGTAAGAACATTTGCCTGACCTGACCTCCTCACCAGTAAGAACATTGCCTGACCTCCTCACCAGTAAGAACATTGCCTGACCTCCTCACCAGTAAGAACATGACCCTCCTCACCAGTAACCATTCCTCACCAGTAAGAACATTGCCTGCCTGACCTGACCCCCACCAGTAAGAACATTGCCTGACCTCCTCACCAGTAAGAACATTGCCTGACCTCCCACCAGTAAGAACATTGCCTGACCTCCTCACCAGTAAGAACATTTGCCTGACCTCCTCACCAGTAAGAACATTGCCTGACCTGCCTGACCTCCCCACCAGTAAGTAAGAACATTGCCTGACCTCCCACCACCAGACCTCCTCACCAGTAAGAACATTGCCTGACCTCCTCACCCCAGACCTCTCACCAGTAAGAACATTGCCTGACCTCCCCACCAGTAAGAACATTGCCTGACCTCCTCACCAGCCTGACCTCCTCAAGAACATTGCCTGACCTCCTCACCAGTAAGAACATTGCCTGACCTCCCCACCAGTAAGAACATTGCCTGACCTCCTCACCAGTAAGAACATTGCCTGACCTCCTCACCAGTAAGAACATTGCCTGACCTCCTCACCAGTAAGAACATTGCCTGACCTCCTCACCAGTAAGAACATTGCCTGACCTCCTCACCAGTAAGAACATTGCCTGACCTCCTCACCAGTAAGAACATTGCCTGACCTCCCCACCAGTAAGAACATTGCCTGACCTCCTCACCAGTAAGAACATTGCCTGACCTCCTCACCAGTAAGAACAACCTCCTCACCAGTAAGAACATTGCCTGACCTCCCCACCAGTAAGAATTGCCTGACCTCCTCACCAGTAAGAACATTGCCTGACCTCTCACCAGTAAGAACATTGCCTGACCTCCTCACCAGTAAGAACATTGCCTGACCTCCTCACCAGTAAGAACATTGCCTGACCCTGACCTCCTCACCAGTAAGAACATTGCCTGACCTCCTCACCAGTAAGAACATTGCCTGACCTCCTCACCAGTAAGAACATTGCCTGACCTCCTCACCAGTAAGAACATTGCCTGACCTCCTCACCAGTAAGAACATTGCCTGACCTCCTCACCAGTAAGAACATTGCCTGACCTCCTCACCAGTAAGAACATTGCCTGACCTCCTCACCAGTAAGAACATTGCCTGACCTCCTCACCAGTAAGAACATTGCCTGACCTCCTCACCAGTAAGAACATTGCCTGACCTCCTCACCAGTAAGAACATTGCCTGAACAGTAAGAACATTGCCTGACCTCCTCCTGACCTCCTCACCAGTAAGAACATTGCCTGACCTCCTCACCAGTAAGAACATTGCCTGACCTCCTCACCAGTCACCAGAACATTGCCTTGCCTGACCTCCTCACCAGTAAGAACATTGCCTGACCTCCCCACCAGTAAGAACATTGACCTCCTCACCTGACCTGACCTCCTCACCAGTAAGAACATTGCCTGACCTCCCCACCAGTAAGAACATTGCCTGACCTGACCCCCACCAGTAGAACAGAACCATTGCCAGTAAGAACATTGCCTGACCTCCAGTCACCAGTAAGAACATTGCCTGACCTCCTCACCAGTAAATTGCCTGACCTCCCCACCAGTAAGAATATTGCCTGACCTCACCAGTAAGAACATTGCCTGACCTCCTCACCAGTAAGAACATTGCCTGACCTCCTCACCAGTAAGAACATTGCCTGACCTGACCCCTCACCAGTAAGAACATTGCCTGCCTGACCTCCTCACCAGTAAGAACATTGCCTGACCTCCTCACCAGTAAGAACATTGCCTGACCTCCTCACCAGTAAGTTGCCTGACCTCCTCACCAGTAAGAACATTGCCTGACCTCCTCACCAGTAAGAACATTGCCTGACCTCCTCACCAGTAAGAACATTGCCTGACCTCCTCACCAGTAAGAACATTGCCTGACCTCCCCACCAGTAAGAACAGTAAGAACATTGCCTGACCTCCTCACCAGTAAGAACATTGCCTGACCTCCTCACCAGTCACACCAGTAAGAATATTGCCTGACCTCCTCACCAGTAAGAACATTGCCTGACCTCCTCACCAGTAAGAACATTGCCTGACCTCCCCACCAGTAAGAACATTGCCTGACCTCCTCACCAGTAAGAACATTGCCTGACCTCCCCACCAGTAAGAACATTGCCTGACCTCCCCACCAGTAAGAACATTGCCTGACCTCCTCACCAGTAAGAACATTGCCTGACCTCCCCACCTGACAGTAAGAACATTGCCTGACCTCCCACCAGTAAGAACATTGCCTGTTGACCTCCCCACCTGATTGCCTGACCCCTCACCAGTAAGAACATTGCCTGACCTGCCTGACCTCCACCAGTAAGAACATTGCCTGACCTCCTCACCAGTAAGAACATTGCCTGACCTCCTCACCAGTAAGAACATTGCCTGACCTCCTCACCCAGTAAGAACATTGCCTGACCTCCCCACCAGTAAGAACATTTGCCTGAAGAACATTTGCCTGACCTCCCCACCAGTAAGAACATTGCCTGACCTCCCACCAGTGCCTGACCTCCTCACCAGTAAGAACATTGCCTGACCTCCCACCAGTAAGAACATTGCCTGACCTCCTTCACCAGTAAGAACATTGCCTGACCTCCTCACCAGTAAGAACATTGCCTGACCTCCTTCACCCAGTCAAGAACATTGCCTGACCTCCTCACCAGTAAGAACATTGCCTGAACCAGTAAGAACATTGCCTGACCTCACCAGTAAGAAACATTGCCTGACCTCCCCACCAGTAAGAACATTGCCTGACCTCCTCACCACCAGTAAGAACATTGCCTGACCTCCTCACCCTGACCTCCTCACCAGTAAGAACATTGCCTGACCTCCTCACCAGTAAGAACATTTTGACCTCTTCACCTGACCTGCCTGACCTCCTCACCAGTAATTGCCTGACCTCCTCACCAGTAAGAACATTGCCTGACCAGTAAGAACATTGCCTGACCTCCTGACCTCCCCACCAGTAGGAACATTGCCTGACCTCCTCACCAGTAAGAACATTGCCTGACCTCTTCACCAGTAAGAACATTTGCCTGACCTCCTCACCAGTAAGAACATTGCCTGACCTCCTCACCAGTAAGAACATTGCCTGACCTCCTCACCAGTAAGAACATTGCCTGTAAGAACAAGTAAGAACATTGCCTGACCTCCTCACCAGTAAGAACATTGCCTGACCTCCTCACCAGTAAGAACATTGCCTGACCTCCTCACCAGTAAGAACATTGCCTGACCTCCCCACCAGTAAGAACATTGCCTGACCTCCTCACCAGTAAGAACATTGCCTGACCTCCTCACCAGTAAGAACATTGCCTGACCTCCTCACCAGTAAGAACATTGCCTGACCTCCTCACCTGACCTCCCCACCAGTAAGAACATTGCCTGACCTCCCCACCAGTAAGAACATTGCCTGACCTCCTCACCAGTGAACAGTTGCCTGACCTCCTCACCAGTAAGAACATTGCCTGACCTCCTCACCAGTCAAGAACATTGCCTGCCTGACCTCCTCACCAGTAAGAACATTGCCTGACCTCCTCACCAGTAAGAACATTTGCCTGACCTCCTCTCACCACCATTGCCTGTAAGAAATTGCCTGACCTTGCCTGACCTCCTCACCAGTAAGAACATTGCCTGACCTCCCACCAGTAAGAAATTGCCTGACCTTGCCTGACCTCCTCCTCACCAGTAAGAACATTGCCTGACCTCCTCACCAGTAAGAACATTGCCTGCCTAAGACCTGACCTCCCACCAGTAAGAACATTGCCTGACCTCCCACCCCACCAGTAAGAACATTGCCTGACCTCCTCACCAGTAAGAACATTGCCTGACCTCCTCACCAGTAAGAACATTGCCTGACCTCCTCACCAGTGAACCTGACCTCCCCACCAGTAAGAAGTAATTGCCTGACCTCCTCACCAGTAAGAACATTGCCTGACCTCCTCACCAGTAAGAACATTGCCTGACCTCCCCACCAGTAAGAACATTTGCCTGACCTCCCCACCAGTAAGAACATTGCCTGACCTGACCCCCACCAGTAAGAACATTGCCTGACCCCCCACCAGTAAGAACATTGCCTGACCTCCCCACCAGTAAGAACATTTGCCTGACCTCCCCACCAGTAAGAATTGCCATCACCAGTAAGAACATTGCCTGCCTGACCTCCCCACCAGTAAGAACATTGCCTGACCTCCCCACCAGTAAGAACATTGCCTGACCTCCCACCAGTAAGACGTTGCCTGATTGCCTGACCAGTAAGAACATTGCCTGACCTCCCCACCAGTAAGAACATTGCCTGACCTCCTCACTAGTAAGAACATTGCCTGACCTCCTCCCACCATTGCCTGTAAGAACGTTGCCTGACCTCCTCAAGAACATTGACCTCCTGCCCACCACCAGTAAGAACATTGCCTGACCTCCCACCAGTAAGAACATTGCCTGACCTCCTCACCAGTAAGAACATTGCCTGACCTCCTCACCAGTAAGAACATTGCCTGACCTCCTCCATTGCCACCCAGTAAGAACATTGCCTGACCCTCCCACCAGTAAGAACATTGCCTGACCTCCTCACCAGTAAGAACATTGCCTGACCTCCTCACCATGTAAGAACATTGCCTGACCTCCCTCACCAGTAAGAACATTGCCTGACCTCCTCACCAGTAAGAACATTGCCTGACCTCCTCCCCATTGCCTGACCTCCCACCAGTAAGAACTGACCTCCTCACCAGTAAGAACATTTGCCTGACCTCCTCACCAGTAAGAACATTGCCTGACCTCCTCACCAGTAAGAACATTGCCTGACCTCCTCACAGTAAGAACATTGCCTGACCTCCTCACCAGTAAGAACATTGCCTGACCTCCTCACCAGTAAGAACATTGCCTGACCTCCTCACCAGTAAGAACATTGCCTGACCTCCTCACCAGTAAGAACATTGCCTGACCTCCTCACCAGTAAGAACATTGCCTGACCTCCTCACCAGTAAGAACATTGCCTGACCTCCTCACCAGTAAGAACATTGCCTGACCTCCCCACCAGTAAGAACATTGCCTGACCTCCTTTGACCTCCTCACCAGTAAGATTGCCTGACCTCCTCACCTGACCTCCTCACCAGTAAGAACATTGCCTGACCTCCCCACCAGTAAGAACATTGCCTGACCTCCCACCAGTAAGAACATTGCCTGACCTCCACACCAGTAAGAACATTGCCTGACCTCCTCACCAGTAAGAACATTGCCTGACCTCCCCACCAGTAAGAACATTGCCTGACCTCCACACCAGTAAGAATATTGCCTGACCTAAGAACATTGCCCCCACCAGTAAAGACCTCCTCACATTGCCTGACCTCCCACCAGTAAGAACATTGCCTGACCTCCTCACCAGTAAGAATATTGCCTGACCTCCTCACCAGTAAGAACATTGCCTGACCTCCTCACCAGTAACATTGCCTGACCTCCTCAATAAGAACATTGCCTGACCTCCTCACCAGTAAGAACATTGCCTGACCTCCTCACCAGTAAGAACATTGCCTGACCTCCTCACCAGTAAGAACATTGCCTGACCTCCTCACCAGTAAGAACATTGCCTGACCTCCTCACCAGTAAGAACATTGCCTGACCTCACCAGTAAGAACATTGCCTGACCTCCTCACCAGTAAGAACATTGCCTGACCTGACCTCACCAGTAATTCTAGTTACATCACTTGCGCCACGGTTATTGATTTGCTTGTCAGTATGTGTGCAAATAATTAGACCAATTAAAAGGGTTCAATTGTTTTTTTATTTCTGCCCAGGTTAAAATGATAACTGGTCCTTAACATATACAGTAAAACAATTGCATACTCACATCAGAAACAGCTGTCACCAAGTGTGTGACTATCCACAATAAAGAAGGTAATTACTAGAGTCCCCAGTTAAATTTAAAATAAGGTTTTTGAGAAAAGTGTAAGATCTTGCTATCTGTAAAATGCATTGCGCACCACCATTGAATAACAAAATGAAATTCCTTGTCCAATACAAAGTAAACCGTTAGTATCTTTTCAAAAAATGATGAGTTTGAGCAAATGTTCAGTTCTGTAGCAGTGATTAAAGTGAATAAAATCACATTGCTTGTGTGTGACATATGCATTTTGTTTTAATTAAACCTCATTGGTGCCAGAGAGATTGACTAAAATACCAAGTCCCTTGAACATCAATAACTTTTGAAGTACCTTGCTTTACAGCAGATCGCAGAAGGAAGCAATCAATTGGTTCAGAAAGTTCCTGTTATTAACAGATTTATGTTGACTGCATGGGGCAGGTAGATATACCAGGTACACATAAAACTTAATCTAGTCCTTGGACCAAATTTGTCACCAGGATTCTTCCATTGCATAGTCTATGGACTGACATACATTTTGTTGTTGTTTTTGAATGGTATAAGACACAAGGATTACTCAACTGTGGATACACACAAATGTAATCCATATATTATGGACAACATGGGGAGACTTTAAGAATTATCCGTTTCTTCTTCCTTTCATCTCAAAAGGAACTTTACACCAGCTTTTCCGGTATTAAAACTGCTTATGAGGGGGATGAACTAGCGGGAGAATGGTGTAGTTAGTATATTATCACATTCCTGAAGTGAAAGGGTAGTTTATGGACCAAGTTGTTTTCAAACATTGGTCAAAGGATGCCTGGAATTGATGGAATTGTGGTCATCTTTTCATAAGATGATCTTGCACCAGTCCAAACCACTAATTCCTAATCTGCCTATTTCGGAAGTTGTTAAAAGGTGCCTTTAACAAAAGACATGCATGTTGGATGGTGTGAAATGATCTAAACACAGCATGGGACCTTAATAAATATAGTGTGTTTGTCCATCATATATGGCTTGGAATAGTAAAAGAAGCCCAATGGGATCGAGAAACACTCGAAAAAGGTTTCTGTAAAGGTATGGTAGAGCGAATACAACAACATAAAGCATCGTAAAAGCTTGTTTCTTATTCCACAGGTCATAATTACTTCAGGATACATCGACCAATCATCTTCTAGGGGAATTTCCTCTTTGTTTCTTAACCAATCAGCTACATTTACTGAAGGAAAAGTTGTAAACAGCAATTGAATGTGCTCATTATGTTATAATGTATAACACACATATGATTAGCATAAAAGCATTTTTCATATGCTCACATATTGCCTTAATGTATAAACACATATGATTAGCATATGAAAGCATTTTTTCATATGCTAACATATTGCCTTAATGTATAACACACATATGATTAGCATATAAAAGCATTTTTTGATACTCTCACATTTTGCCTTAATGTATAACACACATGATTAGCATGAAAGCATTTTTTCATATGCTCACATTTTGCCCTTAATATATGATTAGCATATGAAAGCGTTTTTCATATGCTCACATTTTGCCTTAATGTATAACACACATATAATTAGCAGATGAAAGCATTTTTTCATACGCTCACATATTGCCTTAATGTATAACACACATGATTAGCATATAAAGCATTTTTTCATATGCTCACATATTGCCTTAATGTATAACACACATATGATTAGCATATGAAAGCATTTTTTTATATGCTCACATATTGCCTTAATGTATAACGCACATGATTAGCATATGAAGGCATTTTTTCATATGCTCACATATTGCCTTAATGTATAACACATATGATTAGTGTACGTAGGAAGGCATTTTTGGTTCCGATGCGAACAGCATCAGGCAGTAACCTATGCGGTCATGATGGCTTGTGTGTGCATGTATGTATGTGTGTGGGTATGTATGTGTGTGACGCCCAGCTCATAAACACGATATCTCAAGGACCATACGGGAATCATGTCATATGTGGTACACATATAGCCCATGGTCCGTAGATGTGCCCTGTTGTTTTTGGTGGCGATGTCTTGTATATTAATAAGTAGGTGGGGCATAATGTTAAAATATTAAAATGTTCATGATTTAATAACAGCTTGTCTGTTTTGTTTCATATTTAGTGTAATTATGTTGCTAGCTAGGATCTACATATAAATTTCATTTATATGCGTAGTGGGCAGGGCATAACATGATTTTGTTGAAAAGAGCTTGTAAACTTAGTATTTCAAAAACTATACATGGGTTTCAGTTCATATGTGGTACACAAATAGCCCATGGTCGGCTGATGTGCCCTATTGTTTTTAGTGGCGATGCCATGCATATTAATGAGTAGGCAGGGCTTAATGTTAAAATCTTTAAATGTTCATATTTTAATAACAGCATGACTTTTTTGTTTCATATTTAGTGTGATTATGTTGTTAGCTTGGTGTATACATGTCCCTTGTACCAAAATATTGAATTTCATTAATATGTGTAGTGGGTGGGGCTTAACATGATTTTGTTGAAGAGAGCTTTGTAAGCTGAGTATCTCAAGAGCGATATGTGGGATTCTTGTCATAATGTCATATGTGGTACACAGATTGTCGTGGACTGCAGACTTTTGGCGGTGATGTCACGCATATTAATGAGTAGACAAGACAAAGGTAAAATCTTAAAATGCTCATATTTAACAACCATATATCTGTTTTTCATATTTGAAATAATTATATTAGCAAGTTTATACATGTTAATGGGATAAAATGGTTGAATTTTATCAATTGTAATTTCCATTCTTGTGAGAGCTGTGAGTTGGTTGTCATTGTTATTTTGAACCAATTGTGCAATACCATTTATTATACAATAGTTCAAATTTAAAATCTATATTGCGCATCGGAACCGCAAAACCTTTGGTTGTCTGGTTTTATATGCTACCCTGTGCAATTTCTGCAGACAACCAAGAGTCCCCCAGTATTTGATTGGTCGATGGGATTCCTCCAGTATACGATTGGTCCATTATGGACACATGAATTTAGGCCATGTGACATTATTTTAATTACTTTTCCCGAAAATGCCTTTTTATATTTGAAATGGTCATGAGGGTTTTCCTGTTTTTAGCTGAAAGCAACTCGAGTTAGGAGTATATAATGACCAAGTTTTTAAAAGGTCTTTTAAAAGTCATTTCCTTTCCTTACAAACTTTTTAAAGAAAATGAAAGTGTTCAACACTGATAACATGAAATAAAGCCTGGATTTGGCAGCTTTCATTTTGGCTATGACTACCTCAAGGTCACATTTGATTAGATACAGCACATGGACCTGAAATATCTTACAGATAACAATTCATATGGAAGTAGTAAGAATTTAATCCCTATTGCTGAAAATGTTCAGCAAATGTTAAGGTCAAGGCCATGTTTTGTTTCAAGATTTCAATCTTGTTTTAAACAAAATAGGTTATTAGCGTGTAGACAAGCAGTACCTTTTCCGGTGTATATTTTGAATTTTTTTTGGTTTATTAAGAAATCTCTGATAAGTGTATATTTTGACGGGGATTTTTGTTGTTATATAAGTGCAATTGTAATATGAATGCAAAAGTGTCTGAGACAAAAAGTAGGTTATAAAGCCATTGTCTTTGTTTGTTTTTCTGGAAAAATTTGAAGAAATTGTATTTAAAATTAATTATGGCCACATGTACGTTTTGGTTGTGTCAAAACTGTAGGTCTCTTAATGATGTCAATTGGGTGTATGGTTTATAGGGCCTACTGACAACGTCTGTTTCAAATTATTCTTACCCCTCTGCAACAATTGCCATTGCACCCTCACAGTCCATTACGTTCTCCTTGCTTACCCCCTGTACAATCTTCCCAGAGCTTCCCTCGCTCCCCACAACTCAATTGCTGAGTTCTTCCAGAAAAACCCTCTGGATAAAATGATCTTTTTCATCATGCTTCTCTCTACAACCATATTTAATTCTCCTCTTCCACCCCTTTCTCTACTTTGTTTTTTTTTCACCCATGCACCCCCTCTCTCGATCACAGCTTTCTGACTTTTTGTTCTTGTATTTTTTTCCTGTTTCCTTTCCTTCCTGCCTTTAGAATGATCTGACCCCTCAGGCACAATTTGAACCTCATTGTCGCGGTGCAGTTAAACCCTTATTAAACAAACAAACAAACATAAGATAATTTGTCAAACTTTTGAAATACAAAGCATTGTTCATTTCTATAAAAAAATGATTATTCAAGGACTATATACCTTAACATTCTAAATGTGATATTTAGCATATCATTTGTTAATTAGTTTCATTTCATAACTATCACACTTATCGATTTTCAGAAGAAATTATCCATGTTTATGTCACAGAAAGAAGCTTTTCTGTTCTTTGAAATTGTATGCTAATTTTAAGTTGCAAACAGAAGTTGGTTTTGAGTATTCTTGATAATTGTTGGTGTTGGGAGAGTGAGGAGGGAGAAAGGGGGGGGGGGAGTTCTGTTCTTTAACTGGGAGAATTAGAGCCTTGGCTGTGTGTACAGGGACCAGAAAGCTATACTAATTTTCAGAGTGAGTGAAAACATCAAATATAAGCTTCTTTATCTTGGAAACTATGAACAATTTTTGTAAACTATAAAAGTCGTCGAATTAAGGCACTCATATATTTGACTATTTGAAGGTATCTTGTAGGTCTTTCTAAGGCTTGTTGTGTACAATAAAGTCTAGCTAAATTAGTAAGAATAAGGTTTTATTTGTCAACGAAACCCAAAGTCCTTACAGCTGGGTTCCATGTTTAACATAGGTTTTTGAATAAATGACAAAAGTTGGATCAACACAAATGCCCATGAATGACTTTTAAGTTGAATGAAACTAACACAAAGTACTTTGAGGTGCATGATCTGTAAGCAATTGATCAAAAGGAAGGAAATTATTTGCCTTGAAAACTTTTCCTTAACCGCAATAAAGAATGTTTTATGTCTTTATTACATTTGTATTGTTTTTTGTAATGAGTAATTGGAATGGAATTTTCAGTGATCTTGTAAATAAATTGGAGTCCCTGGTACATATTGTGTTAAGTATTATAAATGCTTATTCATCCTCCATATGGTATCTCAGGTTTATGACAAATGTGAAGTGTTTAATATTTGCTGGTATGCTTCTTTTTAATTGGCTGGCTAAAATTTATTTGTTTGATTGCCAAGGTGGAGTATGAAAGATGACATGCACTACTGGGTGTTTCCTGAAAGGTGTCATTGACTTGAAAGATTGGTCATTTGGGGTCATGAAACTTTGCATTTCTATAATTGTAATTGTCTTTACTGTTACATCTTAATCTTTCATTCTATCAATCTTTCATTCCATCAATCTTTCATTCCATCAATCTTTCATTCCATCAATCTTTCATTCCATCAAAACACATATATCAACAGTCAAGTCCAAATGCTGTCTCCTCAGTACACTTATAAAGATTTTATTGAACAAAACTCACGTTTCCCCGAATTTGGGGTGTGTTTTCACTTGAGCATGAGCTAGGGATCAGACCCATTGCAGGCGAGCAGATCTGTAAATGCTCACCGGATCTGATCCAAGTCGCTGGATCTTAGGTGAGGGTAGGAATAAAGAACAGGGGACTGATGAGAAAACCTGTGTGAAGGCAGACTACATTAAAGGAGACATAAAGTGTAACCTAATTCTTATTTCATGTGATAGAATTGAAAATAAAAAATGTACTGACCAAGTTTTATAATTCCCGAAGCAATCTGACACATTTTTTGTAATTATTATAAACTTTGACACTACTTACTTAATAGTACCATGGAAGCTGCCATTTTTATTCCAAAACATGCAGATTATGATGTCATCAGCCCAGCAGGATGTTGGAATGCTTTGTATTTCTTTATAATCTACCTCAAATTTTCTTGCTGATGAAAAATTGCTTTTATTTTGTAAGGGTCAATGAAATTTTTGTGTAGACATGAAATTATCAAAACATGCTGTTAAAACATTGTGTCACATCATTTTGAAATAAAAACTTTAATCACATTTGTAAAGAAATACATCATTTTCCTTATGTCCCTGTTGGGCAAATATGTCATCATGCACAATATTTCAATACAGGATTGAACTAAACGGCAGCCCCCATGTGTCGATTTCAAACATGAGTAACTTGAGATAGGAATAAGATGTTGACTTGCTGTTTTGGCAGTTGGGTAATATTGTTATCCTCTATCATACAAAATAATGATTGTGTGAGACTTTATGTCTCCTTTAATTACACAATACCCTGTTAAACCTTGTTTATTTTGAGTGTGCTGCAAGCATCCAGGATACAGTTTGGGACCATCCTGATAAATGGGGGAAAAAAAAGCGAAGATAGAATTTCAAAAGGTACTGGCAGTGGTGAAAACTAGTTGAATATTCTATCCTGCCAGAAGTCAACATTTTACAGTAGCCAATGGAAGTTCAAACAATCCAGAGCGGAAATTGTAAACATCCCATAGGCTTTAGTATATGTTAAAACGACGTCACGTGCAATTTTCCCTATTTTCAAGGCATTTTGGATACCCTAATTTCTGAGCCATTAGGCTCATAGGGCCGGTAACTGGCTAGTGGCAGGTTTCGATGAACTAGGTGAAAGCAAGCTCATATTGTATATTAAAGTGAAATCTACCAAATGCTGCATATCCTATTAATTGGACAATTATTGAAAAACAACAGAAAATATGCGGAGCTGTTTACCACTACACTAACATAGCAGCATCTTCAGGGGCGGTGGAGCTGGGGCTTCAACCTTCCCCCTCCCACTAATTTTAGGTGAACATGTGTATATCACATAATCTGACCTAATTATCCTCCAATAATGTTATCACATGTCACCTGACCTCACTAGCCCCACAATATTTTGAAAATGTCCCACCGTCCCTGACCATTCAAGATAATGTACAGTCATTATGGCAACTATGTATAGCAGGGTATATTATAAAATACCCTATTAATTAATATTTTCTCAATTTTTTATAAATTACCCTCAAAATGTTTCCACCTTGAAATGTTTATTGCTAAATAGGTTTTATGAAAGTTATTTATAATCTACTTAACTGGTTACCAGCACAACAGCATTATAGTTTCTTGTTTCAAAGAATTTCTAAAGCATTTATGGTTTATGAAGAAAATATCCTTTTATTCATTTTGTTTTCCATATTGGTTTTTAAATTAAAATCTTTGAAAGAGTTGTTGTCATGTAAACTTTCATGTTTATTTGTTTTCTATGAATACCAAGACACCATCTTATGTGAAGATAATCAGTTTTGTGTGTTATATTCGGCATATGTAATTGACGTATGCTGGATACTACTATAATGGTTTATTGATTAACTAATCGAGAATTAGACCAAGTTTACAGAAGAAATTGATGTATTCTCAGATAATGTAGGCCACAGTTGACAAATTAAAGGTATTTGAAGGTGTATGTCATATAGGTGATTAAGAATAATTGGTTACCCATTAGGTGCATTCAGGGTGTAGCATTTTAGGGAGGTTACAATCTTAGGGGTGGAGGGGGCGGAGTAAAGTCAAATAACGACAATAGTGATTAACAGTTTTAATACATATTGTTGGAAATGGAGGAGCGATACTATTGGCTTATAGCCAATGGGGGATGTTTCCCATGTGTATGAAAAATAAAAGGGAAAAATATTTATCATCTAGTTCACTTAATATTGAGGTAGATGAGGAAAAACAAAGGATTATAATTAAATAGGGATATGCCCTTCCATACATCAAAAAAGCTGTTATAGTTAGTTCACTTGCGATTGAGCAAATCAAGTTTCACCTTTGATAGTGGGCGTATAAAGGTCAGTAGTCGTGGCAACGTAGAGAGATAGATCATACAATACAATTCACCGTTTCAAATATTCACACAAATACTTACAAGTCATTAACCACTGTGAAAGTGATGTCAATAGCATGTGTCAGATGTTGACGTGTCAAGCAATATTCTTTATTCAATGTTCTTTCCATGTACATACTCTTATTTGACTTAACTTATGCCTTTTTAGATCCGAACATTCTGCCATCTCATGCTACTTCACATGTTTAGCCTCTTCTTTATTGTACTTTTTATTTCTTGAAGTTTCCATTTGACTTCATAGAACTCTCTTTCCGCCCCAGTTTCATCATCTTCTCTGACTCTATATCCGTCCTCACTGGCATCCTCAACATGCTCTGGCCCAACCCTCTCATTCTACAAATTCTCAACAAACTCCACACTCTTTCCTCCCTAGGAAAGAAAATTATCTTTTTCTGGGTCCCCAGCCATGTTGGCATTCCTGGCAATGTGAGAGCTGACAGAGCCGCCATCAAATCTCTGTCAAATAACATCTCTCCTTTTCCTATTCCACACTCAGACCTCCATCTCTCCATCTCCAATTACATCAGCAAAACCTGGCAAAACTCCTGGCATTGCAAAACCAGTAATAAACGTCACACCATCGAACATAAAGTCGGGACCAACACCCCTCTGCATAGATGCAACCGCAGGGAAGAAATTGTTGTTACCTGCATTCCTTTCGGCCACTCCTCTCTTATCCATTCCCATCTCTTACCCTGCCTCTCTCTGCCCCACTTGCAACATCGATCTCTCCATCAAGCATATTTTCTCAACCTGTCCCCTCTACCAGAACTCCAGATCTCTTCTCTCCTCACTCTCCTCAATCTCGGACCTATTCAAAAAGAATTCTTTCTCAAACATCATCAACTTCCTCCGCAACAACAACCTCTTCCACCACATGTAATCTCCTCCCCTTCTACTTCTAACCTTACACATCCCTTCCTTTTAACCTAAATTTTTCTCCCACATTCAGCTTTTCCTCTTTATCTCCTTTACAAACCTTCCATTTCCTCACTATCCTAACTCAAGCACCTTAGTTTTTAACACCCTCTTGGCACATTTGACTCTGACTGTCATGGTGCCTGCCGTTAAACATCAACAAACCAAACCAAACCTTTAATTTGAAGTGATTTAACTAGTCCCTAAAACAATATGATATTCACTGCTGATGATGTGCTGACAAGTCTCCAGGATTAATCAATCAGCTGGTCAATAGGTCAATTAGTCAATAGGTCAATCAGTCAATAGGTCAATCAGTCAATAAAATCAATCCGTCAGTCCGTCTGGATATCTGTCTGCATGTCCATCCAACAGCAGCAGCGGAGATGCCATCAGATTCATACATTAATTTTGCCGCAGTTCTTAAACCCACTTTTTGCTAAGACGTTTTGTAGATATAAATCCAAGAATGACAACTTGATTTATAACACTGTAAGCGTTATATTAAATAACACTTTCCAAAAATAGTGCTGCTTTTCCCTAATCTTAATCATGGTGTCTTTCCCTGGGGCTGACTAATAGTTTAATCATGTCTATGTATTGAGTCAAACATTTTGCAATAAGTGTTTCTTGGAAAGAACCACTTCACTGCTTGATATTGACAGACCTGCCAACTAGTACGATTTTGCCGTATTTAATACAGGAATATGTTGAGAATACGGTTGTACATTTTTGGGCACCAGAATACGTTTTTTTTTTTTTTTACTCATACTTTTTACGCTCGGTTGGCGTTCATGTCCTCTTGAAGGATTTTTGTCGACTTAACCGATTCAGATTCAGAATACGATTTATAACCATTTGCGGCTGCTGCCAAAAAGTGTAGACTACAAGTTAATTATGCATAAGGCAACCTACCTGCAACAGAGTTCCAATCAAGTTTAAGTACTCCAGTTCTATCAGTAAGCCTTTGTTTTGTACATTTTGTTTGAAGAGTACACTTTTTTTTTATCAAAAATACAACTTTCGTAGTTCCAGAATACAGTTTGGTGATCCTAAAGGTTGGCAGGTTTGTATTGAGGGCTATTGGGCTCTCCAAATTCTAGCTGGCTTTCCTGGGTCATTCATGATGGATAATTGAAGGAATAAAGGTCCTGGTTGGACAATCTAACGGCGATTCTTAATAGGCGGCCCATGCGCCAAATCTGGCCTGCCAGACAATCCAATCCGGTCCGCGAACAATAGTCATGATATAATGCAGTACAATGCGATGCAATTTAATTGTGGCTTATCATATAAAATGTTATCTTTAAATAGTTCTGCCATAAATTGGGCCTGCAATTGTTCTGAAGGGTTTTGTTTGTCACATGACCGCTGGTTTTGCCACGCGGTTGTCCCATGGCCTGAAGCTGTTGTGAAATGATGGCCGTTCGCAAAATTTAATCAAGAACCGTCGATCTTTAGCAATGATTTACAATCTTGACAGATATGTTATGGCTTTATTTGAGCTGTCAGTCACTTCAGAAAGAGGCAGACAACAACTCTGAAATTTTCCTGTTTAGATTTTGTTGGCCCCTTTTTAAAGTTTTCAAAATTCATGAATCTTTAAAAAATTTTTTTACATGTAGGTAGACTTGAATCAATTCAAGATTTTATTGAAGTACATATTGCTTATCCTAAAGGAGTAAAAAGGAAGAGGAATACACATCACCCCTTCCCTTATCCTCCCCCCCCCACCCCCCCACACAAAATAGTGTCAACTATTTTTCAGGTACCCTTCCTATTCTTTTAGTGCAGATGTTTGCAAATTGTTAAAAAGAAAAGAAATCAGGTTAAACATTGAAGTAAAGCAGATATGGTTATACATGGAAATTATTACTGCATTATCAAAAAACAAATTCGAAGCTAAATTCAATTATAGCTAAGTGACGTAACATTCTGAAGTGTTCACAGTCATCGGAGGAATGAAGTGTCCCCCCACCACAAATGAGATCATCTCCTTTAGGGGTTTTGTTGCATATAATTCTTGTTCATGATCACGAAGCGCTTTTTCTCAACGAGCATATTGGCTCTTTCAGAGAAACACTCGCTGACAAGTGCCTGATTCAAGAAAGGAGGAACGTGATTAAACTTAGTCAGTAGTCAAAGACAATGAGTTCATTAAGATAACTTTGGGAGGCTGCTACTTTGGGAAAATTTCAATGACGGTCATTGACTATTTACAGAATTGAGATGTTTGTTCTTGAAATAACAACTTTTTGATGTTTCATCATTTTATTATCTTTTTATTTTTCATCATAAAATACTTGACAATTACACTAGTATTATTACTATTTAAAAATAAATGTTTGTTCGCTCTTTCTTGTGGAAAGGAGCAGGCAGAAAAAAGGTTTTATTTTTGGCTCCTTTAGGATTGAGTATTAAAAACGTTTATACAACAATTAAAGCACTTCATTTCTTTTTCAGATTGTTGATTCCTTTTATTTTGCTCAGTTTTTATATCTTACCAGTGGCATAGCCAGAGGGGGGCGATTGCCCCTCTCCCCCCCCCCCAATTATTTAATCTGTCGATTCAGATTTTAATCCGTCAGTTCAGATTCTAATCCGTTGGTTCAGATTTTAATCCGTCGGTTCAGTTTTTAATCCGTCGGTTCAGATTTTAATCCGTCGGTTCAGATTTTAATCCGTTGGTTCAGATTGGCGCTGCCGGTTCAACGAGCTTTGACATTCCAGGTGCTTATTTTGTTTTTAGATTTCAAAAGAGAACTTTCTCAGAAAAAGGTTCTTCGGTAATAAATAATATATCAAACATTTGTGCGATTTCGTATTTAAATACATGAACTAAGACAGAGAGAGAGAGGGGGGGAGGTGGGTGTCGGAGTACACATGATACAGAACAGGGCTCATTTTAAAAGTTTGACAACATATACACAAATTTGTAGTAAATTATTGAAACCTCTTTTAGACAACCCATATTTTTCATAGAGTGACGGTAAACCTAACCATGTACAAACATAAACAATAAAACGTTATATTTCCACATTATGCATTTTCATGATTTTGTGTTTTGTATATGGTGTATTATAGCTCTCTTTGACGTGAATTTTGACTTGTATAATACACCTTTTCACTACGCGCATAATACACCTTTTTACATGCGTTTTTGCCCTTGAAATGTCAATTATGCGAGAGCTTCGGAGGCTTCCTCCCCTGGACTCTTGCTGGGGCTTCACCCCTGGACCCTGCTAGGGCCTTTAAGCGGACCCCTGGACCCCACGCCGACAAGTCGAGCTCTTTGCGCTTTGATTTTGTGTTTTGTGTATGATGTATTATAGCTCTCTTTGACATGAATTTTGACTTGTATGATACATCTTTTTACAACCTTCTCCGCCTCCTCTCTGATACCACTTGGGATGCTAACCAGCATGCTCTCCTCAAAATCTTCAGGCTCACCATTCGTACCAAGCTTGACTACGGCAATATTGTTTACTGTGTCGCTCACAATTCTTACCTTAATCACATCAACACCATCCAAAATGAAGCCCTCAGTCTTTGTCTGGGTGCCTACAGGACCTCCCCAATCACCAGCCTTCATGTTGAAGCCAACGAACCCCCCTTTCTGCTAAGGTGTAGAAAGCTTAGCCTTTCCTATGCTTTTAGAGCCCTCACCAACACCCAGAACCCTGTTTACAACCTCATTAGATACTCCAATTTCTCCACCCTTTTTAATAGAACAAAAACCTTATCCCCTCCCTTCAGCTTACGCATCAAATCAGACCTTCTCTATCTCGGCATCAATCCCACCACTCTCAGCACTTTCTCCTGGCCCACTTTTCCTCCCTGGGCCACCCCCTCCCTACTATCCACCTAGACCTCTCCACTTATCACAAAACTCAAACCTACCCTAACCTCTTCATCAACCTCCACAACCAAATCAAATACCAACTTTCAAACTATACCTCCATCTATACTGATGGCTCCAAGGAAGGCGGCAAGACAGCTGCTGCTGCCGGCATCCAAGACATCACCCTCAGTAGCAGGCTTCCCGACTACTCGTCCATCTTCTCGGCCGAGGCCAAGGCCATCCTCCTCGCCCTCAACTTCATTGAATACTCTCCGCTTAGCCACTTTGCCATCTTCTCTGACACCAAGGCTGTCCTTACTTCATTACTCAATGTTAAATGGGAAAACCCCACATCTCCCTCATCCTCCGTAAACTCCTTTCGCCCACCCTTCGTAGGAAACATATTCTTTTCTTCTGATACTTAGACATGTTGGCATCCCTTGCAATGACAGGGCCTATGCAGCTGCTAAGCTTGCCCTCACCATTTCCCCTACCCCTTTTCCCAAAACCCTTTCTGACATCAAACCACTTATCACTTCCCTTGTTCGTGTCCGCTGGCAAACCTCATGGGACTCCCAAATTGATAACAAACTCCAAGTCATCCAGCCCACCATTGCGTTCAAACCCACTACCCACAACCTATCCTGTGTCGACAACGTCCACATTACCCGCCTTAGAATAGGTCACACCCACCTCACTCACTCCCACCTGTTTATTGGCTCCCCCACCCCTCTGCATCAATTGCCATTGCACCCTCACAGTCCATCACATTCTCCTTGCTTGTCCCCTGTACAACATTCCCAGAGCTTTCCTTGCTGCCCACAACTCAGTAGCCAGCTCTTCAAAAAATACTCTCCGAATAAAATTATCTCCTTCCTTTATCATGCTTCCCTCTACAACCATATTTAGTCCTCCTTCCCCACACCCTCTTTCTCTACATTAGTTTTCCACCCATACACCTCTCTCGATTCCAGCTTTCTGGCTTTTAGTTCTCGTGTTTCTCTCAACCTCCCCCTGTTTATCTCCTTCCTACCTCTGGAATGATATAAGCCTCTCAGGCACAATTTGACCCTCGTTGTCGTGGTGACGTTAAGCCCTCATCACACAAACAAACTTCCTCAGCAGTTTCTCAATTCAACACCAGCTCCCCTTTGTGACCAGCATGGCCACCTTCACCACCATTCTCCCCATCACCGCCAGTACCTCGTTCATCACCACAGACCTGCCAAATAGTATGATTTTGCCATATTTAAAACAGGAATATGTTGAGAATACGATTGTACGTTTTTTGGCACCAGAGTACAGGTTTTTTTTCATTTCATTTTTTAATATATTTTTTTACTCATACTTTTTACGCTTGGTTGGCGTTCATGTCCTTTTGAAGGATTTTTGCCGACTTAACCGATTCAGATTCAGATTCAGAATACGATTTATAACCATTTGCGGCTGCTGCCACAAAGTGTAGATAACAAGTTAATTATGCATAAGGCAACCTACCTGCAACAGAGTTCCAATCAAGTTTAAGTACTCCAGTTCCATCAGTAAACCTTTGTTTTGTACAATTTGTTTGAAGAGTACAGTTTTTTTAAATCAAAAATACAGCTTTTGTAGTTCCAGAATACAGTTTGGTGATCCTAAAGGTTGGCAGGTCTGTTACCATACCCTCTCTCTCTGCCACCAGTCCCTCCTCCACCAGCCCCTCCTCCACCAGATCCACATCTTCATCAGACCCCAATCCCTTCACCAGACTCCTTCACCACCAGTCCCCCTACTTTTTCAAAGAGAATTTTGACTGGTCGTGGCGTCGGTTCCTTAAAGTGTGAGATATATTCCCTTCCATGACTCAAAGCAACCTATGTATGATCATTCATTTTCTTAGTCTGGTGTTTTCGCCATCCAGATCCCCTTTACACTGAAATCTTGTTTTGTTTTTTCTCCAGAAAAAGGAAACACTTGTTTCGTTTATGACGTCAGTATGATTCTTAAAACCTAAACATACCATATTTTATGACTTAATCTCCATTCTAAAGAGGTCTTGTATATATTTCTAGCAAACAAATTGTTTGTTAAGATACAATGAAAAGTATTGATTTACGCTTTTATCCGTTTGTAGCGTTTACATAAAAGTGACATAGAATTTCTAAGAAATTATGCACAGAACGGAAATAGCGCCAGATTAATTACATTGTGTGATTGTATTGTAAAATTATTACATTTTCCTGCGAGCGTATACAACAATTTCTTTAATGTGCTTTATTAAGGATCCTTGGGAACTAATCTTTCAGACAATTAAGTTTTTGACAGGTTAGAAGGAATTTGACATAAACTGACATTTCATAGACCCATCAATCAAGATTTAGCTTTTGTCTGTCGAGCAGAACGCACGTATGCATTATTAGTTTGGGTCCAAAATAGTTTCCGAATTAAACAAGAATTGCATAGATCAGAAAGTTTGGGCAAGATGAAAGGCAAACAGGAGCTTAAGGTAGGGGCAACTCCAGAAAATTATTGCTGTGGGCAAGGAGAAGCTGTGGCATATGGGGGCAGGGTGGGGCAAATTTTAACCCAGACAAATTTCTTTGAAAGGGAACAAATTATTGTGTGAGAAAAGTATGTGGGAACAAATTACTGTAGTGCCTCTGACTAGTAAGAGTTGGTGTAATGGAAGGGTGAGTGAGTGAGAACTTGGGTGAATAAAATGAGAGGGAATCTATGAACTTGGGATGTATGTCGGGTGACACCAATGCAGGGCCATAATTCTGGGGAGGACAGGGGGACCTAGGAGGATAGGAGACTTGGGAAGGATGGGAAACCTGGGGAAGACAGGGAACTTGGAGGAGGACAGGACCTGGGCAGGACAGGGAGACCTGGGGAGGCAGTGGGTCCTAGGGGGACAGAATGACCTGGAGAGGGCATGGGGACCTGGGGAAGAACCTGTAGAGGACAGGGGAACCTGGGGAGGACATGGAGGAAGACCGGGGGACCTGGGTGCATGGGGCAGGGTACTTGAGGAGGGTAGTGATCCACCCAACCTTTAGTCAGCACCAGTCCTCGCTTTGTGGAGGTACTCTACACCTGCCTAAATGTCAATTCATGCAGTGATTGTGTTTGGATATCAATTATTCAACAAAAGCATTGATCAAACTACAAGATGTTAAAATATTTTCATTTAGATTTCTTGATTTTTTTTCTTTTATTGCAAATATCTATTTATTTTCTATCAGATAAGAACTGATATGAATGTGTAGAAAAGTCACTTCTACAGTATGAGTAATTTGACGTAGTGTTTGAGTAACTATTCCTAACTGATTCAAGTTCTAACTGATTTTACTGCTATTTTCTTCATATATTCCGTAGATGTTCAATTATTTTCTAGTTTTTGCAGAGAAATTTTCCTGCCTGTAAGCACCTTAAGACTTTGATACAGGAATATAAATGATTGAACTTCAGTATTCAATTTTTCATGCCAGTGAAACACGTGCACCATTTCAATTGATCAAAATGTGTCATTTATGACCAAAAATGCAATTTAGAATGGGAGCGAATACCATTCAGACAGAACAGAATTGCCTGATGAAGACATTTATCTTGTTCTCTGAACTCCTTTTAACATCCATTGATATTCTTTAGGGAGCAGATCTATACAAATTGATTCTTGACAGGCAATTTAAAAAGAATCTGTGCCCCTTTCATTGATTTTCCAACCATTTGCACTTTTCATTGATGAAATGTACCCCAAAAGATTTCCTACCCATGTGGGGCAAATCGGACAGAGGGCTCAGAAACATTTAATTCGAGATTGAGAAAATACACAAAAAAAGGGAAGAATAGCAGTTAGCTGATTCAAGAGCCGTAGAAGAGATTTTACAGCTCCCTGCTGAAACATACTTGCATCAAAGCTCATTCTTTATTAGGACAAATTGTTTGGGTAAAGAGGGACCTTAAATGGCTTGTGATGAGATGAAAGACTTGTTGAATTTTGGTTAATTGAATTGGAAATCTCCATCTTTATTCCACATATTCTTTTTAAATGCGTACAATTAAATTTTATTTTGTGAGAGACTCTTCTCTTTTATCCAAGAAGGATGTTTTGCTTTCTTGTTTGTTAGTTTTTTTTATCATGTATAATTGCAGATTGATTGAGTTTTCTGTGATATGAGGATGATATGTGTCAGGTTTTGCAGATTGATTGTTAGTTTTCTTGTTTGTTGTATAATTGCAGATTGATTGTTAGTTTTTGTGATATGAGTAAAGCAGTGATATGTGTCAGGTATAATTGCAGATTGATTGTTAGTTTTTTGTGATAGTGAGTAGTATAATTGCAGATTGATATGTGTCACGTATAATTGCAGATTGCTTGTTAGTTTTCTGTGATATGAGTAGAGCAGTGATATGTGTGAGGTATAATTGCAGATTGATTGTTAGTTTTCCGTGATATGAGTAGAGCAGTGATATGTGTCAGGTATAATTGCAGATTGATTGTTAGTTTTCTGTGATATGAGTAGAGCAGTGATACGTGTCACGTATAATTGCAGATTGATTGTTAGTTTTCTGTGATATGAGTAGAGCAGTGATATGTGTGAGGTATAATTGCAGATTGATTGTTAGTTTTTTGTGATATGAGTAGAGCAGTGATATGTGTCAGGTATAATTGCAGATTGATTGTTAGTTTTCTGTGATATGAGTAGAGCAGTGATATGTGTGAGGTATAATTGCAGATTGATTGTTAGTTTTCTGTGATATGAGTAGAGCAGTGATATGTGTCACATATAATTGCAGATTGATTGTTAGTTTTCTGTGATATGAGTAGAGCAGTGATTTGTGTCAGGTATAATTGCAGATTGATTGTTAGTTTTCTGTGATATGAGTAGAGCAGTGATATGTGTGAGGTATAATTGCAGATTGATTGTTAGTTTTCTGTGATATGAGTAGAGCAGTGATTTGTGTCACGTATAATTGCAGATTGATTGTTAGTTTTCTGTGATATGAGTAGAGCAGTGATATGTGTCATGTATAATTGCAGATTGATTGTTAGTTTTCTGTGATATGAGTAGAGCAGTGATATGTGTGAGGTATAATTGCAGATTGATTGTTAGTTTTCTGTGATATGAGTAGAGCAGTGATATGTGTGAGGTATAATTGCAGATTGATTGTTAGTTTTCTGTGATATGAGTAGAGCAGTGATATGTGTCAGGTATAATTGCAGATTGATTGTTAGTTTTCTGTGATATGAGTAGAGCAGTGATATGTGTCATGTATAATTGCAGATTGATTGTTAGTTTTCTGTGATATGAGTAGAGCAGTGATATGTGTGAGGTATAATTGCAGATTGATTGTTAGTTTTCTGTGATATGAGTAAAGCAGTGATATGTGTCACGTATAATTGCAGATTGATGTGTGAAAATATACCCAAAATAAATTGACTATCAGTATAACATTTTGCACCATTGATATACCTTTTTGAACTGACATGGTTTAATCTTACAAGGGTTATATAGATATATGAAGAAAGAGGTGGGATATGGTGGGAGAGGAAGGGAGAGGTGGGAGGGGGGAGGTGGGAGGGAAGTGGGAGGGAGGGAGGTGGGAGGGGAGGAAAGGGAGAGGTGGGAGGGGAAGAAGGTGGGAGAGGTGGGAGGAAGGGAGAGGTGGGAGGGGATACACAAATGGTAGTATGGTTGGACCCCACGCTTATCTGGAGAGAAAGTAAGTTGTCCAATTTTGTTTAAAAATTACTAATAAATGATATTGTAAAAATTCTGCCAAAAACCAACACCTATGTCCAGCAGTATGACACATGGAAAAAACCATACAAAGATAATCGCTCTGTTCCTCACTAAATTGTTTCTATTTCATCTGGTTTATTAGTGCTTGTGTGAAATGATCTATTTCGTCTTTTATAGGATTTTGATACAACTTTAAAAAGATTATTCTCCAATCATTAGGGTTAAAAAAGAAACCCCATCTCTTTTTTCTTCATGTGCTGCCCTCATTGACTGTTGCCATAAGGTGTCTGCAAAAGTGTGATACTCAGCACATTTTGCCATTAGGGTTGAAATGTTGGCACCATTAAGTCTCCTTATCATTGTGTGGCCATATAAAAGACATCAGCAAAAAAAAAAAAAAACAGGGAAAAAAAGAAGCCTTTTCTGTGATTTTTGATGGAGTGTCCATTTATGGTCAAGGACTGGAACACGGACAAGAGAAATGGATTGAGACTAGGCGCTAATAGATGCTTATATCTGGGGGTGTTGGATTCAGTCTGTCTGTGATTCGTGATTCAATTGAAAAGAAATAAAGTGTTAAAGAGAAGTGAAGAACTTGTAATTATTTACACGTGGTGTTT